>OY748313.1:5010930-5570612 GCA_963556515.1 Nudaria mundana
GAATACTGAATAAGGTAAAGAGATTCTTTACACCGGACCAGAGGTGTCTGCTGTACAAGACGCAGATTAGACCCTGCGTCGAATACTGCTCTCACCTCTGGGACGGCTCCGCGAAGTATCTGCTGGACGCTCTCGACGCTATGCAGCGACGGGCTATTCGTATTATAGATTGTCCGGAGGCAACGGGAAGCCTTGAGCCTCTAGCTCAGCGCCGAACTTACCACGGCGAGTGTTCTGAAGAGCTCTTCAATCTGATCCCACCCTCTTCCTTCAGATCCCGAACAACGCGTGCCGGGCAGAGATGCCACTCACACACACAGTGGATAGCATGTTCGCGAGAACCGAGCGTTTTAAACGTTCGTTTTTCTGCCGAACGAGAGTGGCCTGGAACGCCCTGCCTGTGCACGTGTTTCCTCCCACATATAATCCTGGGTTCTTTAAGCGGAGCGTGAATAGGCACATCAGTAGGTCGTCAAGTTGAGGGCCACTCTCTATAGTATTGTGTGCTGTGAGAGTGGCCCACAATCGCTAGAGGTCGTCACGACTTACCACCAGGCGGGCGGCGTCAATTTGGCGAACCAAATATAAAAAAATACACAACCTCTTATTATAAAACTAGTGGTCGCCCGCGACTTCATCCGCGTGATTATTGTTCCCGTCGCCGTATCTTTATAAATTGTCTGATGTACGTATAAGCTATATTATTGTAAAGTTTCATCAAAATCCGTTCAGTAGTTTTTACGTGAAAGAGTAACAAACATCTATACTTACAAACTTTCGCGTTTATAATATTAGAAGGATAGTCTACTACACAGAGATACTACAAAAGCAGAGGGTTAGGTTAGTTTGAGTATCAATATAATTTTAATTGCTTGCCCCCTATTACGTGGGACTAAAAATACTGGCAAATTGTGGGTGTGTAATGCACCTCTGCCTACCCCTTCGGGCCCCTTTAGTATCTTCTTTTAGCTTCATTGTTAATAATCATTACCTATACTAGTTTATTTTCTGATTCTATTTAGTCTCTCATCATCTCCTCAACTTTATTTTCTTTGTTTACTAAGCTTTATTCTTCTTTCTCCTTATACTGATAGTTGTACACTACCCCTTTTAATTTCTTAAACTCGCTATCCATCCAAAGGTTGTCTGGAGGAGATCAAGGCCGCCGTTTGTACTCTTCTTGAAGTGATATCTCCTTTTTGTATGTTCTACATGTTGTGTAAGTACAATAAAGTGTATTGAATTGAATTGAATTGGATATAGGCGTGATATGTGTGTGTGTATAATTCTAATTAGATAACCTACACTAAGCATACCGTTAGTACTGGCGCTTCATTACATTAGACATATCATGCCATAGTTAGGTTAGTAGTGATTAATTAATTCAGTTAATTCCGGAACGTAGTGCTCGGTGGTTTAGTCGCAGAAGCCGGTGTGATTAGGTTATTTGGCGTTGTATTAGAGAATGGCAACTAAATAATAATTAGAGAGTACTAAACCAAATATTTTTGTATATTAGAGCAAACCTAACTCTTTACTCACTACTGTTTCGGAGTTTGGGTGTCTTCTATCTATAATATGTATGTATTTAGAAATATATAGGTATGTTTATCAGTCGTCTTCCGTCACACGTCCCTTAGCACAAGCTTATAGCTTAGTTTGGGCTAGATGATGTTGTGTGACAATGTCCAAAATATATATTTATATTTATTTATTTATTTACTCGCGGACGCTAAGCGAAACCTAACTCTTTATTCACTGCTAGCTGATCGCCGTAGCTCCGCCCGCGTGATTTAGTTTACTCGTTCCCGGTTCCCGTGGGAACATATTACCGGGATAAAAGTAGCCTGCGTTACTCAGGGTGAATGTAGCTTTCGAATGGTGAAAGAATTTTTGGACTCGGCACAATAGTTTTTGAGTTTATTCATTACAAACATACACACAAAAATATAGTAGTGTAGACTAGCGGTCTAGTAGCTTCCGAGACTATTGATACAATCAAACATTCAAATTTTTACACTATAAAACTTAAGCATCCCACAAAATGACACCAAGCGTTTGTCTAAGCTGAATCAACAAGCTAGTTCCATTATTCCAGTCCCGAGCAAACAGACAAACAGTACGACTGAAGGTCCAGGTAGGTAATCGATTTTAACGACTTATTGTCGAGCTCACCCACTCGTATTTGTATACTTAGGTTTTTCACATAGGAAATCACTTCTTGCTCTCGAAAGGGGTAGATAAAACATGTTATTACCTGGCTGCAATAACGAGGGTTATGTTTTTTCACGCTGTATGTAAGTAAGCATATTTATGTAGGTAAGGCCAGGTCAAGAGTACCCATAACCAGAGAGCGTTCATGAAGATAGTTACGAAAGTGGAAGAAGCGAAAGAAGTATACCAGGATCGTACCAAATGGAATTCCATAGTCTCTGCCTACCCTCATGGGAAAGAGGCGTGACAATATGTATGTATGTATGTATGTAGGTAATAGTCCGAGACGCCCAGAACTATTGCCCCCTATTACGTGGGACTAAAAATACTGGCGAATTGTGGGTGTATATTGCACCTCTGCCTACCCCTTCGGGGATACAGGCGTTAGATGTGTGTGTGTGAGAATTTTGTATGGACCTGTTAATCAATTGTAAGCAAAGACATAAATTTGATCGAAGCAGCGACTTAGTTTAATAATACTCGTATTTCTGTGTCAGTAAGTAAATGAACTAAGTAAAATTTCTTTTATTTAAATAAATTACTGAACACAAGAATAAAATTAACAGATTTTATCGCACTGTTTTCATGAAAACATTGATAACAAACATTCGTATTAGTTATTTTTATGCTGATAGAACAATAAGAAAGAAAATATACCTAGTTCATTTGATTATCTCCGCGAAGTTGCAAATGTTATGAGGAAAAGGAAAAACGTCTCTTTCCGATATCACATTTGGTAAGTATTACTTACTGGCCTTGCCTTCGTGAAATAACTAATCCATACACATAAATAAAATTGAAGTGTATGTGTACAATACACTTTGTGTGTGCATTGTGCAATTTTTGTCTGTATGTCTGTTTGTTCTCGTTAGTCTCTACAACGTCTGGACCGATTTTAACGGGACTTTCACAGGCAGATAGCTGATATAATAAGGTATAATATACCTAGGCTATTTTTAATCCCGGAAATGTGTTCCCACGGGAATTGGCAACCATAAAACTATATCACGCGGCGGAAGACGCGGGAGTCCGCTAGTATGACAATAAGTTTTTTCCTGCCGTCCGATTTGATGTAACAAAGCCGTTGCAGCTAAATCTCTCTGTGAACACAGCAAGAAAATCAGTTTAGTGTCTTCGGAGATTGTATATTAAGACAGACATACAAACAATAATGAAAAATATCCTTTTGAATGTGTGTTTTGTTAACCTTTTCGCCCATTGTACCGTCAATGTTTCTTCGGTCATTAAATGACGCTTACGAATGTCAGTAACCACTAAAAACCAAAATATGATTGCTTCCACATTTACGTGTACTACCAGATTCGCAAAGCAATAGGTAGAACCGAGAGAAAGAACCTGGCAATAAACCTCACTTAAGGTTTGTCCGAGGCATCGTCCGCGTGATTATTTTCAACGATAATCAAACAGGGTTATAAATAGTTACCCTATATCTGGCCCGGGTCTTTACCCATATAGAAATTAAATCTTATGTAAACCAAATAGTCACGAAGAAAGAAATGCTTTCGGGTAAATGTAATTAGAATTAACCATATATTTAAATACCACAGAACGAAGTCAAGCCTAGCCGAACACGTTGATAGCCGACCTCTGACTATTAGAATGTTAGAATTCCCCTAAATTCCGACATAGCTCGCGCGCGACGGAGTGTGAACTATTGGCGTACGGCACATCAAGCGTCTGAGGCTTGTGGATTGGATATCGAATATTTGGATTGAAATAATATAGAAAATCACAGTATTTATAAAATGTATAACTTTAAAACGAATCGTACATATATTTTATCGACTGTTAAGTCATGACGTCCGAGCGCTTACTGTCTTTATAGAGACATTACTAAACGTCTGATCGAAGGACCAGAAGGCTGGTTATTTCCTGGTCAAAAGAGTACCTAATTAAGTAGTATCGCCAACCTACTAGTACATCATTATTAACAATAATAAGTAGTTACTTTATAGCTTTATAGTCGTAATAAATAGATTAAAAAGTGTTGATTTTTTTATTTATTTTCTACAATCTCTACACTTAAAAGGAAAAAGAAGTCACGTACAGCAAACATAAATATGGACAGTTAGGTATAAATTTACAAGACTGTCGTCAGACCTGCCGTCCTGTATGGACTTTCATGTTTGGCCGTAAAAGCGACGGATGAAAGACAATTGCATGCAGCGGAAATGCGAATGTTAAGATGGATGTGTGGTGTGACAAGAATGGATAGGGTAAGGAACGAGTATATTAGAGGAAGTTTGAAAGTTGCACCAGTGAATGAAAAATTGAGAAGCGAGCGGCTGTCATGGTATGGACATGTTATGAGAAGAGAGGAAAGCAATGTCGTTAGAAAGGTGCAAAGTATGACTGTAGAGGCTTTAAGAAGTAGAGGTAGGCCAAATAAAAGATGGATGGAATGTGTGAAAGAGGATATGACAAGGAGAGGAGTGAATGAAGAGATGACTTCTGACAGAGGTGTGTGGAGGAGAAAGACTTGTTGCGCCGACCCCAAATAATTGGGATAAGGGCAGGTAGATGATGAGGTATAATATGCTTATTAACAAAAACTATTACCAATCATAGAAGCATTTTCGGATATCTTTATATATAAAAATGAATCCCTATATCCCTTGGTCACGACATCACGCGTGAACGGCTGGACCGATTTCGCTTATTCTTTTTTTGTTGTATTCGTAATTATTAGGAGAAGGATCTTATGGAAAAAAAAAAAGTTATGCGGAACATTAGAAACATTAATGCGGTACGAAGTTCGCCGGGACAGCTTGTATTTAATAAAGGTGCCATTTTGATAAATAATCTATGCATATAATAATGTTAAATGCGTATTAGAACGATAAAAATACCTATATTTTAAGCAAAAAGTTCGCTAAAGGATATAAAATTTGCATAAAGCTGACTCTTAGAAGATGTTTTATGTAAATTAAGGTATTCGATTAGCAATTTAAACAATAATAAATCGGCAAATACTAACAGATATTGAACATAGAAAAGTACTTATTATTATCTCAGCTAATTTTAGATTTATTTGACGCTTTCTGTACCTACTTGTATTGTCGGTTAACCTTGTATTTCTACTAATATTATAAACGTGAACGTTAGGAGGGGCTCGTGGTCTATAAGTAACCGACACTGTTAACACATTGCAAAGGTTAAACAACATCTAGCCAGACTGGTCGTAGGATGGGTGACCATTTCTTAAGACACTGAGACCCCTCCGTGCCGCGGATAGCACGTTAAGCTAAATCAAAACTCCGACCGGTCTAACTACAGAACTTCGATATCGCCCATGGGTTGTGGAGGTCAGATGGCAGTCGCTTCATGGAAAATATCGAATAAAATAGCTATGTAATAATAATTATTAAATTAATTTATATAATCCATTTATTTCTTATTTTGATTGAAGTAATTACTGAATGTCACATTTATAAGTCCTAATTAATTAATGTCAAAATTAATGAAATATTGTAATTGTAATTTATGAAATTTTCTATTATAAATGAATGGTTAAATAATTATGAATCAATGAAATGTCAATTTACTATAATTAACATTATAATATTGAAAATATGAAATAATGTATGAAAAAATATGAAATAATGAACAAACCATAGTTTTTTGGTGTTATGTATATTTCGCCATTTCGTATATTACCTGAAAATAAAAAAAAATACGTGAATATTTAACATTACAACACAAACAAATTAAGTAACTTGTGTAAAGTGGTTGTAAGATATCCTGCCTGCCCTTTCAGGAAGAAAGGGGTGACTTGTGTATGTATTATGTAAGTATGTATGCTAAAGAATTAACTGCTTCGGTGGCGTGGTCGGTAGTGCATCGGCTTTCGACTCCGGAGTCTCGGGTTCGATTCCCGTTGTTTGTTTCAGAATTTGGGTGTTTTCTATGTATATTATGTGTTTAGTAAAGACGGTTTCCGAACGAAGTGTATTGACTGTTAGGTTGGCAGTACTTATTTTTTCATTTTGACAGTTCAGACGAAACTTTTTCTCGGCGCGAACGGGCGGTCTCTTTATGGGTTATAGTCAAAAAGTATTGTCAATTAATTTGTACCGGGCATATTACGGAATTGTAGCGGTTTGCAAAGCACCTTCGGCGGTACAGAGTGCTTTCTGGTCGGTCTACGGGGCGTTGATCCGAAATCCGCCAACAAGTGACCTGGGACGGGAAAGGCAGGCAGGAGTACTGGAACACTCACCAAGTATTAATTTGTGTGGTTTATTGGTATATTATAATTCATTTAGCTAGGATACATTACACAGACAGGGAGGCCTTACTAACGGACGACGGAAAGCACCCTGGTAAGATATCTACCTAGTTATAATTATTTCTAGCCCTGCCTCCTCGGCGTTCCCATACATTATGTATGTATTTAGAAATATATAAATATGTTTATCGGTTATCTAGATCATGACGTTGTGTGAAAATGTTAAAAAAAAATTCGTATAAATTCGCTGGCATCCAATTCCGAAATACAAAGTCGCAATATAATTGTAATTTTTGTGTAAATGTTAACAATATTCGAAATTTAAAAAAATGAAGAATTTTTATTTATTTATTTATTTTAACCCATAAACGCAGGCGGACTTAATGACACGCCATTTTAAAATATTAAAAGAAATCTAGAGCTCGTGACACTTTTTCTGAAATGATTGACACGGTAGTGTTATCAATATTGACAGTTTTACAACTAAACTTGGCAACCAAATTTCTGACTTAACAAAAAAAAACATCATTTTATTTGATTTCTAAACGAATTTAAAATGTTAATCAAATTCATATCCTATTGGTAACTACTACTTTAGAACGATACATTACATAAACTATTAAGAAAATGATTCATAAACAAATACTTTATCGTCGTATAGACATGTAGGAGATAGCGAATGCTATTAACCCGTAACAGCCGGTGGGGGGCATCCGAGACCGGCCCACTATCCTACCCATAATCATCTGTTACCATTTTATTACCATCTTTATCATTTGTCGGGTTACAAAAGTTTCATATTAAGCGCCTTTTTTTTATAAACTTTCGTTTGTATATTTTGAAAAACGGTTTTAGCCGTCAACGACGATATACGGTAGTATATAATTTTATTTTTATAGCCTCATTGGTAGATAAGTGAGGATATTTTATGTTTTATCAATGCTATAAATGTTCTGTCTCTCAAGTATGTTCTTACATGTAATTCGAGTTCAAGATTTCGCTTTAAATAAAATTAAAACGCTTCGTAATAATGTTTGTAGTTTATATTAAAAGCTTTTCAATGATCAAATTAATTCTTACTGCTAACTTTATGACCACTGTTAAAACATAAAATTTTATTATTGTGATTTTATATGTATTGAAATAAAACCACAGATCGTTTAAGAAAAAACATTTGCTACAAAAGTAAAAAAAAAATACAACTGACTAATTTCGTAAAATTCTTTTATTTCGCGTTCAAATAAATGCATTAGGGTCTTTTGATAGTGTTTGGAATCTCTTTAACTTTAGGTATGCTAATTATATTATTCCCTACTCATCATTCATAATGTAAACTGTACTGGAGTATGTTAAATGTTAGGAATTTATTTTTTATTATATTGTATTTTGTCATTCCAGTTCGGAAGGGTTAATAAGTGATTCGACTAAAATGTGATATCTCCAAATATCCCTAGCTATAAATATCATACTTATAACATTAACATTAGGTTCATTTTTGAAGTTTCGTGTCTCATCGACAATAAACGGGTTAACAAGAAATAATGTTGCGATAATGAGAATGATACAATACTAACCAGTTTAAAAAATATATTAAAAATGTCATCAAGATTGTTTATTAATTCATAAAGCTATATAAGAAGCTATAATATAATATTTTTGTGACCCCCCAGTTTGCAATTTGTTAACGAATACATTTACATCTTATTGTAATAAATCTTAATGTAGACAAAACTATGGTTCGGAATCGTTACAATTGCAAATTTTCCTATCTTTATTACTCTTCAAGTTCTTAACGAGCTATAACATCTTCATTCGTATTTAAGATTAATTTCCCAAGTATGAGAACTTTGACTTTACCATTTAAATTGAAAACTAAAAGAAAACATGTATTCATCATCACTCATCGAGCTTTTTCCCAACTTAGTTGGGGTCGGCTTTCCAGTCTAACTGCGATTCGCCATCTGAACTCCACAACCAATGGGCCATGGATATCGAAGTTCTGTAATTAGACAGGTCGGATCATTTATTTAGGGCTCCAACTACCCCTAACGACTGCCATAGATGTTCGTATGACAACCGGGACCGACGGCTTGACGTGCTCTCCGAGGCACAGAGGAGTCTCAGTGTCTTAAGAAATGGTCACCCATCCTAAGACCGGCCTGACTAGATGTTGCTTAACCTTTGCAATATGTTAACATTGTCAGTTACCACTAGACCACCAGCCCCAATAAAAAAATACCTGTGCTAGAGATAAACTCTCTAGCACAGGTATTTTTTGGCTGTCTGAATAAATATTATGTGGGTAACTACAGCTAGCAGTCAGGGTGATAGAACCGTACTGTTTCCCAGTGCCAATGGGTTGGCATTTAACTGGTCATTATCACCCTCTCATTTGAGACAAACGACCGAAAACTGAAATGTCACTCAAATTCTTCTTCTTTTTTTAAAAACGTGGCTCCATCGATGTTCATGATGATTTCGCCAATGTCAAAGGTAATGCTTGATTAGTTGATAGTCCCGCACAGAAGAACTAGTTATTCCTAACTAGCTCCAGGTGCAGGACATGAAACGTTGTTCGGTATGTGAGTGTCTGGGAACCCGATTTTTGCGAGCAAGTCATGCTCGCGAAGGAGGTGGCCGAGAGGGAGCGCACCCTCCCCGTCGAGTTCCGTAGTCAGCGGCGAGGGCGCCCCAGACTCATCTACGCCCAAGACCATCGACCTCCATGATCGGGGCCTGAGGACGGCGGGATCGCCACCCGTCGTCCTTACAGAAGCAGGCTAGAATGATTAATGAACCAGATTCACTCACTGACGCGGGATAAAACCCAACCCCAACGACGCGGGATTCTCATCCCGACCAAACCCCCGCAGAGACCACAGAGGTGGTCAAAGTCCGCCGGCGCCAAATGGAAATACGTTCTGCCTGTAACCAGAGACGCCCGGCAACGGACGTTAGAGAGGCCGCGGAACTAAAAAAAAAAAAAGCGCCAGAGGTCACCTAAAAGGCAACCAGGCACGCGCTCCGCAAAAACCTAAGTCCGCCCTTACACTTAAATTTTTCATACCCCAACGTCACTTTTGAGTATCTGAAAATTTGAGTGATGTTTAATTATTCGGCCGGAGTTCGATTTTTGCTGAGCGCGTAGCACGCGCTCCGCAAAAATCGGGTTCCCAGACACTCACATACCGAACAACGTTTCTTGTCCTGCACCTGGAGCTAGTTAGGAATAACTAGTTCTTCTGTGCGGGACTATCAACTAATCAAGCATTACCTTTGACATTGGCGATCATCATGAACATCGATGGAGCCACGTTTTTAAACAAAGAAGAAGAAGTACTCGGCCGTAACTTATGTTGCTTTTGCACGTTAATTAAGAGTTTCAGACGCTTACTTCTCTTTCTTATACTCTCTTCTTTTTTACCCTTTTCCCAACAGATAATAGTGCCCAAATACTACACTTTTGTTCCAAGCTCTTGTAAGGCACGGCAATTCCTAAATAAGTAAAAAAAAGGTATTAAAACAAAGAATAACTAACTATAGTACGCCTACTTACTGCAATCCATGACTTTGAGCGCAGCCTACTCAAACTAAATAAAAAAGGCAAAAAAAATCATTGAAAAGACAAGCTCTTCCCTTAGTATCAAATAAAAAGTTTTGACAGAAACGTACTAAAATTATAAAATATAAAGATCAGCAATAAAAAGATCCGATCCCGAACAACGCATGCCGGGCAGAGATGTCACCCTCATACCGTGGAAACCGTCTTCGCGAGAACCGAGCGTTTTAAACGATCGTTTCTCTGCCGAACGATGGTGGCTTGGAACGCCCTGCCTGCGCACGTGTTTCCTCCAACATATAACCCTGGGCTCTTTAAGCGAAGCGTGAAGAGGCACATTACTGGGTCGTCAAGTTGAGGGCCACTCTCTATAGTATTCCTGTGTACTGTGAGAGTCGCCCTCAATTGCCAGACGTCGCCTCAGCTTACCATCAGGCGGGTGGCGTCAATTTGACGACCGAAATATAAAAAAAAAAAAAAAAGTTGCACCAAAATATAATATTTATGTCTTGTATGCAATGATGTTTGTTTGTGTGTTTAATATTAAGATCAAAACCAAAATGATCAAAGATTCTCAACAGTAAAGGGTTGGAAATTAAATTATGATAAATTGTTACATGTTACGACGAGTGAAATAACAAAGTGACAATTTAGATAAAAGGAATTATGTCAAAGTTAAAAGTTATACATACACATATCACGCCTATATCCCCGAAAGGATAGGCAGAGGTGCATTACACATTAACAATTTGCCAGTATGTTTAGTCCCACGTAATAGAGGGCCAGCCTATTGCCGTGGCACTCTAGAAAGTGGGTTATGTCCAAAATTGCCAAATTAATTTAATAAAATAAGCATCTTTATTATAAGTTTGAGAACTAAATTTGAAACCCGTTGCCTTGCGATGAAAAGTTGATGAAAGGCAACAAAATCTTACGTGCCAGCCGCTGTGGCACAGCCAATTAAAGTCCTCAAACGGCGTAAATATGCTAACCTAGCAGGTGATTACATATTTGAGCCGTTTGGGGTTGAGACACTGGGGCATGGGGTCCGAGTGCTCGCCGCTTTTATAGAGACATTGCTAAACGCTTAATCGATGCTTCTCAGGACCAGAAGGCTGGCTATTTTCTGGCCCAAAGAATAAGTATCGCCATCCAACGTGGCAACACAGCCAGCTTTCTGGGAACCTTCCCAGTCGGTAATGACGCGAAGGATGTTTTAAACGATATTTTGTAATGTAAATATTTTTAGTATATAATTATGTGTATTGTAATTCTTATTGTAAATAATATTATACCTATTAAAGTCCTGGTCGTGTCGAACTCACAGCCAATTAAAAGTTACATAGGCTTAGTTATTACATATGTATTTGGTTGTATAACAGATTAGGTACGGGCTGACTTTAATCAGATGTCAGATGTGTTCTTATAATTTTCAAAGAGAAACAAATATTATAGTGCGGTTTTATTTAAAAATGTACTTAGTTGGTACTTTTTTTTTAACACAAGTACATTTTAGTACGGCTAAATATTAGTCCTTAAAGATTCCAGAGTTGCTAGCATTAAAGTTACTGTGGTATAGTTGTTTAGGAATTTAGGATATCTAATGGATGAAATACACACTACCCCAATCCCGTGGGATTACAATAACAAGCCTATGTTACGCAGGGATAATGTAGCTACATATCAGTGAAAGAATTTTCAATATCGATTCAGTAGTTACGGAGCTTATTCAATTATATATAATATCGTCTGTACGATGTACGATGCCGAGACGCAAAGCTTTCAAAGTATAACTGTTCAATTGATTTAGTTATTCAAATATACACAAAGCTAATAAGAAAGTCAACTTGAAGTCGAGAAGGTGTGAGATGACACACTTAAGTTATTTAACTTGACGCTGACATGTGTATATGAAGTTGACAACTGAAATGTCAGACGAGTTTGTGAGAGTAAGTAAAATTGAGAAAAGCAATGAATGAGTTCGATTTTTGCTGAGCGCGTGGCTGCTGGCTTTTTAGGTTACCTCTGGCGCTCCGCAAAAATCGGGTTCCCAGATACTCACATACCGAACAACGTTTCTAGTCCCTGCACCTGGAGCTAGTTAGGAATAACTAGTTCTTCTGTGCGGGACTATCAACTAATCAAGCATTACCATGACATTGGCGAAATCATCGATAAACATCGATGGAGCTACGTTTTTAAAGAAAGAAGAAGAAGAAGGCAATGTATAGGTGTATATTAAGTTAATATTAACTGAGTTTAATGGCTGGTTTACACGTATTAAGTTGTCTGTCAAGTAGGTAAGTGTAATATCTACACGTGACCCGAATTGGTTGTAAAATTAATGCTTTAATTTGCAAGCATGTTTGAGAAAACTTAATTTTGCTTGTGGTGAGTAAGGGTCACCTCATCATCATATCAGCCTATTAGACGCCCACTGCTGGCATCACTCAGGCCTCAGGCCTCACATGAAGAGAGAAGAATTTAACCTACAAATACCACGCTGACCAGACGGGTTGGTAAAGGGTTCTGTGTCTCCACCCGCCGTCCTTACAGAAGCAGGCTAGAAGGGTTGCGTGCTGCGGGGCGTTTGCCCCAAAGCAAACAACCAGATTCACTCACCGACGCGGGATAAAACCCAACCCCAACGACGCGAAATTTTCATTCCAACCAAACCCCCGAAGAGGCCACACAGCTGGCCAAAGGGATACACTACATAAATACGAATAACTTCATTCCGTCAGCCACAACTACGAATTATACCGATTTTCATAATTCCGACTGGTTAAAAATTCCGAATATAACAACTCCGATTGATCATTATTCCTATTTTTATAATTCCTAAATTTCAATATTCCTAACGTTTATAATTACTACTCTCAAAATACCGAGGTTCAATAGATCGAATAACAAAAAGTCCGACTTAATGATATTTCGAAACATGTTGATGTTTCACACGAATTCTGATTATTAAAATTTATATTAATAAATTACAGTGTAAGTACCTATTGGTTCCCAGTTAAAACTATGGTTGTTTACTTTTGAATAAAAATATTTTGTTTCGAATAAAAATATTTTGTTTCCCTGGTCACATGCCAAAGTATGTTTCCCAATTTTTTTATATAATACAGATAATATTTATATAATACAGAGATACGCTTCGCCGGCCGCTGCCGCGGCACGCTCGCTTAGCTCGCTCATTTCGCACTCTGTTTTGGTCACAGTTCTAACCTAACCTAACCCACTTCTACCCATTCCAGATACCCAGACCAGACTGCGTTAAGTTGGTTCTGCAGCGATTTCTTTCTGTCCCTAAATTCTGTAGAACAAACATGTTGACTTTTAGTATATTCGAAGTATTGAAAATCGGAATGTCGTGTTTCGGACCGAGAATTTTCGAGCATTTGACTCTTCGAACGTATGAAAATCGGAAAACTAACAAATCGCATTAATGACATTCGGTAAAATAAGTTTCGTGATTTTTAATAATAGACATTACAATTCTTAGGTACTTTACGTATTATGAAGTTCGGATTTTTGAAAATCGGAACATCGAAATTCGGAATAAAGTTTTTCGGAGTATTTGGGTGTTCCCCTGGCCAAAGTCCACCGGGCGCCACTGGAAATACCTTCTGGAGTCACCGGAGACGCCCGCAGCAATGGACATGGGAGCGGCCGCGATCTCGCGGAGTTAAAAAAAAAGTACTATCAGGACGACGAAGATATTTCGATGCTACACTTAAATAAAAGAAAAAGTGCGGTCGGGGAACCCCCGTCAGGAACGAAGTTCTTTACGTAACTGCAACGAAACCTAACCTGGGTTTGAGTTACTTTTCGTTTTATTACCGACGGCGACGCCGACGCTAAATTAAAAAAAAAAAAAAAAATATAAAACAATGGTAAATATGATGTTTAATTTTTTCAATAATAGCATATTCAGCATTCTCAAGACTGTCTCAAAGAGAATGCCTCGTGAAGAGGTGAAACATATGTCGACGTTTGTAATGTCTTCTTTTGAGCGAAATTATGCTATTATTTAAAAAATAAACATCATATTTACCATTGTTTTATCATGGACTTTCGCCAGGTAACGCCTAACGCCATTTAGTATTTTAAAAAAATGTTTGGGCTTCTGCGGACCACCGGTTGGAAACCACTGATAAGCGTCGTGAGGATTTCTAGTAAATCTCCCGCGTAAGTGAACTTCGTTTCAAAAACCCTCAGTTCTTTTGCTGTGTGGCGATAATGGCTCAATAACAAAAACGTCAAATAGGTACTTCTTGGATACCACGTATCGATGATAAAAGGTAGCGCTTCGAGGAATACCTCCCCTTAAGCACTTATAACGTAAGTATTTATTTATGCTTTGCGAAGTTAATTTAATTTCAGAGATGTCCAGGATACTCCGAGACGCCCAGGACTTTAATTGGCTGTGCCATAGCCATAGCGGGTGGCACGTAAGATTTTGTTGCCTTTCATCAGCATTTCATCGCAAGACAATGAGTTTCAATTTTTAAATTCATTTTGCCTTTTTGAACATAACCCATTATAAATGTGCCCGGTGACGGCAATAGGCTTGCCCCCATATTACGTGGGAATAAAATACTGGCAAATTGTGGGTGTGTAATGGACCTCTGCCTACCCCTTCAGGGATATGGATGTGATATGTGTGTGTGTGTGAAGTAAATTTAAGTGTTCTTACAAACAATCGGTCGTAGTATTCTCAGTAAGGGTTACTAAACATAAAATTTGATAGGTTCCTAAGTATATGCCCCCTTAGTTTATGTAAGTTTATTTACTTGCACACACGTCACCCTCTCACCCATAACCGTTCAGGCCTACTGCAAGAGATTCCTTTAGGAATAAGTAGTGTCCTTGTACTGTGCTCACTGTTTTGTTTGTACTACTGTTTTTGTGTTCTTTTTCTGTGTGTTGTACATAAATAATAAAAAAAAAACTATTATCTAACATTTTATAGTTTAATTTTTTTTATCACGAGAAAATTGCGCGAGAGAATTGCGGAAGGGATTTTAATGAAACTTTACATAAACTGACATCAGAATAACACTTAAGCTAATTTTTATCCCGAATGTGTTCCCGTGATAATTAGGTTTGAGAAAACTACTTTACGTGGGTGAAGCTGCGGAATCAGCTAGTATACGCATATAAAATGTACATTACCGACGCGCGTTGTAATTTCTCTAGCTGTGACCTCGATGACGTCATCACTCATCAAATCATACGATTTATTTTGTAATAGATACGAAATTACTTAGTTGTTGGTATAACGATTACGTATTACGCCAGTAGCATCATAAGCATCGGTGGTTCAGTGGTAGAATGCTCGCCTGCCACGCGGGCGGCCCGGGTTCGATTCCCGGCCGATGCATGTTTCTTTTTATTTTCTAATTATATTTTTTTTGATTTTTTAGCCAATTTAACTAATTTTCTGAGTTTAATGGACATACGCGAACAATATTGCAACAAGAGGCGACCAGTTTTTTTCCGCGTACAAATTGATTATTGTCTACTAATGAAGTTGCTTATAAAAAAGCTTCCACAGATAAAAACTTACGATATTATCGTTTACGAAACTTGGTAGCGAAAAACAATTTAAAAAATAATACTGTTCAGGAATTTCCTCTCATAATTATCTTCACTGCAGTGGTATAACTACGTTATTAAGCCAAATCTAGTACAGCATTTTAATATAATTACTTAATTAATTACAAAGTTAAACCATTCCCTATCACGATTCGCATGTAAGCCGCACAATTAAATTCAAATGTGGGCTATGTTCGATGCAATTGCCAGAAGCGGTCACCGCGTAATTGTTAACGCATTGAAATTGCAACAAAAAGAGACTTCGATGCCCGTTCAGTGCAATACTGAATACTGGTTTCTAATTAACCAAATCCCGGTTTACTCTCTCTAGCTCTTTTACTTAGATGGTTAATTTTTTGTTAAGATTTTTAAACGCTATTCTACACTTCTATTCGAACCTTATCTAATAGGTAGCACCTATAAAATTCTCATATTTTAGTTTTCGGAAGAATAAGAATAATCACACCTTATTTTTCCGAAGTCCGAAAATGGCTTGACCGTTGACCGATTCGTCAAAATTTTTGTGTGCAATGGTTGTGGTAGATATGAGAATCGGTCGTACATTATTAGATGGAAAATGAAACTGTTGAAAGAGACCTTACTAGTCTGGTGAAATGAAACAATGTATTTCTGAGAACACAAATACTACTGTATCTTATTCAGTGAATACGAACCATAGCTTGAATTTAAATAGATCGGCGCCATCTAGCGACCAATAAAACAACTTAGTGACTTGAGCAATTTTTACCTTTTAATTGTTGAGAATTACTGTTTGTTTTGTACTAGCAAATTAATTGGTACCAGGGTATGATTTATTGATGACCCATGAGGTTATAATGTAGCATTTAAATTATTAGAATCTGTAATTTTTTTTTCGTTACAATAACACAAATATTTCCTCTTTGTAATATTTGTAGGTATAGATTAAGAAAAATGTACTGTATTTATGAAAAATTTAAATCCCCTTGGCACTCTAAATATCAAACCCAGTAATTTTCGTTCATGGTTTAAAATCAACTTGCAATAGTCCGACCTTTTCACAGCTTACTTTACTGACATTTATAAAATAACAGTCACTGTTACACAAAGCTAGACAACAAAATCACTATGTAATTTTTACACTGTAAATGGTTTAATAACGTAAAATTATGGTGGGCGTAGTTACAAACTCGCGAAATCTTGTTACTTTAGAAATAACTCGTTAGGGCTGTCACTGTAGAAATGTCACAACATTAATGCAAAGGAGCTGTCAAGATCTAAGAATAAAACTAGAATCTATTGTCTTTTTTTGTGTGGGTTCTTCTTATGTGTGGGAACTACGAGTATCAAGCATTACCTTGACATTGGCAAAACCAGGATGGAGCCACCTTTAAAAGGAGAAGAGGAAGAGCCTTTCATGAATTTCTACACTCCAAGATCAAACCGCTTGCTTGAAAACCTCCTTGAAGTCGGTAACCAGGACTCTTGATGAACAAAAGCAGACATTAATGTCCAATACGTATCACCCGGTAACGTTTCTACGTATTAGCACGGCCTATTAGTTGACAGATAAATCACTTGATTTATACTGCACATTTCAATCGCCAGTGTTCGAAGCATAGAAATCTATAGTTGTTAACAGAGTACGGCAGCTGGGCAAACGAACAGTTGCGCCTGTCGTCCACATTGCCAGATTTTGTTTTCTTTGAGGCAAGAGCGTACCAACAAATCTAAAAAAATAGGTTAATTTTTTTGGACATTCTCACACAACGTCTTCTAGCCTAAACTAAGCAATAAGCTTGTACTATGGGATCTAGACAACTGATAAACATACTTATCTATTTTTAAACATATTATACATAGAAAACACCCAAACTCGGAAACAAACATTTGTGGATCACACAAATATTTGATTCGACCCGGGAATCCGATCCGAGACTCCGGTGTCGAAAGCCGCATGCGCTACCGACCACACCATCGAAGCAGTCAAATTTAGATTACTTACACATTTAAAAAGACATTGCTAAACGCTTAATCGATGCTTCTCAGGACCATAATGCTGGTTATTTTCTGACCCAAAGAATAAGTCTCGCCATCCAACGTGGCAACACAGCCAGCATTCTGGGAACCTTCCCAGTCGGCAATGACGCGGAGGATTTTTAAACGATATTTTGTGATGTAAATATTTTTAGAATATAATTATGTATATTATAATTCTTCCACATTATAAATGTATTTGTCGAATTTTAAGTAAATCATAAGAATTTTTAGTAAGTAAATCACTAGGCAGGTGTGTTACAATTTATAATTATTTGTCACACAAGCAAAATACCAGTTTATAATTATAATTACGTAATATTTTGCCCATTATTGTTATACATCAGAATATGAGTACTTATTGCATTGAAAGTCACTTAACCATAACCACTTGGTTATGACAGCCCTACATTAGCTGCGTTTACCTAACAATTTTCACAAATCGCTAATTACACGGTACACCTATTTCATACAAAGGGTGACGACTTATTCTTCAACCATAAACAAACTGATATAAACCTTAACTTAAATAGATAAGTTTTAAAATCTACTTCAATATTATCATCAACTTCGCATTGAAAAGAAATCAAAACGAATGTATTCCAAGGGATGTTCAGATGCAACTGACTGTGACATTCTAAAAAGTATTAACGACCGTTTACAAACCAAACGATTATAAACCTCATTGTACAACGTCATGGGACATTTTAGCATGTATGTTATAAGGGATTTAAGAAAGATATATGAGAGAATATCTTGCGTTTGGGACACGATTCCCTATTGAGACCCTGTTTGGTATATCCGCCCTTTTTTCATCGCCAGATGTCTAAAAGCACGGTCGGCCATTGTGTACAGACCCGAATCGCTGCCCAATTATATTGTTAATTTTGAAAATATTAAGCTTTGAAATACAAAACGCGTACACTCATAATAAGCTATTATTTGCAATGAAAAGTCTGGCGAACGTGTCAAGTTTCGGCACTAATGTAAGGTGTTAAATTAGCACAAAGGACAAAGGTTTTTATATACGATCTTTGAATATTTACACTCTACGGTGAAGGGGTTCTTGTAATGGTTTGTTAATAAGCTCAAAACCCTCTTAACTCGTTTTAATTCTTACACTTAGATGTGTGCAATTTTTATTTTGTTTAATTCTCACGTTCATAACCCATGTATCTTGAAGCTTTGATGCTATCTCATAGATAAAATGGGTCTTGATCTGGTTCAATTATGGTATATCTTTCAATATTTTACTGCATATAACGTGGTTATAAATAAATTTGGTTTGCTACACCAGATTGAAAGTTGAAGATAATTATAAAATATTTTCAATTTAATAGATTTATTCTCTATATTATTTATGACTTCGGGGCTTGGAAAATAACTTTACCTACTACTGTTCTCGATGGAAATCAAAGCCTTGACTCTTCAGGGTTATCACAGCCAGCGACTAGTTCAGTCGATTATGATGCCTCAAAAATAAAAAATAATAATATAGAAATAATAATAATAATAATATGGTAATTGGGTCACGTGACCGACTGAGGTCGACACTGTCCATGTCCATAAGGCATGATTCCCAAGTCTACTATCCTTACTCTGCGTTTTCGTTGCCACAGATAACTGTACCTATTATAAGTAATCTGTAGTGACTATCACATAGAATATAAGCAATGTAAAATATTTTCCTCACCAAGGGCACAAATCAATAAAAAATCAATTGAGAACAATTCAAGGGCCGTAATTCAATAGCTTTAAGATTAAAGGCTCTTTGGAAGGCCTTCGGTCGACCTCTCTGCGGTAACTCGGTTTACATCATTTGATACTCATGATCCTGTCTCAAAAAGGTCTTAGGGCGTAATTTGCGATTTATTTGAGAGAACCGTCATAAAACTCCAACTAAGAAGCTTCGAGCTTCAGATAAATAGAACAAATTGAAAAAGTAATAAGTAATTTACAAATCACATACATATCACGCCTATATCCCCGAAGCGGTAGGCAGAGGTGCATTACACACCCACAATTTGCCAGTATTTTTAGTACCATGTAGGGCAAGCCTATTGCCGTCGCCGGGCACATATATAATGGGTTATGTCCATTAATTAATTAAAAATTAGCAGCTACATTGTAATTTTCAAAAACTAATTTGAAACCCGTTGCCTTGCGATGAAATGTTAATGAAAGGCAACAAAATCTTACGTGCCAGCCGCTAAGGCACAGCCAATTAACGTCCTGGGCGCCCCGGACTATACATACATACAATCTCGCCTATATCCTCGCCTGAGCGGTAGGCAGAAGTTGAGCAGAGTAATATTTTGCCAATAATTGTTGTTTCCACGTATCGTACAGTAAAAACACGTTTTTATCGATTTTTTCAGTATGGAAATGAACACAGCGCCATCTAGTCACAGCAAAGCAAAGCTTGTGCAATGAAAAATCTATAGGAACTGATAGAACTACTTCCTACATAGTTGTAGAAAATATTGGCAGAATATGGTGTGTGTCACCTCTGCCTACCTCCTCGAGGATATAGGTATGATTTATGAAGTTAAACGAATTAATGTTTTAAAAATTACACCATTCAAAATTCGCGTAAGAAGCAGCAAAATTCCAAGGCGAGCAAAAATATATTTAAGCAAAAAACCGGCGTTAGAAATATTTCATGACTGGATATATTCACGCCCACACGCTATGGGGTCTGACAGTGAAAAGGGATGGCTAAACAATGAATAAAGTCCCTTCTATGCTTCGTAACGCCTATCCTACATTTTAGTATGTGTTACGATGGCTAACAAAACACGAACATATCTGGCGTGTGTGTCTGAAGCTTCGGGATTATTTCAAATCTCATAGTACCTACTTTATTGTGTTCAGTCATCTTTCTCAAAAACCGTCCAAGATTCATAGATAGATTCATACTTTGTTCTTTGGTGGTGTTTTAGGTTGCGAAAGGACCTTATCAAGGGGCCTAAGCGCTCACCTTGCTTGCCCCTCATCTCTGTCTGTGGTGCATTTGCGAATAAACGAATGAATCTCTGGTAAAAAGTAGCTACACTCAAAATTGTAAATTTTAAATTTTCATATTATCTTCCTTGCATGTTTACCGTCCTAAACAAAGTTTAGAAAATTTTCTCAATCATCTTAATAGAAACCTAAGCAGCACTATCAATAATATCTACCTACTTTGTCTTTACTTTAAAAAAAAGCATTTCATAAACAAATTCTGCGTTTGAAAGCCCTGTAAAACTAGATCTGTGCTCAAAGTAGAAATTTATTACAAAGTAAAGAGATAGTGCGGTCTGTGCATACATACCGCTATGATACAAAAAAATTGTTATTAATGAGTACTAAGCACTCCATCGATTCACAATGCGGGCGCCGAGTCCATTGTGTGATAAAGTGGTGAGCACATCACAGGCGACTGAGACTTGCGACTCAGTTGTAGGTTTAGGGTGGACACCTTGCGACTAGTCAGAGCTCACATTCCCCCCAGCGACATATTCCCCCCTCTACCTAACCAAATTTGGTAAGATCATGGTAAGATACTAACAGTGCCCCTTTGGATATACGTCGTAGTAAAGAGCATACTGAAGCTATTGGAACAATAACTATGTTTTTTTTTAAGTAATTTAGACAATATTGTTAAATAGATTCATATATAAGAGATAAGATGAATATCGGCAGAGTCGTGATAGTCGGGTAGCTGATAGATAATATTTATTCAATTTAAATGAAATCGATGTACAATATTGTGAAGGCAGAATATTTTGAAACACGTCAAACTTTATCAATCTTAGACAAGATAATATTATATGTATAGAATACAATTAAAGTGTAAAATTGCAGTCTATCTAGAAATAAAATCTCGAACAAAGAAGTGTTCCTACCGATCCGATGATACTGCACTTATAAAAGTAAAATTACTTAACTTATTCTATTTACCGCTACGCACATATTTTATAAGACCTCTTATCCGAGATACCACTGGCTACTATTTTATTACTCTAGTTATAATGGAACGGAAAAATATTGAAGAAAAATGAGACTAGGAATGTAGGCTGACCCGGTTTTGAGTTTATTTTGTTACTTGCTCCGATGTTCAAGGCGAGAGTAAATTTATTTTTATTGAGTTGTAGTTGATAGAGCATTCAAATATACTAAATTGCTGATTTAGTAACGCTTGTATTGATTATATTATCTTTTTAATATTAGCGCTACCTTTCTACTCTATTTTTTACGCTTGGACTGCAGAGATTCTATTTAGTGGTATGTAACATCTGTCCTGGCTCTTGGAACTTTGGTTTGAATTACAGAGTGGTTATGGATTTTCGATAATACCCGGTAAGCCTGAGGGCGTCGGTGTAACGTGCTACGCCGACGATACCCTCGTCACGGCGCGGGGTGCAACATATCAGGAGGCAGCACTCAAGGTCACGACGGGTGTTGCTCAAGTCGTGGGTCGGATACAGCGGCTGGGACTGAAGGTGGCCTTGCACAAGTCCGGGGTTCTGTGTTTTCACAGACCTCGGACCTTGACCTTGACGGCCAAGGTGAACGTGACTCTGTTAAACAGACCACTTCGAACCTTGGCCGTCAAAACTATACGGGGGTACCGCACGATCTCCGGAGAGGCTGCATGTCTCCTAGCCGGGACCCCTCCATGGGACGAGAAGCCGAAGCGAGAGCCCTTGCGTCATTGTTCCAATGGCGCAAGGAGGCGCTCGAGCGGGACCACAGGCCTGCGTCTCGAGAAATCGAGGACCAGCGGTACCAACTCCGCCAGGATCTCATGTAGTCATTGAGGGTGCGACTTGAGCAACCCAAATGGGGTACCACCATCATCACGGCGGTGAGACCGATCATGGACGATTGGCTGCAGAGGCAGCATGGCGACCTCACGTATCGTGCGACGCAGATCGTTACCGGGCATGGATGCTTCGGTAGCTATCTGTTTCGCATCCTTCGTGAGGTCGCACCCCGGTGTCAACACTGCGAGGTTTCCCACGACGACACCGCACTCCACACGTCGGTGGAGTGCTCAGCGTGGGCGAGTCAGCGCCGGGACCTCGTAGTGGGTCTGGGCGTGGATACCCTCTCGTTTGGAGACCATGCTTCAAGCCATGGTCTCTCGGCGGGATCGCCACCCGCCGTCCTTACAGAAGCAGGCTAGAAGGGTTGCGTGCTATGGGGCAAAAGCCCCGCAGATTCACTCACTGACGCGGGATAAAACCCTACCCCAACGACGCAGGATTCTCATCCCGACCAAACCCCCGCAGAGACCACAGAGGTGGTCAAAGTGCCAAAGTCAAACCGCCGGGTGCCACTGGAAATACCTTCTGCTTGTAACCAGAGAAGCCCGGTAACGGACGTTAGAGTGGCCGCGGCCTTGGGTCGAGGAATTAAAAAAAAAAGTAGCCTGTAAGGCTTGCCCCGTATTACGTGGGACCAACAAAAATAACTGGTAAATTGTGGGTGTGTAATGCATCTCTGCCTACCCCTTCAGGATAGAGGCGTGATGTATGTCTTCAACATTTTTTATATAATAAGATTTCTTCCAGACAACGTATACAAGAAAAATAATATTGCAAGAAATGATACAGACAAGAAATGAGAAGACCAGAGATATGTGGCATCAAACATAAAAAAATCCACCTTCTTTTTCGGAGGTAAAAGTAGTTTGATAAAATATACCTAATTATATTTTCTTCCTGCAATATAATTATGTTACAGGTTTTTTTTTTTTTTTTAATTCCGTCCGTTGACGTCTGTTGCCGGGCGTCTCTGGTTACTGGCAGAGGGTATGTCCAGTGGCGCCCGGCGGACTTTGACCACCTCTGTGGTCTCTTCGGGTGTTGGGTCGGGACGAGAATCCCGCGTCGTTGGGGAAGGGTTTTATCCCGCGTCAGTGAGTGAATCTGGTTGCGTGCTATGGGGCAAAGGCCCCGCAGCACGCAACCCTTCTAGCCTGCTTCTGTAAGGACGGCGGATGGCGATCCCGCCGTCCTCAGGCCCCGATCATGGAGGTCATGTTACAGGTTGCCCGGAAGAAATTGTTAAAAATTCACGACAAATAGGTTAAATCAAACTATTTATTTATTGAAATGCGTAAATATACTAGGTTAGAACTCTCGGATGCACAAATTATCGTAAGTATAATTTTTGTACTGAAAATGAGTTACAGTTTCCATCGGGAACGGAAAACTAAAATACGAAGGAAATTTCGCATGATTATCATAATATATTTTACGAGTAATAATCTAGGGGAGGCCTTTATGATAAACAAAGCACTTAACCTTCACGCAAAGAAGAAAATATATTAGCCTCTTAAGTAATTTGGGAATGAATTAAGTCGAGCTTGAGTAAGTTTTACTCTTAAGTTCAGCAAATCAGCCGACATGAGTACCCTTAACAATGACATAAGCACTTCTTTTCACTCACGCATTAGTATGTACCGTTAACTGTGATTTGACAAGAAAAGAAAAATAATATGGTTGATTTTGTTGAATAGAATACAATAATATGGACTTAAACACGACATTGTGCGTTTTGTTTTCTTAAACTTCCGAGTAATGTGTGTCTTGTCATGCTAGCTGATCGCCGCGGCGTCAAGTGATATAGTTATCTCGTTCCCGGTTGAACCCGTGGAACACATTACCGGGATAAAAAGTAAGCCTATGTTACTCAGGGCTAATGTAGCTACATATCAGTGAAAGAATTTTCAATATCAGATCAGTAGTTACAGACAGAGCCTATTCGCTTTAAACAAACAATCAAATATTTCCTCTCTATAATATTAGTCTAGACTACAATAGAACATATTTATCGCCGAAGGTAGACAGAGGCGTTTGTTATACCCACATTTCGTAAATCCCAATAGGGGTAGAGCCTATTGCCTTTTCCGGGTATACAACTAAATTAGAATGAATAAGACACAATGTCGGATGCTTTGGACTTTTATACAGTGGACGCATTATCAATTTGGCGTTATTAACCATAACATGTCTGTACAGACATGTTCATCATTCACCGAGCCTTTTCCCAACTCAGTTGGGGTCGGCTTTCTAGTCTAATTGCAATTCGGCTGAACTTCGATAATTTTCCGTGAAGCGACTGCCATCTGACCTCTACAACCTGGGGCGATATCGAAGTTCTGTAGTTAGACCACGGGATTTTTGATTTAGGGCTCCAATTACCTCTAACGACTGTCATAGATGTTCATATGCTTAACGTGCTCTCCGAGGCACGGAGGGGTCTCAATGTCTTAAGAAATGGTCACCCATCCTATGACCGGCCTGACTAGGTGTTGCATCATTATGGTTCATTTCGTTATGCCAATGTAAATTATGTCTATATATTTTATGCTTTTCATTAGTAAACCTTCTCTTCAACGATTTCCAAAGAACTGCGTATGCATTCGAACAATATACTACGAAGGTACGAATAAAACCAGTTATCGAAATTCCAGTAAGAATCTACATTAAGGCATCCAAAAGATAAAATGATTGAAAAGAAATAAAAGTATTGTTTTTGTAACCACGAGAGTGCGGTACCTACACAGTGTACTAAAGTGCAATAAAAGTGCAAATTATTCGCATCATTACGTACAATTCGCATTGATTGCGTTAAACCGCATTAGTGTTGATAGGGTTATCACTTTTGCTTGATATGAAGGAAAATTGAAGCATCAGTCATTACTTAGGTTAAACAAACTAAAATATTTACAATGTCTATCCACAAAAAGATTGTTTATAAAATCCTTATGCTTATGTATCAGTTAGCCTATAACCCTTATCAACTTCTAATATCAAACTTTAAGAGAGTATTGGTATGCAATCCTGAATTTGCGCATAGGAAACTCTTCCACAACTAATTTAACCTAAGTCAGTGTCAGTCACAAAACAAACTAATATTAAACTTAGTTGCAAAATCTACTCAAACTATGAGTGTCTGGTTATTTATGATTATATATAACCGGGAGTTCTTAAAACTCACATCAGCGTCTTAAAAAAAGAAAAACGATTAATCAAACCATGACTGCGTATCCAGATTATGTGGCAGCCCTCACGCCTCAGTGCTGCCCAAACCGCAGTAGACGCGTAATCATGACGAATTACTTGCAATGTTCGGTAATAACCCAAAGTTTTGTAAAATACGTGTTATTTTTGGACTCTCGATACATACAACCTTTAACTGCAGAGAATCATTCAAGAAAGTGCTGCAAATTCTAAAAAGAGTTCATGAAAAACCAGTATTTACAGTTTATACAGTTTAAGTAATAAAATGCAATTTGCTACGAGTAAAGTACAAAAGCATTAGATTGCAGTGTTTCTGTTCTTAAAAGCATCTTAGACATTACAGGTCTGCTAAATAGTCTGTTGTTACAAAAATGTGAGTTTAATATACGGGTGGGACACTCTTCAACAAGCACCATTAGCTTGGTTGAGGATGATGCAAGAATCTATATTTAAAAAAAATACACGTCAAAAATTGATACAGCAACCGACTTTAAACTACCGAAATGGGACCATATTGATATGGGACCACTTGGGAAATAGTATATTCCAATTAAAAAAAAAGAGTGTTCTGAAGAGATCTTCAATCTGATCCCACCCTCTCCCTTCCGATCCCGAACAACGCGTGCCGGGCAGAGATGTCACTCTCATATCGTGAAAACCGTCTTCGCGAGAACCGAGCGTTTTAAACGTTCGTTTCTCTGCCGAACGATAGTGGCTTGGAACGCCCTGCCCGCGCACGTGTTTCCTCCAACATATAACCCTGGGTTCTTTAAGTGAAGCGTGAAGAGGCACATTACTGGGTCGTCAAGTTGAGGACCACTCTCTATAGTATTCCTGTGTACTATGAGAGTCGCCCACAATCGCCAGATGTCGTGGCGACGCTTACCATCAGGCGGGTGGCGTCAATTTGTCGACCTAAATATAAAAAAAAAAAATCAAAATCGGTTCACGCAGTCCGAAGATATGAGTTAACAAACTTAAAAAAAAACATACACCGAATTGAGAATCTTCTCTTTTTTGGAAGTCATTTGAAAATGCCATATTTTTTAGTATAGATTCTTGAATCATCCTCAGACAATGGGTGCAGGAGTCGGTCCAACCAACATTTTAAAAACCTGAGCCAAAAAGAAAGCAACTTATAAAAATCCTGAAGAGTTTGGTTTAGATCATTTTAGTAATATACATAAATTATACAAATTAATTTCCTAGGACAATTAACTATGCAGCTAGCTTTGCACTTTTGCACATAAGTGGTTTTGAAACCCTCCACTGAAGCATTAAATTATAGAACAAAAGGTCCAAAATCTCATTACACGATAAACAATAGTCAATCTGACGATGAACGCGCAAAATCATAATGAACTAGTTCCAAACCACATCGACTGATGATGGTGGAGGAGCGATTACTACGAGACAGTTACTTGAAACAAGTAGCAAGTGCTAACCAGTTGTGAATTCCTCAAATTCATTATCTTGATTCCAAAGAAACTGTTACTCAATAGTGAGCTACAGTCGAACCAGAACTAAACTGTCGATGTTGGAATACCTACCAATAATATCCAAATTAAAAAAAAACATTAAAAACTACTTATAGCATTTAAATGCAACTTATAGCATTTTCTTCTACAAGAAAATCTTAGATTTTTCAAATATTATTTTGTCGCTACCTGCGAACAAGTTTTGTTTTAGCAAATTGCTGGAAGGACAAGAAATATATAAAAACCATATAAATTTTAATTTCACTATTGTTTTATTAAGGACTTAAATATATTCAGCTGTGCAGAAAACATTTTCATATTTCACTACCCAACTTATATGTATTATGACAACAAATGTGATAGATATTTAGTAGCAGAATAAACTAAACGAGGCATCACTAGTCTGATGATCACGGCAGGCCATAGTACCAGATACAATATTACGTAAGTGCGACGCAATGAAAACGCAGCGGTCACGCTGCTTCACTATAAACACGACGCTTTGGTAGCAAATTGGAACTACAAGCTATTATTTATTCAGCCGTGGTCACTTTACCATTTGTTATCAAACCATTATTCTTGAATCAACCATGAGTTCTCTTGTGGGATCCCGATGATTCCGGAAGCTGACTGAATCAATTTGCATTAATTGGCATTGCGTGCATTTGAGGATGATGACTTGAACTCCAGAATTAGCACCATGATAACTGGACAAATAGAATTAACTATATTTAATGATCAGTCTGTAAGTGATTCATTGTATGGAATTGAAACGATGCGGTATTTTAAAATAAAATAAGTAACTATTGCCCACAGCCTCACGAATAAGTTTATAAGCTTTTAGTATTATTTAATTGTTTTTAACCATTAAAACAAGCATAAAATTCATTCAGTATAGTCTTTACACTGCAATTTTATTTTATATGGTCGAATTAAATGTGTTTAAGAGGATTAATTAAAAGGTACAATAAAATCGAATTGAATGAAAACCTGTTTCGAACCTATTACCCGCCCTTCGGGATTCAACTGTCGGCTTGTGCCTTTCAAGCACAAAGGAGATTCGATTAAAATTTAATCTGCGATCTTTTAATTTATATACACATATAACTTTAATTCGCAACTCGTGTGTTAAAATCTTTTATTTAAAAGATGATAAAGTGTGGTATTGAATGTAATCCGGAAAGGATGTTTAAACGTAAACCATTGAAAAGAATTTTGATGAAAATTAAGATATAAATAAATAAATACTTAAATATTGTTGGACATTCTCATACAACGTCGCGCGTCCTCTAGCCCAAACTAAGCTATAAGATTGTGCTATGGGATCTATACAACTGATAAACAAACTTATATATTTCTAAATACATACATAACATACATTGAAAACACCCAAACTCCGAAACAAACGTTTGTGGATAACACAAATATTGGATTCGACCCGGGAATCTAACCAGACTCCGGAGTCGATTGCCGATTCGAATTGCCAAATCGAACGAAGCCGTTGCACTAACGATACCACGCCACCGAAGCAGTCAAAATACATAGATCATTTTCTAAAATAACACATATTTATACTTTTCATATCTGTTATGTTTCCCAAGGTAAGCTCCAGCAGGCAGGAGGAATTTAGCAGACCCCAAAAGCGATGGATTGCATGGACAAAAATAGCAGGAGAATTCAATGGTACAACAGCTAAAAGTAGGGTTTACTAAAGAAGGATCTATTTATTTATTTATTTTATTTATTTATTTATGTACACACAGTATATACAATATAGTGAAATTGAAAACATTATATACATGTTTACAATGGCGCCACTTATCTCTAAAGAGATCTCTTCCAGTGGGCCTAGGAGTGGAGAAGTGAGTTCAATCAGATGCTGGTGTGTGTGCAGGTTGGTACGGTTGTTACGGTTAATAAACTTACATAAACTATAACTACATAAATACACAAATACATACATATTAACTTATCATAAACATACATACATTAACATACAAATAGTTAAGAAAGGGAAGCGAGATAGTGTTCCTTCACTTTCTTCTTGAAGACATATAGTCTATTTATAACTATTTATAACCGACAATGTCGATGTTACTTAACCTTTGCAATGTGTTACATTGCAAAGGTTAAGCAACATCGACTCAGGCCGGTCTTAGGATGGGTGACCATTTCTTAAGACATTGAGACCCCTCCGTGCCTCGGAGAGCACGTTAAGCCATCGGTCCCGGTTGTCATACTAACATCTATGGCAGTTAGGGGTAGTTGGGAGCCCTAAATCAAATATCCGACCAGTCTAACTACAGAACTTCGATATCGCCCATGGGTTGTGAAGGTCAGATGGCAGTCGCTTCACGGAAAATATCGAAGTTCAGCCGAATCGCAGTTAGACTGGAAATACGACCCCAACTGAGTTGGGATAAGGCTCGGTGAATGATGATATAACTATTTATAACTGTCCCAACGAACTTCGTACCACCTGAAATCTTACTTTTAAACCTTTCCTGGACTTCCAGGAATATTTTAAGACCAAAATAAGCTTCCAGGAATATTTAAAAAATAAATAATCTGTCTACCCGTTCCCGAGTTTTAGCGAGACAAACGAACGGCATTCATTTTTCTTTTATACAGATCAGAAGAAACTAACAGTATTAAAAAACATGTAAGAACAATGACTGTATAAATTTATCTTCAAAAAAATACGAAACAAAAATAGAAATAAGGGTTTAATAATAAATATTAGCATATTTGGAACGCGAAAACAATCCTTTACTATTGCAGGAGTAGGTACGAAGAGTTTTGGCAATTACCTATATGATTGCACATACCTGTGTCGATGTCCACATAAGTTCTTATACTGCCATTTTGGTCATTAGAGTATTTATTTGTAACTGTTCGTATCGTATCTTATAAGATTTTCATGTCTGATTTATTCCGATAGGATGTGGGTATCTTATTTGAAACTTTACAAACTGGCATATTATTCTAATCAGCGTATCGCATTCATTGTGTAACCATTGTTAAACCTAATGCAATATTTTAGTTGCATTGAAATCCCCCTAGGCACGGTATGGTACCGTCAACAAAAGGGTACCACGACCCCTTTAGCCTCCCTTTCTAATCTTATAACAACCACTCCTATATTATACATGTTTGTGCAGTACCTAAATCAACTAAGATTGTTTATTTTTCATTATGACATGTATAATATTAAACTTGTATAGTTATTAGAATTTGAAAGATGTGGGATTCAGATGTGAGCATACTTGTGGATCGGGGATTTATTGTGTGATTTTAGGGTTAGTTTTCACAGATTTCAGGTGGTTAACTTACAGTGGTCCCATATGGTTACCTTGCAAGCCCCACGTAATTGGTGTGCGTGCGGTAAAATAACAAATTATTAATTCTAAAGTAGAATCCTAGGCGTAGCGGGATTCAAAGTACATCGCCTGGGAATAAAAATCGAGGCTTAAACATTACTTTTCATCGCTTTCTATGAAAATAAAATGTTGATGAAATGGTTTTCCTCGGTTGAATTACTTTGAAAGATTCATGTTCCAAATTCAAATGTCATTATTGCCCGCTAAAAAAGTCCATTTTTTAATGAAAACCGCCACTTTTTGATTAGAAGTAATGTAATAATGTTTATAAATTGTCTAGATTTAGATCCCATAGCACAAGCTTCGTTTGGGGCTAGATGACGTTGTGAGAGAATGTCCAAAAATATTTAGCTATTTATTAATTAATATGTACCATTTAGTTAATCCTATCAAATTAACCATCATTGTACAAACAGTGTTCAAGTTACACCTTATGTTGACAAGGGGAGCACTCGCTGTTATGATTTATTGTGTTTTAAAGCTTTTACCGTCCCTAAGTCAACGAACTTAACCTATAAACCTTTCGTGATTGGCATATTTGGATTATGCGAGCGGGATACGAGGTCTGTGCTTGCATCATAACACAGCGTAGAACAACGTCACCAGTTATCTATACATGCTAAGATCTTTAAAACTACGCAATGGATTTTGATGCAATTTTCACCAATAGATACTGGTTCTCGAGGAAGGTATTTGTGTATTTAATTTGTTAAGAGGGCGAAGCCGTTGATGTCCGCTAGTGGGTTGACAGCTTTAGGTGCAGAACCCAGTAATCCAGAAACTGGTAAGCAAGGTTATAACATTATTTTTAATGCCTTAACACGTTAATAAAAACATTATTTCTTACAATATTAAGAAAGAAATTATAAATAGATCACAAAAACTGATGTCATCGGCGGGATTCGAACCCACGGCCTTTCCCTAACAGGGGGACTGCTCTGCCAACTGAGCTACGATGACCACTACCGACAACATCGAATTTTTGCTTCATATCATATTAATAATTTCTACATCGCGCTATTAAGGTTAGCGGTTAGCGGGTTCGAATCCCGCCGATGACATCAGTTTTTGTGATCTATTTATAATTTCTTTCTTAATATTTTAAGAATAGTTTAAGCGAACTCATTGCTTTGAAATACAAAAAATATTTCTTACCTCAGAAAAGGAGGAGGTTATCAATACGACTATATTTTTTATGTTTGTTACCTCATTAGTTCATAACTTTCGACTGGATGAACCGATTTTGACGATTATTTTTTTCATTTCATTTTTTTCACAACAAACCATTTCATTTTTCATTTATTCTTTACTGTACACATAAAAATACATCATACATCGGTAATTTAAGAACAATATGCACAAAGGCGTGCTTAATTCAAGGAATGACTTCTCTTCCAGCAGAGAGAACAGACAGGAAAGGTACAGATTTTACATGAGAGAGAAGCAAACACCGCGAACTTACATTACTTAGAGAGGAGAAAATACAAATATTACAAAATTTTATTTGATAGTTAATAGTGTGGTTATATTTTAATTTGGTCCAGTTCTGAAAATGGCAACGTTGAGAAAACAATATAAGACATTTGAAGTGGATTTTCAAAAGTCTATAAAAGATACGTTTTGATTGAACTTCGAAGTCTAATGCCCAATACAAATTTGTATCTACATAAAATGACGCAGAGATAAAAACGTACAAGTTCAAAAGAATCAAAACATCGACAGAATGAAACCGTAACGACTTGGTTATACGACATGTAGTGTTATAAAGGAAAAATGTTGCAAAAAAAAACTGTCGCAAAGCCGGAGGCAATAACTGGTCGAACGATGCCCACGTGAGTTGGCCTCCAAGAATAGCGAGTGCATGGATACGCCTTCAAATAAACTTTATTAACTGGGTCAACTTTCCTCAGTTTGGGACTGTATCATTGTTCTCAACCAATAAATCTTAGGGGAAGTCAAGGAAGTTTTCTGAAAATAAATTGAAAAAATCAATCAATGTTTCGACTTTGATTGAAATTGTTTCACCATGTTTCTGAAGGACTGAAAATAATAAAAATGTAAGAAGGTAAATATGGTCATGAAATTGACATCAATATATTTTCACAACTTACAAAAAAAAACAAGTTAGTTAACCAAGAGGTGAAAGGTCTGGCGAAGAGAAGGGAGCAGTGGCGGTTACTCAAAAGACAAGAGCGAGGCTCTTAAATTAGAGTGAGCTATAGGTGAACTAGTCCGAGACACTCAGCACTTTAATTGGGCGTGCCATAGCGGCTGGCACGTAAGATTTTGTTACCTTTCATCAGCATTTCATCGCAAGGCAACTTTTCAATTATTTTATCAAAATTACAATATAGCTGCTACTTTTTATTAAATTCATTCGGCCATTTTGGACATAACCCATTATAAATGTGCCCAGTGACGGCAATAGACTTGCCCCCTATTACGTGGGACTAAAAATACTAGCAAGTTGTGGGTGTGTAATGCACCTCTGCCTACCCCTTCGGGGATATAGGTGTGATATGTATGTGTGTGTGTTTAGGTGAAATAAGACAGTAATATGTGAACTTCAAACACAATAAGAACTATAAATAAGAGGGGACAGTTACTTTATCATATTTTCATCCTTACATAAACTAAAATATTTAGAATTAAAACCATATTCCATTCCACAGCAAAAGAATCCACGTCTCAAAGGAACGCGTAAAGTTTTGATAGCAGATGCTCCCACGCCAATATTTGACGACACAGCCCGGCACACTTTTATTTAGTTTTCATTTTCCACACCAGATCACATCCATGACATTGGATAAATAGTTGGCAGGAATAGTTGGCCACGATGTCGCTGTAGCACCAGATTTAAAGGAAAAATACATTGGCATCGAATTATTAAAACTCCGTGAGAATGATGACGATTACAGAAGCTTAGGAAGGGTTAATTACTTTATATAGGTACTAATTTTTATAATTTATATATTTGTAACAAATACACACCACAATTACTGGACCGATTTCAAAAGAGCGAGAATAAGATAAGATTTGCGCCTTGCAGTCCATTGAATAGCCTAAAGTATGGCTAAGCTAATAAATACTAAGCTTTAGCTATTATAAGATTTAGTTATCTGGAATGTCGGCATAAATTGTATATCAAAAATAAACTACACACTTTTTTTTACTCCGCTGCCCAAGGATGCAGCCACTTCATCGTGCACTGCCGGGCGCCTCAGGTGCACACTTGGAAAACTTTAAGTGGCGCACGGCGGTAAACTACACCCCTTTTTTTTTTTTTAATTTCGCGGCTAAGGCCGCGGCCGCTCTAACGTCCGTTGCCGGGCGTCTCTGGTTACAAGTAGAACGTATTTCCAGTGGCGCCCGGCGGACTTTGACCACTTCTGTGGTCTCTGCGGGGGTTGGGTCGGGATGATAATCCCGTGTCGTTGGGGTAGGGTTTTATCCCGCGTCAGTGAGTGAATCTGGTTGCGTGCCATGGGGCAAAGACCCCACAGCACGCAATCCTTCTAGCCTGCTTCTGTAAGGACGGTGGGTGGCGATCCCGCCGTCCTCAGGCCCCGATCATGGAGGTCGATGGTCTTGGGCGTAGATGAGTCTGCGGCGCCCTCGCCGCTGACTACGGAACTCAGCGGGGAGGGTACGCTCCCTCTCCCTCTCGGCCGCCTCCTTCGCGAGCATGACTTGCTCGCAGAAGGACACGGCCGCGTTCCACCTACTCGCGCTGGAGACCATGGCTTGGAGCATGGTTTCCAGCGAGAGGATATCCACGCCCAGACCCACTACGAGGTCACAGCGCTGACTCGCCCACGCTGAGCACTCCACCAACGTGTGGAGTGCGGTGTCGTCGTCGGAAACCTCGCAGTGTTGACACCGGGGTGTGATCTCACGATGGATGCGAAACAGATAGCTACCGAAGCATCCATGCCCGGTAACGATCTGCGTCGCACGATACGTGAGGTCACCATGCTGCCTCTGCAGCCAATCGTCCATGATCGGTCTCACCGCCGCGATGATGGTGGTACCCCACCTGGGTTGCTCAAGTCGCACCCTCCATGACTCCATGAGATCCTGGTGGAGTTGGGACCGCTGGTCCTCGATTTCTCGAGACGTTGGCGTGTGGTCCCGCTCCAGCGCCATTGGAACAATGACGCAAGGGCTCTCGCTTCCAGGTCCCATGGAGGGGTCCCGGCTAGGAGACATGCACCCTCTCCGGAGATCGTGCGGTACCCTCTTATTGTTTTGACGGCCAAGGTCCTCACCGGATCGTGGTCATCACACAAAGTTTTGTCCGAGTCCAATATACGTTACCTATGATTTGGGAAGTGTTTCTATATTGGTTTGTGTCAGTTGGTAGAACGTTCCTTCTGGAAAGGTAACAGTCGTTGGTTCGAGTCCAGCCCAAGACAAGGTATAGATTTTGAGATGCTTTAAAAAAAAATTTAATTGTATTTAACCAACCAAAAAGCAAAAAAAAAACTACAGCTATCTATTAGTATAGATGAATCTGTATCACATTACGTGCGTTACTTTTAACCTTCCCTGTATATTGATTCGAATGTAGGACGATAACAGTTTTTTCTCGATATAAAAAGTTATTATTATAGAGGGATGTAGCTTTATTGAATACGAACTGTAGTAACACTATTCGATAATATCGCACCTAGAATGAACTGTGGAAAGGATTATTGCAGCTTATGACAATATTACGGTCAATAATATTTTATGAACAATAGAAAATAGAAGACAAGGTTTGGACACCTTATAAGGCCACGATCTATATCATTAGATACTCGTACATAATGGAAAGAAAGAGGGAAAATAAAGGAACATACTTGGACCTATTGAAAGAACAAGTATATTAGTGAATGCGCCAGTAAATGACAATTGAGAAGCGAGCGGCTGTCGTGGTATGGACATGTAATGAAAACAGAGGAAAGTAATGTGGTTGGAGAGATGCATAGTAAGTATGGATGAAGAGGGCTTGAGAAATAGAGGCAGGCCCAAGAAAAGATGAATGGAATGCGTGAAAGAGGATATGACAAAGAAAGGGGTAACTGAAGAGATGACGTATGACAGGGATGTGTATAGGAGGAAGACATGTTGAGCTGATCACAAATATTTAGTATAAGGGCAGGTTGATGATGGTGATCACTTGGACCAACTGAAAGAAATCTCGAGTGGGGTACTAAGAACTGGAAAAGAATAGGAGAAAAAGTAAAGCACGGGCAAGATACGCTAAAATAGAGCGTTTGTTTTTATAGTAACTGTAGGTCCTACGTAATCCGGAACCTTTAGCTGTTTCCAGTCTACATCTAGTTTGGGCCTGCCTGCAAACTAGGTGGTAGCCTTAAACGACTGTTACTTAGACCCCACAAAACAGTGGCTGCTTATAATGTATTATTATATAAATAAACAAACCGTATCACTCAAACGGTAGTTAAACTAGCATGTGTTTAAATTTGACATTATTTGTTGTAAGGTCAGTAACAGCTGCGTCACGGTGGGTGATCCCGTTGATAGTTAATGTTGTTAGTTAAAATCTACAATTTGCGGTTAGAATGTTGTTTGCATTAAAAAGAGCTTTAATCCATACTGGTTTTTAACCTTGTGAGCGACGGGTCGGCGTAAAACAGTCTGATAGGACGTCAAAAACTTCGAAAAATAAAACTTTATTATTTTGAAGAATCCGTTAAGAGAATTTAAGATTTTTAAAACGTTTCTATTGATAATGAATTTTATTGATTTTCACGTTTGCACTCAAATCGCACAACATCGCTCAATTGTGGAATAGTTTCTAAAAAGATTTCAGATCACTTCAAATTATAAAGTCGCGGACTGTAGCAAGCTACACAATTGATCCGATTTGGATAAATTGGTATCCCATTTATCCACACAAATTGAATCGACCTTAGTGCGAGGCTTTTTATTTAAATGTCCGATATCATTCACATGAACGTGTTGAAAGCTTGTAAAGGATTTAATTTAATCTCAGGTTTAAGGTATAAAATTACTTGTAGTCCACCTGCCCTTTAGATCAAATATAAAATATATTTCTCTCTGTGATATTTACAGCGGTGATACATAAAGGGTCCTTCCGACTTCTATCTTCTTATGTCTAAGGTCATGAGGACAAACAACTATAAACTATGTCTCCTGTTAGATACTGCTCGGACTGCAGAGATTCTGTTTACTGGTTATGTAACATCTGTCCTGGCTGTGAAAAGTTTGGTTTGAATAATAGAATTTTGAATATTCTATAGTGCACGGCAACGGTAATAGGTTTGACCCCTATTTCGAGGGAACGCCAAAATTGTTGGTAATATGTGGATGTGTAATGCACCTCTGCCTACCCCTTCAGGGATATAGGCGTAATGTCTAACTGTGTCTTGTTAGATATAACTAATCTAAGACAGAAGGCAAAGCAATCAGCAGAAAATTAATTTATAATTCGAGGGTGAAACTGGAGTGGAGAGCTGGTCGGAAATTAATGAGGACCCCTTTGTCCTATAATTCATACTTACCATTCAATTGCTGTTGTGTAAGTACCATTACGAAAGATGACATTGACCTTATTTCTCAATAAACCAGGGAAACCCTGCTGTGAAAATTATAACCGTACGTACTACCAACCTCGAAATTAATGATAAAACGTTAAACATAGCCCCACTCCCTAATGCTGGGGCACTTGTCGTGTCTAACAGTCATAAGGCTTCTAGATTGATTGATGATAATAATTTTATTGATGGACAGTTTTCGATGGCGTTGTGATATTGGAAGTAAATAAATTATGGCCTCCACTTTCGTGACAGTCTACTTAGTACAACAATGTACCTGTCGATGGACGATCAAAGTTTATTTACCTACCTGACATTTTAAAAATTTTATTGGTGTGCACGAATGGACATTTTATTCGACAAATAATTACCTAGGAAAACATTAGGTCTGCCTTTCTAAAATGGTAAGCAGAGGCAGAATGGAAGCAGATATTATACGCCCACTTTTCGTCGGTGAGGTTATCGGTGTTAGATAATTCAAGTCTAAGCCTATTGCCACTAATCGAACACTTTTATGTAGCCAGATCCTCATCCGTTGTTCGACAGGTGCATCAGTAACAGGAGGGCTTCAATATCTTGTTAAGTGCACCAAAATAATATTGATAATAAGTCTTTATACAAGTTAAGAGACGTAGATATTTTGGAAACCTGCTTTTCGAAATTGGACATGACACTGTCAGAACAGTCAACATAATATAATATTTCTCACGGTCTATTTATACCTCAGAGCAACTATATCTATACTACATATATATAGAGCGCTGATAACCGGTCTGAACCACTAACAACCACTCTGCACGTCAGAACAGTCAAACAGTCGAAGATGACGTAACGTCACTACAGCTTCCCAGTTGTTGTGTGGCAAAAAATGGAACTAATTATTGTTTTAAGATCTTGTTTTTGACGTGTTTCAATGTAATGTGCGGCCCTAGTGGAACGCAAACATATACTGGGCAATCTATATCAGAGCCGCTTAGTATTCGCCACGAAGAAAACGGGTGACACTCGCCATCTATCTATAGCCATCTATTGATCTGAGATTTATCATATTACATGCTAGAATCCGTTTATAGCAGGTAGCCTTTACTTGGAGGGGTCACCTTTGGTAAACGATCATCCATAAATGGGAGTACGACTGGCAACATTGTATAACCTTGCTGAATGATTGATATTCGCTGGATTTAGAAGCGTAATAAGTATTTCAAAATGGTTGGGTCATACGTTAGGTACATGAATAATGTCTATTTTGAATACTATTAATTTGACCAAATATGAATAGAACTTACTATATTTCTGTAGTTATTTTTAACTTGGGTTCGATATAAGCGTATAAAGTTATTTCAAAATGTATATAATCACTACAATCATGGCAATTGGTTTCATTCGCACGTTGACATGTTAAAAGCTATAATACTTAAAATAATGACACCTTCGATATCAGGTCTCAGTCTCACTGCTAGCGAAATATAATCTTTATAGGTATTTATAACTAACTGCTTCTGATTCCTCCACCATACAATAGTTTTGTCAGGTCTCAAGCTATATCCATACCAATTTTGGATAGTATTGGTCGCGCCGTTCCGTGTTTCTGAGACAAACAGACATAATTATAAACAATCAGGCATGAAATACGACCACTGCTCGTGTAACATTGGGGGACGGGGCACTTTTCGTGTACAACAGTCATAAGACTTCTAGATTAATTAATGCTGATAATTTTATTGATGGATATTTTCAATGTGGGTGTGATATTAGAAGTAAATAAGGTATCTTAGTCGGACCTTGAATCCCATACACTAATCGTCCATACACGTCTTAAGCTATTATGCATTAAAACTAATAAGAAGACAATGTCACATAAACCTGAGAGGCTTATGGACTGCTATATCACCGAACGCCATGTGTGTTTTTGTGACCAATAAAAAGGTTGTTTACGATAATCGCTAACAGTGACACCGCGGCCTACATCAACAGTTGCAAGTTTTCCCAAACACCATATAATTTACGTAACAAATGAACAGAAATTGTATTCAGAAACTTAAGCAATTTATTATAAAGTTTTCAGGTGAAAATTAATTTTTAACAATAAAGTGATAATTAGACACTTGTTTAAATTGTCTTACTTCATAGATACTGGAACTTAGGTTATTTTAAACGATTTTACAATACTTCTTTAAACTTTCGCGTTTTGTACACATTATAAACTTAAAACTAACGGGTCTTTTACGCGATTATTGAGATATATACATTCCTCTTTATTACCCGACGTTTCGGCCCTGTTACAAGAACGTCGGGTAAGTTCTTCGACGCTCGTTTGTGGATGTTTAACTTCGGATAACACATAAACAAGTTTCAGTAGAAAACTTGATAGCAACTATATAAATTGGAGGCGTTAGCGATAGGATGATAAAGAATTCCGAAGTATCGCACCGTCATGAATTTTACATAACCAAACCGCTCCGCCAGCCAACGGTGACGCCCGAGTTCATTCGCACGCTTAATAATACACATTAAAGCCGTCGGCGCCACTCGATACCATGAATTAATCATCGCCGTTTAACTAAATAGACACGTCATTGTCTGCTGGCAGTATGTTCATGAATTAAATTCTGGAGTCCGTCAGTTTCCAATTGCGGTTATTTTTGATTTTCTATCTTTAGTTTTACCGTTCTATTTCGTTACCGGAATTAGTTATCCAAGTGTTAATTCCACGTCTGACATTCAAGTAATGAGAAGCCCTATGAATCTTATTTATTACCTGTGCTGTCGCACTGCTAGATAGAAAACCTTCTAAAGAGATCTAGCACGTTGTGCCACGTCTATTTCGGCGTACCCGGGCAGCGCGAAGGGCGTCTGCCATCTTTCTTTTCTTCGAACATTGTCTACCTATACCGTGATGAAAATAAGAGTTATGTTGCATTGAGTAGGGTTTGTGTCAAAGAGTAAAGGCTGTTTAAACCAACGATGTTCTATTGAACACTGTTAGTTTTAGGGTGTAGTCAGTAAAGCGCTAACCACGTTTAAAACCGCGTTTGCAATCGTATCCAACCCTATTAATACCTACAAACTTTCACGTTTATAACCCTTGTACCTACAGTGCCTAGGGGTTGAGAATTATATTTATATATGTTCCAGTTCACTTGTTCCCCATTACTATGGGAACGTATTGCCGGGAATCCTCAGGAAACTTCCATCCAAATCTCATAACAAGTTTCCGCAAGATTAAGTCACAAACAGCCTCCTCGAATCTCTTTCGTAACCTAACACAGTGTATGATTCCATTCTCCAATTATCAAAGGTCCCAGAGACTTTCCTCTTGACCTAGTTCCCTCATTCACCTGTTTTCCTCGTTGAATATTTGACAAGATCATGGATGATTCAGTCTTATGATCCGTTCACGCGACTTATTGGATTTATCACGAAAATATGACTTCGGTGAGATAAGATAAAATACGAGTAAGTTACACGAGACAGGAGACATTTATTAAATTTGCTCGAACATTCCCTTGAGTAATGTCCCTTGTAGGTATAACCCGGTTAAAATAACCTGGCATATATTTGAACGAAAGTGGAACATGCCAGGTGTCATGTTAGACTTGTTGTGTCGCTGTAGGAATACCTAAAGTGCCCGTGCCCGTCGTCAGCTTGGCGAAATGTGGGTCCTCTGACATACCCCTTTGGGGGTGACTGTGATTTTGCGTCTTCTTGTGTGTACCGGTACCCGAATAAGGGTTTAATTCCCGTTTCCCAAATGATTCCGTTTTGGCTCGTTTATTTAACAACTTCCACCAAAAACGTCAAATCTTTTGCATCCGTCGCTATGTATGCTTAGCTCTTTAAAACTACGCAACTGATTTTGATGCAGTTTTCACCAATGGACAGAGTGGTTTTCGAGGAAGGTTTTTGTATATATTTTATCAAGCGGGCGAAGCCCAAGCATCAAATTCAAAAACTGTTAAGAATTAATTCAAGTAATGCGTGCTTTGCACTCAAAGCACATCCAAAACCTTAATCTTAAATAACTAACAGTAACTGTAACCCGGTTAAAATAACCTGGCATATATTTGAACGAAAGTGGAACATGCCAGGTGTCATGTTAGACTTGTTGTGTCGCTGTAGGAATACCTAAAGTGCCCGTGCCCGTCGTCAGCTTGGCGAAATGTGGGTCCTCTGACATACCCCTTTGGGGGTGACTGTGATTTTGCGTCTTCTTGTGTGTACCGGTACCCGAATAAGGTTTTAATTCCCGTTTCCCAAATGATTCCATTTTGGCTCGTTTATTTAACAACTTTCACCAAAAACGTCAAATCTTTTGCATCCGTCGCTATGTATGCTTAGTTCTTTAAAACTACGCAACTGATTTTGATGCAGTTTTCACCAATGGACAGAGTGGTTTTCGAGGAAGGTTTTTGTATATATTTTATCAAGCGGGCGAAGCCCAAGCATCAAATTCAAAAACTGTTAAGAATTAATTCAAGTAATGCGTGCTTTGCACTCAAAGCACATCCAAAACCTTAATCTTAAATAACTAACAGTAACTGAGTCCCACAATATATTATTCGGACATATTTGCTATCTGTACACAGAAGCCATTAGACCAGTAATTGTAGTCGACGTTTGGCTTTGAGCCTAATAGAATGCATGCTGACCCTACCTACTCCGGATAGTACTCGTACGAATGCCCACCCATAATCACTCTGTAATTCAAAGCAAAACCAGGAAAGATGTTAAAAACCACTAAGTAGAATTTCTGCAGTCCGAGCACATTGCAAATAGTCTGCAGAATTAAAATACACTTGGATGAATCCATAATGAATTCATTTCTATACCAGAATCACCTGTCACCTACAAAAGCAAACCAATCAGTCGAAACCTGACCTTCGTTCTATCAGTATTATTTCAGCCATTAATCAAAGGATAGTCACCTACCTCTATCCTAACAACAATAACCCTGTGATTAATTCTAATACCAATCCAGGGTTGCTTGGTTTCCAAGGTTGATTAAAATACCAATTATGTCAATTATCGATTTGCTTTGAAAACTGATTGGAATTTCATTATTCGAATACTGATTACGAAGGAATTCTTTTTCGGCCTTACACTGAAAGGGAGATGATTTAAATTTCATAAATTCATAGCTTTGTAAATTTAATAAATTTATTGTATAATTCATATTTATTAAATTGAATGGTTGGATCAGGGCAGACTATTAAGTTATCATTAATTCATTTAAGAGTTCTCTTTTCTGATTTAATTGTGGGTACACATTTACGCCAATTTCTAAATCTACCAACAGCTCAAATGAAATACGTGTCAATTCGTAATGCAATGCCATCTATTCTCAACCCAAGCAAAGCTCGTGCTGTGTTTTAGATACAATTACTTATATACCTACTAGTAAGTATATACCTTTTATATTTGCCATTTTTGCCCTGTATTTAGTATTTGCCCTGACCCGGGAAACAAACCCAGGACCTTTGGGAAACAGTATTACGCAAGTTATAAGTTCAACTTCACCGACACAAGACTATATTATATATACATGACATGATATACATGAATATACATGACAAGAGAAACAATTACCAAAAAGTTCAATTTCCAATCCACCTTTCGAATCGACCAAAACGTTACTTGTCCCCTTTCCATAAACTCCAGCTGTATTTGCCATTGGACAGTACAATGGCGAAAACATCCAAAGGTAAGAATCTGCCTCGAATGGATGAAGATTGGACACGGCTTAGACCGAGCACCTTTTGTGGAAATACGTTTGGAGATGCTCTCAAGTGCTCGAGTTCAGGGTTGCTGAGTCGACAGTGCCGCTTATTGCCGTATTCATGAGCATTGAATATTGTTTGATCTTGAGGTTCTACGTGGGTTTTTGAGGATAATTGATACTTCAAAGCAACAACTTGAGATGTTGTTGACATTTTAATGGTAGAATAATAAAACGAAATCGTACGAATTGCGTTACGGTATTGTGTGAACAAATCGAGATGTAAAACTATAAATACTCAACTTTGATGACCAAAATAAATTCTGGAGAAATTAGAAATAACATTTAGTAGTCGCCATCGCTGCTATCGCTGCTGGGGGACGAAAGCGCTGGCTTTAATTTATTTATCCTTTTATCCACGAAAGTGTACGGACGACGGATCTAATGCCATTGGTAATTTTCATTCAGTCAACCTTGAGGTGATATAAAAACAAAGTTGTACCTGTTCTTGTTGATAATGAACTTGCTGATGGGCTTAACCACCACGTCAGAGAACAATGCTAATTCTTGTGCTAAGAAAAAGCTATTATGAATCCTAAGTGGTTCACTATCCATTTGCATAAAAAAAATAACCATAATATAATATAATTTAGACTAATGATATTTATATTTTTTTATCCATAATAAATTTAGCATATTTGTCTTAATCATAAATAAAATTAGCATAATCATATTTAAGCATAAAATTTAGGCGTATGTCCAGTTTTGTGTCTTTCATATTAAAGGAAAAAACCGTGACTGTATGAATATTGCTAGTTTGTACACGTGAATTTAACGTAAGTTAGAAACTACCATATCCTTCGTATTTATACCTCGGAGTGAATGGGGTTTGGAGTGCCGGGAGCAATCAGGGCACACATGTGGGTCGACTCCATCTCCACTATACCTATTGACTTCGTGGTTAATACACCTGCTGTATTGCACATTGTGTCTTTGATGTATTTCTTCATTATTGCGGTACCTTCAGCACAATATTACACTTACTGAAAGCTACATAGATGTTCCCGCAATTTGACGGTAGTTTTGTTGGTCCTACGTAAAAAGGGCAAGCCTATTACCGTCACCGGGTAAAATATTTAATAGAAAATCAATAAGCATTCTTTAATCATAACATAGTATAAAACAAAGTCGCTTTCCGTTCCCTATGTATTCTTAGATCTTTAAAACTACGCAACGGATTTTACTGCGGTTTTGAACAATGGATAGAGTGTTTTTCGAGGAAGCTTTCTGTCAAGCGGGCGAATTCGCGGGCGAAGTCGCGGACGTCCGCTGGTTTCCAATAACCAAGACCTATTTAGGTACTTACTATTTCTGCAATTCAAGCAAATAAAGCAAACAAGAAAATACAGACTAAGTCTATAAAATATTAATAACGATAAAAGTTACCTTACAATAAAGCATCTATTACTATATATATCTCTAAATTCACAGTCGTAGAAAATACCAATCAAAATCTATGTGAGACACGATTGCATTCCGGGAACACTAACCTACATTATTGCGAGATTGCAGTTCTGTGGGAATGAAACAGGAAAACACTTCATTGTTTCTAATTAAAAGCATCTAGATATCGAGAATGTTCAAGGTGATATGTATCCTTGATGTTGCAGTTATATCATCAACTAGTACAGGAAAATAATAGGAATAATGACAGTGTATTTTGCGAATGACGTTCAGGCAGAAAGGTTGTTACTCAATTAGGAGTGAACCAGAAAATGTTCCAGAATCAAGCCGGTATATGAAGTATGGTATATTTTTGTCTCACGTTTCCCAACAAAAAAACACCATAAACATCTATAAACGCAAAGCGAAAATACTAATATCTAGTAATTAATAAACAAATCGGAATTTTCTACAAGATACAATCTAATTATAAGCTATTGCTGTCTGTACATAAAAGGAATTGCTTTTAAATTTATTCCTGAGATGCATTTCCAATAGACACGCCAGTTTGGCATCTTGACTATTTCAAAGTTATTTACTCGTGGGAGCCCAAATAGTTGCTTGTTTAAGTTTGGACATTATTATAAAATCTAAATGAAATGGGATATAGACGACATACCTATCTAAAATGTTTTTTTTTGCAAAAATCGGGAATAATCTTTATTTAGAGGGTGATAAAAGTCCCGAGCGTATTGTTTAACATTCAGGTAATCTTTACTACAAACGCACAAAGTATACTAAATTAATTATGTGAGTATACGTCTAAGTATGGATTAATTGATTGAAGATCACAGAACATTAATCTTACCAATCAATAAGAAGCATTGCCAAAGGAACGGAATTATCGCACAAAATGAGGGGATTGTCACACTTTTAATACAATTAAGAACGGATTTCGTTTAGACATGGTTAGATTACAATTGACTGTAGAGTTAACACATTCGTGCTTGGTAAGTTATTAAAAACGGTTGTGCTAGTTTTAATGAAACCAGTCAAGGCTGAGGATATCAATCTTGAGTAATGCAATAATGTTCTAAAGTTTTGATAATGAATATTTTGATTAAATTCCAGAAAAAAATAAACTTAAAATGATAAAAATATATCTAATTATTATTTTTTATTATTTATTTTACACTTCTTCATTGCAAAGTTCCGCTATAGGAGAAAAAGCGTTCAGAGCTTGCAGGAACTACGGACAGCTAATGTTGGAATGCCGCAACATACTGTTTCCGAAAGCCAGAATTCGTATTCCCGTGGATCTTCTATTATATCCTCACATGGTACTCATTGGATTTAGAAAGGAAGTGCGGGATACACCAAACTGGAAGTGCGGAGGAAGTTTAATTAGTGACTCGTGGGTACTGACTGCTGCTCACTGCGTAGAAGATAGAGAATATGGAAAAGCCAAAATAATGAGGATAGGCGTAGCCACATTCGAATTCGATGAAGTGGATGAACTGATTCAAGAAAGGCGAGTAGCTCACATTGTTTCTCATCCAGAATACAAAACAACGTCTAAATATCACGATATTGCATTAATGAAAGCAGTGCCAAGTTTTAAACTGACAAGAGATATCAGAATAGCTTGCCTGCATTTAGGACACAATATAAGTCATTTGACTATGACTATCATTGGCTTCGGGAAGACGTCAGCTACTGCACAATATGGAAGTCAAACATTGATGAACGTGGATGTAGATCCCATTGATATGGTAACGTGTAATAAATCCATGAAATTTTTGATCAAAAAGAAACTCTTAGCTGATGGAATAACGGAGAATCAGTTGTGTGCTGGAGACTACGACAACGGTGGTCGAGATACTTGTCAGGGTGATTCAGGTGGTCCACTACAGGTAATGGATAATAGAGTAGACTGCGTATACAACTTTCCGCTGCACACCATAGTGGGGGTGACGTCGTTTGGCAGAGATTGCGGTCGGAAGATGTCACCTGGTGTGTATACCAGGGTTTCGAGGTATATTGATTGGATTGAAAGTGTTGCCTGGCCCTATCCTCTATAGTTTATGCGATTGACCTATACAGTACGTATGTACGTGTGCTTACTTAATAAAAATATAGATCTTAATATTTTTAGTATGTATGTATATTCTTGAGATTAATATTTTGAAGTACATTTCACTTTAATGTAATTAATACTGGTACTTAATAGCATAGTTTTTGAAAACAGTTGTATAATACCCGTGATTTTTTTCCGTTACCGATGCCCTGAAAATGTATATTATGTTTGATATGATCTATGATACTTCAGAAAGAGGCTAACCGCATGCAATGTAACTATCAGTGACGTGTTATATACTAAGATAACTATATCAGGATGACAAATACTATCTCCCCGCGGTGAAAAAATATCAAGGCAACCTTATGGTCTAAAATTATCAAGGAAGTGTCACTAATCTTTTCTAAATATTCTCAATCACACAATAAAGAACTAAACTCAAGTAATTTAGTTTTTTTTATTATAGCAAGTCTTTTCAGTGATTAGATAAGGCTTTGTTTTGACACTGGTTTAGATTCCTCCAACATATTTATCCAATGGTCAATCCATTGGTCATTTTGAGAATATTACACATAATTTGGAACCGAACCGTGTTGTTTTATGGATGTATTATTTTCTGTATCGAAACCTAAACATATGAAAAAAACTCAACTCGAACGAATATCAAAAAAAGAAAATTCCTAAAAACCTACAAGGTTTCAATTATTATATATCTTAAACACACAACATAATTCAGAACAGAACATGCACAAACAACAAAATAATAATACATCTGATAAAAAAGTGAGTGGAAATGACAGGCTTCTTACCGCCATTATTCACGAAATACTTCGCTCCAGGGCAAACGAACTCACCTGAAAAAAAAGTTTATTTTTTAAAAAAGGATCTGAGAATGTTCGTCACGTGGGAGGGTTGGGAGGTGGGGGCGTAAACGTGACTTTTGGGAACAGTCTGACACATATAGGTAGTGATGGTAACAGAGAACATAGGTACTCGTTTTACGTTCATAATATTTGAATTTATTTTTGTATGGTACGAGTATAAAAATATGTGCAGAATGAAATTTATTCGTTTCTATTATCAATGAAAATTATAAAAGAAGCAAATGGTCAGTCTAGGGCTTTTATTTTTTTATTCCGCGGCCCAAGGCCACGCCCGCTTCTACGTCAATTGCCGAGCGCCTCTGGTTAGAACTAGGAAGAATTTCCAGTGGCGCAGTCTTGGAGTTTTCAGGTTGCTCAAATAAAATTTGACTGTCCCCAGAACATTTGCAAATGGTTTTTAACGTGTCCTGTTCTTGATCACCCACCACACAGTTGTGTAGTAGTTGTAGCCTCATGATGAACATTTGCAAATGGTTTTTAACGTGTCCTGTTCTTGATCACCCACCACACAGTTGTGTAGTATTTGTAGCCTCATGATGATTTTTTTTTTTAACTCCGCGGCCAAGACGCGGCCCCCCCCCAACCACCGTTGCCGGGCGTCTCTGGTTACAAGCAGAACGTATTTCCAGTGGCGCCCGGCGGACTTTGACCACCTCTGTGGTCTCTGCGGGGATTAGGTCGGGATGAGAATCTCGCGTCGTTGGGGTAGGGTTTTATCCCGCGTTAGTGAGTGAATCTGGTTGCGTGTTATGGGGCAAAGGCCCCGCACGCAACCCTTTTAGCCTGCTTCTGTAAGGACGGCGGGTGGCGATCCCGTGTTCCCGATCATGGAGGTCGATGGTCTTGGGCATAGATGAGTCTGCGGCGCGCTCGTCGCTGACTACGGAACTCGGCGGGGAGGGTACGCTCCCTCTCCCTCTCGGCCGCCTCCTTCGCGAGCACGACTTGCTCGCAGAAGGACACGGCCGCGTTCCAACTACTCTCGCTGGAGACCATGGCTTGAAGCATGGTCTCCGGCGAGAGGATATCCACGCCCAGACCCACTGAGGTCCCGGCGCTGACTCGCCCACGCTGAGCACTCCACCAACGTGTGGAGAGCGATGTCGTCGTCGGAAACCTCGCAGTGTTTAGCCACTTGAGTTGCTTTTAAACAAGGATCTTTAATATTATTTCTGCTTAGATTATGTTACTTTTGTATTTAGAATAAAACAAAGAAGAAGGAAAAATATCAATCTACGAAAAAAAAAAATACAATAAAATATTGTGGTAATGTATTGGTAAAGTTTTATAAATATAGATAAAGTAACCACTATTATTTTATTTAAAAAAAATCTATAAATTTAATTAAGGATCTACTATTTCAAAGGTGTTATAGGTATTACTTACTGAAAAAAATAATTTGTATGTCTGTTCTATAAGTATTTATTAATTATATTTTACTTATTGAAGGATGCAAGCGTCATAGTTCACCAAATATAACGGTCACCCATCCGTAACTGGCATTGGACAGTCCATTATACAATGCCGGAACAAATCATAGTTAAAAGCTATGAAATTAAATTTGACAACGGCCTTTATTTCTTAACTGTTTGATAAATTAACAACAGTTATTTTGATTGTACAAAAACACCGACAGTGAAAACCATTTGTTCCCATACTAATTAAACTTTTGGTCCTAATTTCTACTTTTCTACTCCCTTCTTAATATTAAGTTGTAAACCCTAAAATAATTGTTTTTGATTGGGCATTGAATTCGTATAAAGCTAAAAATTATAAATGAAAATGTAAAAAGTTACTATCGATAACGCGCGTGCAAAAATAATTATTCAATGTGAAAGTTTTTTATTTGAAAAAAAAAAAGAAAAAAAAAAGGCCAAACAAATAATCTGGAGCATACAATTATTTATAAAAAATGTTTACACACTTTTACTATCATAATTACCGTTTCCGGGAAATAAACCTCAAATAAACTTTTGAGAAGGCATGCATAAATACATATAATCACGTCGCTTTCCCCGAAGGCCTGAAGGGGTAGCAGAGGCGTATACGTCCTCTATGCAACAGTAACTTTGTTGTTTTTTTAACCTACATGGGGAAACCGGGCTCTTGTATTTGCTGGTTTCTAGTACACGGCTCAGCTGGTGCTTCACTTAAAAAAGGTTAGGTTAGGACTCTAAAATTTTAGTGTAACACTACGTATAAAGTGGTAGACAGAGGCGATTATTACCCCCACATTTAGTCGGTCACCTAAACTTGGTTAATCCCAAGTAATAACGGGCGAGCCTATTGCCGTTTTCTGACAGTTTGAGCATATTTTCCAGAGCTCGTCCGTATATCAGCAGGTGCACCACATACAGGTGTGTCTAGCTTGGGCTCAAAGATGTTGATAGAGCTCATAACCAGCTGAAACACTTTTAAACAAAATAAAACATTCTTTAGTTATTTCAATCTGTTTATGAGATCTTCCAGATTTTCACTTAGAGCTTATCTTTTGTGTCGTAAATAAACACTTAGTGAGTGTTCTCCATCCAGTTTCCCAGAGAGGAAATGCTTTTTCAATTAACTAGTTGCTTAAGTATTAAAACGAGTACATGCTATCTCCGTGAGATACTGCATTTAAATGCTACAACTTAAGATATAAAATGTTCGCAACTAAAACTTGTAAAATAAATACTATAGAATAAATTAAGACTACCTATCTTACCTTTATATTTTACACTAGACTAGACCGACACTAGAATAGCCGTAACGGCAATTAACAAAAATACTTTTAAAAATGGGTGTTTAATGTAACTCTGCCTACGCTGTACAGGCTATAGGCGTTTTCTCAAGAATATCATTAATAACTAACAGATGCTCACGGCGTCGCCCGCGTGGAATTGTCAGTGCAAGCCGCATTTCAGTCTTTTTCGTAATATACGAAGGACGAGATATTTTTCGTCAACAAACGGACCGTTACTAAGTTACACTGGCGAGCGATTATTATCTCTGTCATTATCACTCGTAAGCGGTAACGACAAAAGTTGGATGGCGGGAGGTGTTGTCGTTGCGTGTTTCGTGGTACAGGTAACCATTTAGTACCGTACTTGTCAACATTTTATACATGTCATAAATACGTCTGATTCAGACTCTTTAAATGAATCTTCTGTTTATTTTTTTAAATTTTTCTTTCGTTTCGCTGGCCTTACTATATATAGGTACTTGAATATAAATAATACTAAAAAAATCTGTACCTAACTTAAATAATTTTTTACTACCAAAAAATGCAGTACAACCTCTAAGCGAGACATATAGTTGTTAATAGCTCCTCACCCAACCCGTTTTAGCTTACCAGCCATTTTAGGGGCGGGGCCCCAAGTGATTAGATACTACGTCCTCGCCGTCCGCCCTGGACCCCAACTTGACCACGGTAACGCAGTGGCAAGTTGGGTGACCGAACGTATTTAGTCTGAACTTGGTGCCAATAAAAATTGTGATCATTATGAATAGTGAACCCGACGATACCCCCGGTCCCGATACTGCCCTTTCCCGGGCAGTATCAACCGACGACTTTACGCATCCATCACGGACTCCGATGCAAATTGATTTGGGGGCTCGCGCCGCGCCGCCTAGCTGCAGCGCGATGTCGACGCCCCAAGGAACTGATGCTGCTGGGACTGACGATGGGTCATTTCTCCCAGCAGTGTGAAGAAGAAGGGCCGCTCTTCTGCGACGAAGAAGAGGACCCTCGAGGAGAAGGGGGGGCCGCCGCGCGACCGTAGCACCAGCTGCTCCGGGTGGGGGTCCCTCCCGTCCACCGATTCGGAGGAGGAGGTGCCGGTCAAGACGGTGCGTACGCGTCTCGACGCGTACAGAAGGCGGCCTCCAACTCCTCCTCCGTCCTCGGTCCAACTGTCCCAGCGAAGTCGCCGGGAAATCGGTGGGCCGCCCGCGCGGGAGCTTATGAGCGTTTTTGCCCGCATGAACGCGGCCATGCGGGGCAACAGAAACGTGGCGGGGAGGAAGAAGATTGTGGCTTCACTGGTGGATGAAGCCCAATCTTCCCTCAACAAGCTCCTCGCGCGGAGCGTCACTAAGGAGGAGGTGAGGCTCCGGAAGCAGGTGACGAGCCTGGAGGCGGAGCTCGCTGCTTCCAGGAAGCAGATGGATGACCTGTGGCGGGAGGTCGCTGACTTGACCAAGGTGGTCAAGGCGCCTCCCGGTCCCATGCTGCCGCCTCCTCCTCCGACGGCTGGACCTGCGCCGAAGACGGCGCCACCCACGGCGCCCACCACGGCGCCCACCAAGGTGCGCACGACCGCGCCAACCACGGCGTCCAAAAAGGCGCCCACCACGGCGCCCACCATGGCGCCCACCACGGTGCCCAACACGGCGCCCGGATCGCCGCCACAGCCTGTGCCGACTATGGTACAGGTCCTGACGGCGATCGAGAGGCGCCTCGCGGTCCTGGAGGACCGGGCGTACCGCCCTCCGCTAGCACGTCCCGCGTTGTCATACGCGGCGGCTGTTAGCGGTTCTCCCGCTCCAGGACCAAGCGGGACACCCGCTGTCCGCCGCCCCGCTCCGCCCCAGTCCGCTCCAGCGTACCGGTTGCCGGCCGAGACCGCGGCCCAGGCGCGGAAGGCGAAGGGGCGCGGCAAGAAGAGCGGCACCCCTGCCGCCTCCTCTTCCTCTAACGCTCCCGCTGCTCCTTTACATCCCTCCGGACGGGAGGGATGGGAGGTAGTGGGGGCCAAGAAGAGGAAGACGAAGGCCGCCAAGAAAGCGGCCAAGAAAGTGGCCAAAGCCGCCGCGGCGAAGGCGCCGAAGAGGCCCCGCGCTCCTCGCTCCACAGCCGTCGTCCTTACGGTAACGACGGAGGGTGTGGAGAGGGGTGTGGGGTACGCTGATGTCCTGAGGACCGTGAAGTCCTCAGTCAACCTCTCAGCCCTCGATATCCAGGGGGGTCTCCGGTGCAAGACGACACGCACCGGGGTTCGCCTCCTCGAGGTCTCCGGCGCCTCCAGCGGCCCTAAAGCTGACGCCCTAGCAGCGCAGCTTAGGGACGCGCTGACGCAGAAGCCGTCCGCGTCACCAGGCCCACCAAATGCGCTGCATTGCGCATCACGGGTCTGGATGACGCGGCCACGACGGAGGAAGTAATCTCCGCCGTCGTGGAGGCGGGCGGCTGCCCCCGTGACCTGGTGAAGGCTGGAGACATCTCCTTCGGCTCCACTGGTCATGGGATGACAGTCGTCCAGTGCCCCGTCGCGGCGGCACTGAAAGTGACGGACGGACGAAGCCTCCTCGTAGGGGGCTTCCTAAAGGCGCAGGTGCACCTCCTTCGTGCCCGGGAAACCAGATGTTTCCGGTGCATGGTGGTGGGGTACGTCGGAGTGCAGTGCACAGCGGAAGTCACCGTGGGCGATCGGTGCTTCCGCTGCAGCCGGCCCGGTCACAAGGCAAGTGCCTGTGATGCCCCGCCTCGCTGCTTTAGATGCGAGGCGGAGGGCAAAACTGCGGACCACCGGGTCGGCAGCACAACCTGCGCCGCCTCGAGGCCAAAGCCTCGTCCGTCCGCTGAGAGCGGTGGGGGTGCCGCTACTGCACGGCCAGATGTTTCTCGACGGGATGCTGATATGGACGTCCATTAATGTCTGACGCCCATATCCGCATCCTGCAAGTGAATTTGAACCGCTGCCGCGCTGCTCAGGATCTTCTGTACCAGAGCATCCGGCAGTGGTCCATAAACTTGGCCGTGGTCGCCGAGCCGTACTACGTCCACCCGGGAAGCCCGGTGGACGAGGACGGCTCGGCCTGTTTTATCTTCGGGGGGTCCGCCGCAGACAACTCGCGCCTTGCTATCATTGCAAGGGGCCGCGGGTGTGTTGCGGCGGAATATGATGGGTTGGCAGTCGTGGCCACCTACATCTCGCCGACACTGGACGAGACTCAGTTTGAGCTATGGCTCACTGAGCTCGACGTCGTCTTCGCTGCGTGCCGTCCTCGCCCTGTCCTGCTCCTGGGAGACTTCAACGCCTGGAGTGAGGCGTGGGGCTCCCGGGAAACCAGGGACAAGGGGAGGCTTCTTGAGGACTGGACCAGAACACGTGGTCTGGAGGTCCTCAACCGGGGGAATGTCGCCACCTTCTGGCGGCGGGGGACCAGCTCGGTCGTGGACGTATCGTTCGCGACCTCTGCCCTCGCCGCCCGTATTACTGGCTGGCACGTGGAGGAGGGTGAGGAGACGCACTCAGACCATCGGTACATCCGATTCGATGTCGTCCCCCCACCTGACCTCCCACAGCCGGTAGAAAATCCCCCGGATCCGCGTTGGGCACTTCACCATCTGGATCGGGAGGCTCTCCTGGAGGCTTCCATCGTGCAGGCCTGGATTCCGGCACCGGACCGGCCTGCCGATGTGGATGCCGAGGCGGAGTGGTTCAGGAGAGCCATGTCGCAAATCTGTGATGCGGCGATGCCTAGGGTTACACCCAGACCGGCCAGGAAGCAGGTGTACTGGTGGTCGCCGGAGATTGCACAGCTGCGCGCAGCATGCATCTCCGCCCGCCGCCAGTACACCAGGTTTCGCCGGAGGCATCGCCGCCCAGACGACGCGGCAACCCGAGAGGCGGAGCTTTATCAGGCTTACAGGGAGGCTAAAGGTAATCTCCAGGAGACAATAAAGCGGGCTAAGACGGCGGCCCGCGAGGAGCTCCTGGAGACCCTGCAGCAGAACCCATGGGGGCGCCCGTACCTACAGGTCAGGGAGAAACTCCGACCTAGGACGCCCCCACTGACCCAGAGTCTCCAGCCGCAGCAGCTGGAGCGGGTCATGGGCTCCCTGTTTCCGACGAGCGCGGAGGAGCACGTCCCTCCGCGCATGGCTCCGTCTCTGCCCGACGCGGATAGCACCGGCGAAGACGACGTACCCGAAGTCAGGGTGGGGGAGCTAGGGGCGGCAGTACTCCGGCTTAAACGCCGGAAAATCACTGCCCCCGGACCCAACGGCATTCCTGGCCGTGCATGGGTCCTGGCCCTCGAAGAACTCGGGCCTCGACTGATGGGGCTCTTTAGCGCATGCCTCGAAAGGGGCCAGTTTCCCAAGGTGTGGAGGACGGGGAAGCTGGTCCTGATCCGTAAGGCGGGGCGGCCGGTGGACTCACCACAGTCTCGCAGGGCAAGGTGGTGGTGGCGGTGTCTCTTGACATCGCCAACGCGTTCAACACCTTGCCATGGAGCTGCGTTAGGGAGGCGCTCGTGTATCACGAAACGCCTCTCTACCTCCGTCGTATTGTCGGGGCCTATCTCTCGGAGAGGGCCATAGCTTTCCCCAGCTGGCTCGGGCCAGCTCGGCGGGATGTGTCGTGCGGTGTTCCACAGGGGTCGGTCCTGGGGCCGCTTCTGTGGAACATCGGCTACGACTGGGTGCTGCGGGGTGCGTTGCCTGAGGGTGTCGGCGTAACGTGCTACGCCGACGATACCCTCGTCACGGCGCGGGGTGCAACGTACCAGGAGGCAGCACTCAAGGTCACGACGGGTGTTGCTCAAGTCGTGGGTCGGATACGGCGGCTGGGACTGGAGGTGGCCTTGCACAAGTCCGAGGTTCTGTGTTTTCACAGACCTCGGAACGGTCCACCTGAAGGTTCCAGCATAAATGTGGGAGGCGTTAGCATCGGCATCAAGCCCTCGATGAAGTATCTAGGGATCGTACTTGATAGCCGATGGAACTTCGGACCACATTTCCGAAGTTTGGTCCCCAAGGTGACACACGCATCGGTCGCGCTTTCGCGACTGATGCCCAACCTAAAGGGACCCAACGCTTCCTGCAGGAGACTGTACCTGGGGATCGTGCGGAGTATGGCCCTATACGGGGCTCCCGTATGGGCAGCGCGGTTGACGGCCAATAACTCAACGCTCCTTAACAGACCGTTGAGGACCTTGGCCGTCAAAACAATAAGGGGCTACCGCACGATCTCCGGAGAGGCTGCATGTCTCCTAGCCGGGACCCCTCCATGGGACCTGGAAGCGAGAGCCCTTGCGTCATTGTTCCAATGGCGCAAGGAGGCGCTGGAGCGGGACCACAGGCCTGCGTCTCGAGAAATCGATGACCGGCGGTCCCAACTCCGACAGGATCTCATGGAGTCATGGAGGGTGCGACTTGAGCAACCCAAGTGGGGTGCCACCATCATCGCGGCGGTGAGACCGATCATGGACGATTGGCTGCAGAGGCAGCATGGTGACCTCACGTATCGTGCGACGCAGATCGTTACCGGGCATGGATGCTTCGGTAGCTATCTGTTTCGCATCCATCGTGAGGTCACACCCCGGTGTCAACATTGCGAGGTTTCCGACGACGACACCGCACTCCACACGTTGGTGGAGTGCTCAGCGTGGGCGAGTCAGCGCCGGGACCTCGTAGTGGGTCTGGGCGTGGATACCCTCTCGCTGGAGACCATGCTTCAAGCCATGGTCTCCAGCGGGAGTAGGTGGAACGCGGCCGTGTCCTTCTGCGAGCAAGTCGTGCTCGCGAAGGAGGCGGCCGAGAGGGAGAGGGAGCGTGCCCTCCCCGCCGAGTTCCGTAGTCAGCGGCGAGGCCGCCGCAGACTCATCTACGCCCAAGACCATCGACCTCCATGATCGGGGCCTGAGGACGGCGGGATCGCCACCCGTCGTCCTTACAGAAGCAGGCTAGAAGGGTTGCGTGCTGCGGGGCCTTTGCCCCATAGCACGCAACCAGATTCACTCACTGACGCGGGATAAAACCCTACCCCCAACGACGCGGGATTCTCATCCCGACCCAACCCCCGCAGAGACCACAGAGGTGGTCAAAGTCCGCCGGGCGCCACTGGAAATACGTTCTGCCTGTAACCAGAGACGCCCGGCAACGGACGTTGGAGCGGCCGCGGCCTTGGTCAAAAAAAAAAAAAAAAAAAAAAAAAAACCAGCCATTTTACATAAAACCTTCACTCGTCAGTGTTATATTATGAACTGTCAAATTAAACTTTTTCAATCATCTCAGAGGTTTGCTCACCAGACAGTTGACGAAGAAAGAAATACATTATTTTTAGACTGGTGGAAGATTTTTTACAGCTCTTTTATACTTTTGTGGCGAATAAAAGCTTATACTGTTTTTATTGTTTGTCTTGCAAACAGAACTTGAGTAGTTCGTATGTGGGTTCATCCGAGAATAAGGCTTTTCCAATCATGTTGAAATATAGGACGCTCGATAAAATATGTTATAAATGATTGTAGAGAGGAAAAGGTGTGCCACTGTTAGGAACCTCCTAGTGTATTTTGGGATTTGAAGGTAGTTGAGTGGTCGATCAACCATGGGCATCGAAGCGGTACATCTCCCCTGCTCCCACGGGCAAGATGTAAACAGAGTAGAATACTGTTGCAGAACTACGAGTATTATTTCTAGTTACACCTTGATATTAATTCATAAATGCTGCAGTATGTCTCGCGCCTGCATCACTCCACAAAGACCAAGGACATCGTGGATTACATCACAACTAATACCAAGTACGTCGTGAGGGTGGAGCCTTTGGAGTCGCGTCACAACGTGAACTTCAAGTCGTTCGTGGCGCGTGTGCCGTCGACGGCTCTGGAAACCTAAGCCTGCTGGCCTTGATGCCTAAGCAATATTTATATTATTGTGTGTTCTTAGTTTTAAGGTCTAGGGGCCGTAGATTAGTTTATAAGATCCTGTAACTAGTCGAAGTTGCTGGAAATAAAAGTTTAAATAAAAAAAAATGCTTAAGTCATAAGAGACTTATTGTAATTGAAGTCGTACCGTTGTAAGAGAATAACGCCAAGAATAACAGTGGACTCAACCGTTCTGCACGTAATAGCTAATGCACGATGCATTAAGAAATGACAAAGGATAGGTATAGGTTACAGAAAACCTGACAATCCTACAAGTCTATAATAATCTGAGATAGATTTGTTTTGTTGCCACAAATAGATTTGTGTGTGCAAATTCATAACAATCACATCAAAATATTTCCAACATAACTTTGTAATCAACTGAATAAAATATGACGAAGTTTCCTTTTCAATAAATGCATGCTAAATGCACTAATCTATGAAACCCAATTTTAACGGGACATTCACTGGCAGATAGCTGAAGTTACAAGGAGAAACTTAAGCCACTTATTATCTCGGGACTTTATTATACCAGTGGAAATTGTAACTAAAAAACTATTCCACGCGAGCGAAGTCGTAGTCATCAGTTAGTTCAAAGCATTAAAGATATTTTCAAAGAGAATATTCAAGGATATCATTTCCCGGACACAGTTTTCGGACAAAAATAAAGTTAAAACGAAAACAACTTCGATGTTTTTGTTAAATTTTCTTAGATCGTTAAATTTTCTTTGTGATCCAGGTTTGGGTAGAAACTGATATGAAACATCAGTTCTTGGATCAAAAGAATAGGCTTGTGTCCACTAAGAATAAATCGGATTGGTGTATGTTTCTTATGACTATTAAATATTGGATAGAAACAGGCGTTACTTGGCGAAAATCCATGACAAAACAATGGTAAGTAAAATGTTTTAAGAAAAAACTTTTTAAAATTATATAATAGCATTAATTTTTCGCAGAATTAAAAAGACAACAAAACGTCGACAATTGTTTCGCCTCTAAACGAGGCATTATCAAGACTGTCTCAGAGAGAACAGCAAAATTCGTGGTTGTAACGTGTTTGCTTATAAGTAAACGCGTGCAAATTTCATTATCGCGATGTAGGATTCTTTACAATAACTAATGTGGGTAGAAACCTCAGATCATGCTAACTAAGTTCCAAAAATAGGTATTCACCAATACTTGACCTTATCTGTTTGATTTACATTTTACTTACCATTGTTTTCTTATGACTATTTCCAATGAATAGACAACAAAAAGTAATATTAGTAGACAGAATAAAGATTACTAATATTTTTAGAAATAAGTTTGGAAAAATTAGGCATTCAGTCACGTGACATCAAACACCAATCAGAAAATATGACGTCACAGGTTGCGCTCTCACACCATAGAGTAAGTATGTATGAAGAGCTGACTTCTTGTTCAAGTTGTCTGTGATTTTGTGTAATTTAATTGTTCGTACGTTTTTATTAATTTACAAATTTTTGTTAATTTTAAAGTTAAATTATTATAAATCTAACAAAAGTAGATTGGACAAAACGCAGTTTTGGCGCATTATTTCGATGTGCATTTCGAGACAACGCTTGAATCAAAATATTGCTAGGCACCTATATCAAAGTTAAAGGGCTAACCAACACAATTTATTTTTAACTTTCTGGAGGTTTTTAAATTATTTTATCCTTTTTTCAATTGCTTTTTAATCGTCGTGGGTTTTTTCAAAATTTTTAATTTTGTTTTTTATTTTAAAATTCTTAAAGAGCCTAAATATGTAGCGCTTTCTAGTAAGTTGCTGTCGTTACACCTATTTAAGAACCCTCACTAATCAACTACAAATCCATTCCTAAAAAAAGCCGCATCAAAATTGATTTTCATCACAAATAATGTTAGCTGTAGCGCTCCCTGATGAGTTGTCACCGTAACATCTATCTAGAAACCTGTACCAATCTAACTCAAACCCATAACTGAAAACTGCATCAAAATCGGACTACTAGTTTTTGAGAAAATTGCTGCAACATTGCTTTTCACAAATAATGTTCGCTGCAGCGCCCCCTGGTGAGTTGTCATCGTAACATTTATCTAAGAACATGCACCAATCAAACCTGAACCCATAACTAAAAACTGCATCAAAATCCGACCAGTAGTTTTGGAGAAAAATGGCAACATGTATTTACACAAACAACCTCTCACCCCAAACCCATATATCATCTCCGTTCCGTCGTAGGTAAAAAGCTATGTGTGTCCAGTCTATAGTGTATTATCCTTACAAGTGACATGTTCTTGGAATACGTTGAAGGAAGCGCGTAAGCGCCATGATATTCACGGCGCTTTTGACCTTTTAGTCGTGAAAAAACTATAACTAATAAGCGATCTTGCGCTTGAATATTTATATTACGATTAGACGACTAATTTATGGCTTAATCGCTGCAGCGAACTTCGTTCGTTTTTTGGTCAGGATAGCTTCGTCAAACACATTTTGATTTGTTTCGCAACGTGTGACATCACCTAAGGCGCCATGACAGATTGGAGCGTTTTCGTTACCAATTTAAATAAACTTTTTAGATGGCAAAATAAACTATGTAAATGATTGTTTTAAATCAAAATAATACATTTTTGAGACTATATAGATTCAAAACTACAGATTTAATCAATTTTTGAAATTTGGGACACAAGCCTATTCTAATAAAAATAAACAGGGTTTCAGGACTTTGAGAATATCCAACTATCATAATATAATCGAAATTGAACCGTACTATCGATCATCATTCACCGAGCCTTTTCCCAACTCAGTTGGGGTCGGCTTTCCAGTTTAACTGCGATTCGGCTGAACTTCGATATTTTCCGTGAAGCGACTGCCATCTACGGTTTACGGTTATTTATTTACAATTATTTCTCAAACATTTACAACAAATCACTTACGAGAAATTATAAACTATTACACAATCGCACATGGTTCAGTTGTACATTGTATTAGCATTGTATTATTTAACTATTAGGTAGATACTTACTTACACAAAACTACAATATTTATCATATAACTTGAAAGCAAGTATGTAGTGTGAGTAATATTATTATCTAAACTAAACTACCCACCACCACATTAACGAGTACCCATGTTGTGGGTACTCGTGAGTCGTGCAATATCCAGCAAAATCCTGGTGATCAAATATATTTGTTAATACTTCTACCTAGTGAATCGGTCCGAGGTCGATGTTAACATATTAAGAGGTGTATACACTCAAGCATCTGACCTTCACAACCCATGGGCGATATCGAAGTTCTGTAGTTAGACCGGTCGGATTTTTGATTTAGGGCTCCAACTACCCCTAACGACTGCCATAGATGTTAGTATGAAAACCGGGACCGACGGCTTAACGTGCTCTAAGAGGCACGGAGGGGTCTCTATGTCTTAAGAAATGGTCACCCATCCTAAGACCGGCCTGAGTCGATGTTGCTTAACCTTTGCAATGTGTTAACAACATTGTCGGTTACCACTAGACCACGAGCCCCTCAACCGTATTATCGATATGCTTTTTAAATTCTAAAGGAAGACCACACACCTTCATTGGCATCTCGCATTTCAGGTAACTCGATCAAAAGCGACATAAATCACAATAGCAGTACTTAGGTTTTATTCATTACATTATCTATACTACTCGTATAATATTAAAAAGCTGATCATTCTTGGTTGACTGCGCTTATCTCAGGAACTAACTAAAATTGAAAAAAAAAAATTGTTTTGAATTATTTATTCGGTAAAAACTGTTCTCGTAAATAAAGAAAAGAAAAAATACTCGTCTGTCCTTCACTTGACGCGTACGTAATCGTTTGAGTGGCTTCTCTTGTATCTCTAACATGAATAAATCGAGCAAAGGGGACAATAATATACCCTCTGTAACCCGATATTTTGGGTCGTATTTGTTTTCAGATATTATGAAGAATATTGTTAATCTTTTTACTTACTGTCTTTTTAAATACAACCTTTTCATGTTTTACGTAATATTTTCAGGTAACGTCTCCCTAATGTATTACATTTCTGCTAAACCGATTCGTCAGATTTCAAGAATGAGATACCTACGAGAAAAATGTTTGTTACGTCATTACTCGTAAACCGTTAACCAAGAAATGAATAAAAAGATATGAATAAAAATTGGCACATATTAGGCACCGGGAACGTGTAGAAAGAGGTATGGTACGAGAAATGGGAAAAGTAATTTCGAAAACCTTATGCACCGCACTAAATACCTATCTAGTTCGAATTCGTGATTGGGTGCTAAGGGTTATTAACATATTCAGGTCATCCTCATCTGCACATGGTGCACCTGCTGACACGTCCGCGAGACTACTTAAAGAGTCTGGAAATGGGAATAGACTCGCCTAGAATAGACTATTACACGAAGGGGTGTATTGAACGCATCCGTCTTACCCATGGACCTCTATATTTCTATACCTAACCTCTTTGTAAATTGCAGTACCTTGGTCACCTAATATGACATGATAGGTACCGGATCCTACAGTTACTCGTGCAGGGCAAGATCCGGGGTAAACGTGCGCCAGGTTGAAGAACTTGAGGGAGTATTTCGGTCTCAGCACTCGTTCCGTTCCGAGCTGCTGCCTCAAAAGTGCAAATAGCCATAATGATCACCAACCTCCGCTGAGGAGACGGCACCCCAAGAATAGAATACCTCTATGGTATTACCCCTTTCGGGATAAAGATATGATATCAAATTCGATTGATACATTACACGCCTACTCGTATATACAGATTACTCGGATACAATCAAACCTGTTTCCACGAACAGGTAGGTAGAGGCTGGGTAGGTATATTTTTAAATTAATTCATTCCACTAAAAGACCACACAGTGCGATTAAACCGAGCAATACAATAATTGTTTTAAATTGGATTGCAATGTAACAGTTATTTTATCGCAATATCGTACAAAAGCATTGACATTAATCCTCTTATTGATTGGAGGATTATATGCGACTAGTGTGTGCCTCCTGGTGATGCCTGCTGGTAATCTATTAGTGACGTTAATTGATGTTTTTCACTTATGGTATTAGGGTTGCGCTATATGAATGAAGTAGGTAGCATTTTTAACGCCCTGCTCGCGCACGCATTTCTTCCCACTTACAACCCAGGTTTACAACGCAGCGTGGAGAGTCTCATCCAGGCTCATCACTAGGTCGTTGAGTTGAGACACAATCGCGAGACGTCGCCACGGGTTTCCATCAGGAGGGCGTCGTCAATTTCATCACACAAATATTTGTTTCGACCCGGGTATCGAACCCGACACTTCGACTCGAAAGCCGATGCACTACCGAAAATGCCACCGAAGCAGTCAAATATGCTTCGATGGACGTGATGGACTCCGATACAGGCTAATAAATAATAAATAAATATTTTGGACGTTCTCACACAATGTCATCTAGCCCAAACTAAGCTCTAAGTTTGTGCTATGGGATCTAGACAACTGATAAATATACTTTTATATTTCAAAATACATACATAATATACATAGTAAACCCCCAAACTCCGAAACAGACATTTGTGGACCATAAAAATATTTGATTCGATCCGGGAATCGAACCCGAGACTCCTCCGGATTCGAAAGTTGCACTACCGACCACGCCACCGAACCAGTTAAAAAAGGATAGGACGTGGGAGATCCCTGGGACTCGTCAGGTTTCAGCAAGGTTCTTTTCAGAGGCCAACTAAGTACCTAATGTGTGTTGTCAAATAATAACTAAAAAATAATAATCACCACATCTACAGTCAGTAGCTACAAAGGTAATTTTGTAAATTCCCGTTTCAAGCAAATAGTAGCTTTCTAACAAACTTGTTCATGAATAACTAATCAGTACTGTTTCGGTGTTTAGTCACATTTGCATATTTCACCTCACAAGTTGTCCTTTGTTGGTTTAGGGTGGTTGACCTTTTGACACCCAACTCTCAAGAGTGATACTTCGCTCAAGTTTTTGTTTGATCTTCTTGTATACCTACTAAGTTATTACACGGTAAGTAGATTTTGTGAGGAGTTCACGATAGTTTAGAGTTTATAAGTTATTTATGGAATTTTGGCAACCATGAAAACATGGATAAATAAACCTGTAAAAAAAATTGCATTGCGAAGAGTATCTTCAGATGGGTTAGTCACTAACTGGACACGAAGAACTCGACACACGTGTGGTCAGTTGGCGAAAATCAACTGTAGAACATCGTATTCTTTCGTCATCTGGATACACCAAGATTATTGCGTGTGTCGAGATAGCAAAATTTAAATAAATCACTTTTAAGTTCTCGACAACTGGACACACGTAGGTTTTTTGGCAAAAAAACGTACAGTCAGGTTGAGAATCGTTTTAACCATCGAATTTAGAATTCAAAACTGATAAACGTGTCCCAATTTCGACTTTAGAAATAAAACCAATACGACAAATTATTGAAAATAATTTAAGTACCTACTTGTACTTTTATTACAAAAAAGGGAATTTTTAATATTAAGGTGAAGTTTTAGTTGAGAGGTATTGAAACGATTGTACTAACAGTATTAATTGATTTTAGTATCGAAATGTATTCATTTTTATATCATACAAGTATATTCTTGGCTTGACACAAACAGGTTTAAATGGGCGTGAATCTAAACAAAGGACGAGTATAATATACCTATACATTTGTAGTACTTAAAATTCCTCGCTTGCACCTAATTGGAGAGTTCAATTATAAGGAGGTGTGGCTTATGGCCTATGCGCAGGTAGAAACTGGTAGAAGCTTGTAGAAGGGACAAGAACCGCCTTCTCGTATGACGTGACGTCAGAGGTGGTGCTTCGTTTAGTCCGCTTGCCTACTCGCAACAAAGGGATTTGGCTTAGATTGTGCACTTGCGATTGTGCTAAAATATCATGATTGTTCACATGAAATTATACTGCAGCTTTGTCCTCGAGATTAGTATACTTGTAGTAGTCGTATTGACTCGCCATTCATCCACTATAGTCTATAGCCATAGCCAAAAAAAAGCATTTGACAACTACCTACAACTGTCAACTTCATTATTCGTTTTAGTGCCCGCCGTTCTCCACGATTTTTGTGCATTATTAATTATTAATATTTTCATAACACCATTAAGATATTGTAATAGTGTATTACGCTCGTGAAGATGCCCAAGCGACGCCACGAGCACGACAAAGAGGATTATATACGTAAAAAACTGAGAAAACTAGAAAAACTGAACTGGACTGAAAAGACGCAAACGGCATACCCGCATCTCGAGATTATCGGATTCATCGTCAAATAGCGGCTGTGACGAACGAAGACCGGTTGAACACGAAACCGAGTTCGAGGCAGGCCCGACACCAGAGGCCGAACCAGAGTTACCTGTCCACCTTACCAACGATCAAAATACGTTGGAGATGGCGAAAGGTGAAGGTAGATAAATGTTCCTTATAAATTAAATAACCTAATCATCATGTGGGTGTTTAAATGTTGTGTACATCTCTTGGGGATGTAACCTTCATAGTTAAAAAGTATTGTGGGTGGTTCAAAGTGACTACGTCTTACTTAATGAACCTTTATGTAGTATATCATTTCATTGTCTTTGATGTGTACATCCTATGGGGATGTGACCTTCACAATTGAGTATTGTGGACAGTTTATTGGGACTGTCTCGTGCCTGGAAAATAACAATTATACTTATCTTTCTACCTACCTGTGTCTAAAAAATGAAGTGTACATCCTAAAGGGGTGTTACCTTCATAATATAAATAGCAATGTCATTTTATTTTAGACATCCCAACAAACACACACGTTGCTACCACAAGTGATCTACCGCTGACCCAAGATGATGGCCCACATCTGAGCTCGGGGTCTATGGCCGCTGCCAATGCCAGCATCGACAACAATGCGGCGGAAGATGCGGATGAGGCGGTGAGCTTGGATGAAGAAATTCTAGATCTACTAGGTAAGACTCCATCCAAGGATAAGAAATATGCACCTAAAATACAAAAGGACCTTGCGTTGCGGTTAGAATATGTAGGTATATCTGGCCTAACCAAAGACGAACGCAAGGGCCTCATAGAAAAGCACTTAGTACCAGACAATTGTAGAAAAATAGACGCACCGCTGCTTAATCCAGAAATAAGAGCCGCCATCACCGACACACTCGCGAAAAAAGATAACGCTATAGAACTCAAACAAGGACATATCTCTGCTGCCATATCATGTATGGGTGAAGCTCTCACGAAGCTCTTTTCACAAAATTACAAGGATACGTCCGTAATAAAACTTTTGATTGACGCAGGCAGATTAATGTGTGATGTACAATACACCGAATCTATGAACAGGAGAAGCTTTATATGTTCAAGTATCAAGAAAGATATAAAGGACCACCTCTACGAGACAGACATAGACAAATACATATTTGGTGAGAAACAGTCAGACACTTTAAAATCCGCGAAGGCCATTAGCAAGTCTGGATCGGAAATAAAAATAGCCCCCGGAAAACCACCTTCGACGGCTACACCCAGATCAAAGACCGGACGTTTTTTACAACCGAGGCCCCCACTACCGAACAACACCGGGCCGGCAGTGGGGCGATGGCCAGCACCTCCACCCGCTCCTTCAGCTCCACAACCAGCCGCGCCGCCCCACCGCCGCGGCCCGGGCCGAGCACCGCGATCAGCGCCGCCGCCGTCGCAACCGCAGCAGCGCTATCAGAATCGCGCAACACAGCAACGATAAACTCGGTATGTGGCAGACTTTCCTTTTTTTATGACCAGTGGCGGATTATAACTAATGATCCAGTTATATTGTCTTGGATAAAAGGGTACAAGATACCATTCACGCAAGAAGTTTCGCAAATATATACTCCAAGACCTCCAACCTGCTCACAGGAGGAGTTCTTTGAGTATGAAGAAGCCATAAAGGATCTTTTAACTAAAGGGGCAATATCTGAATGTCAACCAACAGAAGGACAATACTTGTCAAGCTATTTCATTTTAAAGAAAGATAATGGAAAAAGCCGATTTATTTTAAATTTAAAGTCCTTAAACTCGTTCATTAAAACTCAACATTTTAAAATAGAAGATTTACGGACTACGTTAAAGTTGATTGATCATGATTACTTTATGGCTTCTCTAGACTTAAAGGACGCTTATTACCTTGTGCCAATACACAAATCCGACAGAAAATACCTACGATTTACATGGCATCAGAAGTTATATCAGTTCAATGTCCTCCCATTCGGTCTAAACACTGCTCCGTATGTCTTCACAAAGTTACTTAAGCCAGTAATGTGCCTATTGCGATCATTAGGTTTTTTGTCGACCATTTACCTAGATGATATCTGTTGCACTGTTGCACTGTAGCACTTATAACAGTTGTTCAAATAATGTCTTACAAACTAAACAGGTATTAGAATCTCTGGGGTTTATAATTAATGAAGAGAAGAGTTGTACTACTCCTAAAACCTCTTGCCAATACCTCGGTTTAATTATTGATTCTAAAAAAATTCCCATTAGCTTACCAGAAAGAAAACGGAACATAATAAAACAAGAACTAGAAGAACTAGATCGTTGTACGATACGTAGCTTCGCACGTCTGGCAGGCCTCCTCACATCTGCTTGTCCCGCTAGTGTTAGAAGTGTTAGTCTCCTCTCAAACTTTCCTCACTACATAATATCTTAATCACTTTTCTCACTATCACTAAAACGTCACTATGGATGGTATCAAGCAGTCGTTCTCTTCTACCATGGCTGAAATTGAAAAACGGATGTTGAACTTTGAATCTGAACTCCAGAAAAGCACCAAAGCGAACACACCGGACCTGACTAATCTTGCATCGGATTATAACAATTTCAAGGCATTTGTGGTAAGCACTATCGCGGCTTTTCGGACACAATTAGAGTTCTTGTCCCTGGAGGTGGACAGGATGGAAATGCGGAGTCGACGCAAAATGTTGCTGCTCCATGGTGTTCCTGAGGTCACTGATGAGGAGACACCTCAGGTTGTCGCAGATGTCGCCACGAACCATCTTAAGTTTGGTGATTTTACAGCCACTGATATCAGTCGTTGCCACCGATTAGGCCGATCGACTGCCAATATTCAGCCCAGACCAATCCTGGTGGAACTACAAAATGTGGTAATTCGCGACAAATTGTGGTTTACTAAGACCAAATTAAAGGGGTCCGGTATCACTCTGTCGGAGTTTATTACAAAGACCCGACACGAGGTATTCATGGCGGCTGGATCGATATGGTGTCACAAGGTGCTTTACTCAGGAGGGTCATGTTTATGTAGTCGATCCCCAAAATAAGCGGCATCGCGTGGCATCCATGGACGAGCTTGATGGGTTAACGTGGGAAGTCCAGGAGGCTGCTCCGTCACCCAAGGTGGCCACGAGATCCCAAAGATCAGGGAGAAACAAGAAGTAGCATCTATATTGTGTTGCATTAACTGTTTATGTAATGTTGCTTCCAGGTACATGTTTGTTTTCCTGTATAATTTGCCGTGTGACTGTGATGATGTTAATTATTGAGGTACCTTAACTTTCTTTGATAAATTTATGTAGGTACTTAGACGATGCAATAAAACAATTCCAATTTTGTGATGATAACTGTTTACAATACAAGTCATGACACCATTGACGTTAACAGTTTCTGACAGATGACACTGGTTGTCATCTGTGCGTTCCGATTGACGCTTTCTCCCGATGTATATCGACAAACGTCTTGCTGAGAGCCAAATTTTTTCAATTTTTACCGGTTATACATCATAATTATATTTTTATGTGCGATACAACCCAGGCTCACTCTTATGGCGGGGAAGTTATCCGCGAAGCATTTTTAAGAAGAAGCGTCCCACGTGCTTCTTTAGATGTTATTTGTGCTTCGTTGGCACCTAATTCCTTGAAGCAATACGAAGTTGCTTTCAAACGATGGAAGATTTTTTGTAACATAAATAATGTTGAATTTTATGAAGCATCAATCCCTAATGTAATTTACTTTCTAACAGAAATATTTAATTCTGGAGCTCAATACGGCACTCTCAATTCGATACGCTCTGCGTATGTATGACAGAGTCCAGAGATTATTTAAAGGTTTCTACAGGATTCGTCCCCCGAAGCCAAAGTATGGTGTTACCTGGAACCCCTCAATTGTCCTCGATTACCTTTCTCTAAACTCAAACAATTCGTTAGACATTGTCTCGTTAACCAAGAAGACTGTAACACTAATAGCGTTAGTAACAGCTCACAGGATGCAAACTATATCAAAGATTAAAATTTCAAACATCAAAGTTAATTCCGAAAATATTAATATTAAGATACCTGATTTGATTAAGTCTTCTCGTCCAGGTAACAACCAACCAAATTTAATCCTCCCTTTCTTTATATCGCGACCTGAAATCTGCCCAGCCTTTACGCTTACCAAATATCTCGAAGAAACTAAAGAAATGAGAGGAAATATTGAGCCCCTATTTATTAGTTTAAAAAGACCATTTAAGCCAGTAACATCTCAAACCCTTGATCGATGGGTAAAAGATATTCTTTGTGAAAGTGGGATTGATACTACATTATTCACTGCCCATTCTACTAGGCATGCTGCCACATCTTCCGCGCATAGAATGGGTGTCAATATTGACACAATTAGAAGTACCGCCGGTTGGAGCGGTACCTCTAATGTCTTTGCTAGATTCTACCAGCGAAATGTCGCCAACGACGATAATAATCAATTCGCATTGTCTTTGTTAAATTCTTGTGAATCTTGATTACAACCTAATACCTACCTGAGGTAGGACCTCAAATAAGAATTATTGTTTAGTTAAGTAGTGGTATAAGTATCGATCTGTGTCTGAACACAAATATTTGTAGGTACTTAAATACATACATTTTTTTCAGAAGTCATGATTGTTTTTCCCATAATATTCCACTAGACTCTCAAAATCTACAAGTATACTAATCTCGAGGACAAAGCTGCAGTATAATTGATGATTAAACGAACTTACCTTAAGTGATGTTCTATCATAATTATACGAAGGCTTTGTCCGAAGAGATTAGCTCCCTCCCACCCATATAACTCCCATGTGGTGGAATATTATTTAATATTGCCGCTTTGAACTAAATGAAGTTGACAGTTGTAGGTAGTTGTCAAATGCTTTTTTTTGGCTATGGCTATAGACTATAGTGGATGAATGGCGAGTCAATACGACTACTACAAGTATACTAATCTCTTCGGACAAAGCCTTCGTATAATTATGATAGAACATCACTTAAGGTATGTTCGTTTAATCATCAATTATCAATGATTTTATATACAATGGATTTCGGATCATCGCTCAAAAGTGTCCGAACTAAAAGAGAAACAAAACGCTAAAAGAGAAACAATCGCGCGCCAGTCTTGATTTTGACAACTGAACGACAACACGTTGCACAATGCCGTACTGTATTGTAAAAACGTAAAAACTACGAAAAAAAAGCAAATTGAAGACGGTGTATCATATTTTCAGTAAATAAGCTTTTGTTTTATCATTTGCAATTTATTATTTCACTTAAAATACAGTATTTCGTATATTTCAAATTTATATTTCAAATTTATATTTCAAAATTAACATTTATAAAAGTATACAATATCGCAACCCACTGCGTTATCCACAGATGAATATAAAGATTAACAGAGGGTGCCACTAGTTAGAAGTATATCAAACTCAGAAAATTTATAATCTATAATAATAATACAATCATAATAATTATACATTTTTAAAATATTAATATTTACCACAGTTAGATAATTAGAAAATTTATAAAATAAAGTGCTGAATAAAATTAAAATAAATTATATTAAGTATATTAAATTAAAATTATGCAATAGCAGACTAAGAAATACCCTAGATACAATTAAAATAAACTAAGTATTGTAAAGTGTTGTAAAATATTTTCATTTACCAATTAATAAAAAAATTGAGCGTGTTAGATTTAAATTCATACTTTGAGCATACAAATATATCAATGTGTATGAACTTATCATTGTAAGTCTCCAGCATACGATAAATGGGGCTACGCAGGCCAGAGTTGGTGAGACACAGCCGAACAGCGAACAGGGCTACCGTACGAACTCTGTGCACATTTACAGTGCGAGGCACTACGTAACATAATTTGTTGGTAAGGTCCAATGCATGAAGGCGACTGTGGGCAATATCGTATAGAATATTGACCTCCAGATACTGGCGCCGGTCCTCCAAATTAACAATCCTATACTCACTCAGGAGTTGTGAGTATGACAAATAACACCTAGACCTATGGCACCGGTAATACATAGTATTATTAAATTATAAACGAGTGGTGTCTGTTGGTACATGGGAAGTAGATGCAATCCTGTTATTTTAGTTTTTGGGATGTATGTCTGTCGTATGCAACTGTACTTTGTCACGAATTCGGGTAAAATGAGAAAGTGTGTCCAGTTAACGACAACTAAAACGTGATTAATTTAAGTTTCGCTATCTGGACACACGTAATAATATTGGTGTGTCCAGATGACGAAAGAATACAATGTTCTATAGTTGATTTTCGCCAACTGACCACACGTGTGTCGAGTTCTTCCTGTCCAGTTAGTGACTAACCCCTTCAGATATAGACAAAGGTGTCACGAAAGTAATTCGGTTAAAACTTTGACAGATATGTTCTACCTCCGTCCCTCTGTCATTATCATCCCTACAAGTTTCTACATAATTCAATTAGTATTTCCAAATAGATATTCCGTCTGAATCTAATTTTATACTCCTTGGAGATGACAAGACTCTCTAAATTGGATTGCTCAAGATGCAATTTAATCTAGTCGTACTCGTTTATACCTAATTTTGGTTCGCAAACAGTGATAATACTTGGTCTATAAAATAGTTTAGAAATTGGACTTCGATTATTCACAATCCTACATTCATTTTCACTTGAGATCGACGTCATTTTGTACCTTCTATTTGTGTCAGAAATGAATGATACAAATTGCCCGACAAATAGTTAAGAAAGTGTATAATATTTGTTGCATCCAGGGAACATCCCCAATCAGTATTGACACCAATGATCTATTAAATGTTAGCTGTTGTTCGGAAGCAAGCTACATTTATTTCCAGAATTTAAACAAACTTGAAAATCTTATTAATTAACAAGCATTTACTTACACTCACACGCTCTAGTATCCATGTCCTATTTGTATGAAGCAAGAGTATTAATTTTGCACCAAATTGTCATATTCCTTTTAGTATAATACTATGTAAAGCAAGTTTCAACAAGACTATATTAAATTAAATAGTTCAAAGAGCATTCAGTTCCCAGTAACCATATACTTGTTCAAATTACCAAAAATATAAACAAGTTAACTTCCAAACACAAAAGAGATAATACGATAAAAATCAACGACGCTAAAACGACCAAATTATATTTTGGCAATGGTTCGACTCGGATTGTCGGGAAGGCTGTGATTTCAATGAGATTTGGCACCAAGTTACGCCTGAACATATTGGAGCCAAGTGTGTTGGGTTAAGAATATTGTAACTGAAAAGTCTATAAGTTCAGAATGCATAATACGAGTACATACTAATGTATCAGATTTCACCTTGGTTTTTACTTACTTCTGGTTCTGCAGAGATTCTACTTATTTGGTGGTATGTAACAGGTCCAAGTTTACCGTTACACTAAGTTTACAGTTTACATTAAGTTACCAAGTTTAGTTTAGGGATGGAAGATGTGACGACGACATTGAAAGAAGAGTTATGGCAGGAAATCAAGTGAATGGGGCTCTGCATAACTTTATGAACAGTCAGAAGATTTCTCGGAGGGCTAGGCTGGCTGTTCATAGAGGTGTGCTGGTCCCTACACTTATGTATGGAAGTGAATGTTGGGTTTGGCAGAAGTAGCATGAAAGTAAAATAAATGCAGTGGAAATGAGAAGTTTGAGAAGTATGACTGGGGTGACATTGGTTGAGAAAGTGAGGAACAGCGTGATACGAGAACGTTGCGATGTGTCAGAAGATGTAGTGAGTAAGATAGAAAAAGGGATGCTTAGATAGTTCGGGCACGTAGAAAGAATGCATGAAAGAAGATTGACGAAACAGATACATACGGCGGGCGTGAATGGACAGGCAGGTAAAGGTCGACGTAGGCGAACGTACTTCGACCAAATCGGAGATGTGTTGACCTAAGGCCAGGTCAAGAGTACCCAGAACCGGAGAGCGTGCATAAAGATAGTAGTTATGAAAGTGGAGGAAGCGAAAGAAGTATGCCAGGATCGTAGTAAGTGGAATTCCATGGTCTCTGCTAGCCCCATGGGAAAGAGAACTGACCATATTTATGTATGTATATATGTAACATCTGGCCTGGTTGTTGAAATTTTGTTTGTAATTACAGAGAGGTTATGGATTTTCTATTGCGTGCGGTAATAGCAATATGCTTCCCCCTTATTACGTGGGACTAACAAAATTACCTACCACTTCGGGAATATAGGCATGATAATTGCTTTGAGGCCATATCAAACCATCTTCAGCTGTATGCGGTGCGCCTGCTGATACACAAACAAGGCTCTCGGTACAAAGTGACTAGCACAATGGTAGCACAATAAACGCCTCTACCAACCCCTTCAGGGATAAATACCTGATTTTGTGTGTATAAATTACTTACATAACAGGTTTGGCCTGAAAAGCGACGGATGATAGACAACTGAATGTAGCGGAGATGCGAATGTTAAGATTGATGTGTGGTGTAACAAGACAAGAATGGACAGAGTGAGGAGCGAAGAGATGACGTCTGATATGGATGTGTGGAGGAGGAATACATGTTGCGTCTACTACAAATATTTGGGATAAGGGCAGGTAGATGATGATGATGACATTTCTCACAAATATGAGCATAAAACACGCAAGTAAAACCGAAATCTAAAACTTTAAATATTAAAACGCTATTAAAAACTGTAGGTATACAAAGATACAAATTTGAGCACGTATTGTGATGGCAATGCTATAAAAATAAGAATACAAAATAAAAATAAATCTAGCTAGCCTTCGAGAACAAGCAGGATTGCGTTGGAAAAAGTGCTAACTTGTAAGAATGAACGATTTAGGGTTGTCTGGCGGAACATTTAATTTTTTTATCACTCGATATTAGACGTGAGAAAATTCTCGAAACTGGTTGACATTTGGGTTCACTCCAACTAAATATTCTACTACTATTATGAATGTTTGTTAATATGTTTATATTTGTATAAGACAGACATCTAATACATACAACTAAACCATACAACAGGTATAAAGGACGTTTTATGTGAACAAGAAAATATTCTACACGTGTCGCTTTGAAACCATAAGCTAAGAAAAAAATATAGGTATAACGAAATTGGGTGTTTCTTGATGAAAAATAGTTCTTCAAACGAGTAAGATAACATTAATGTTTCTTTAGTTTCAAAGCTTCGTATTTAAAACAACAGATTCTCAGTGTGGGTCAACCCTAGAAGATCAACCCAACATTTTAATATGAAATGGATACGAGTAAGTTACGTCGCTAGCGGCGATTTGTTTCTTCCTTTAGCTTTGCATAACAAAAGCACGAATGATACTAACTAATATAAACTATGTGCTATTCTTTACGAACAAGGGGAATGTAGCAAGTATAGTGGTCCAAGCACTATACTTGCGGTATTCCACCTAAAATACTCTACTACTCGTTATCTACTTGATGTCTTAAGAAAAGAGTGGCAGTGAGTTTTATTGCTAGGTCCTTTCTCACAGGTTCTACATATTGTCTTGCAAATCTAGCAGTAAATGTAGAAGCAATATTTTATTTCATTTCATTATTCTTCTTGTAATGAAGAACACAGATTAGTGCACCGCCTGAAATAATAGTTTTTTATAGAGAAGACGTAAAAACGGCTCCTTAATATCCTAACATATCATCAGCCCGCGGAGGAACTGTTTGCTTGCTTACTGCGAGGCTATGGAATATACACAGGACCCGGAAACGAACTCGCTACATGCCTTTCTCTACCCCTTCAAGAGTATGGCGGTACATCACGATACACATCCAAGAGAAACATTGCAGTCATATTAAGATAAGTTTATGAACGGTACCGCGGGCATAAGCCTACTAACCTTAATATTACTATTATGGAACCTAATAGTGTTACGCACTAACAAATTGCCGTGCCATAGATTAACCAAAATCGAAATTAGGCAAATGGGACCAATACCACAACGATAAATTAAACTTCGCGTCACACCGAAGTGTAACTACGACTAATGATGCGAGAAATCGCAAGGAGAACTTTGGTGTCTGGTTAATATTTTCACTGTAGTGAGATCTAATACTAAGCACTCCACGTTTTAACCGTTTGGGCGCCGGGTTCATGGTGTAAAAAAATGGGGATCATATCGCAAGCGACTGAGACTTGCGACTCAGATGTAGGTTTAAGGTGGCCACTTTGCCATTGGTTGGCGCTCACCTTCACCATGCGACGTGTTCCCCTCTCTACCAGTCCAAATCTGGTAAGTTCCTAACAATGCTGCTTTTACTTGTGATCAAAAGTAGTAGGAATCGACGGGCGCCGGTTTGGATTCGGTGAAGTTTACGGAGGCACAATATTTCTACAAAATGAATTTAATGTTCCATCAAACACCATTCAACCAAGCATTCTGTCGAGACAACATAAGTTATATTTTTGAAATAATTTCATTTATTCATGATGAAATAATTACTAATACAGCCTACCTTAGTTACACTATAAAAACTCCAGCGACTCTTTGAGAATTAATCATAGCAATCAATAAACCAAAAGTTAATGTTAGTTGAGTGTAAATGCAGCCAGCGCTCGTCAATATCAAAATTTATTCCACGAATTGCATTTCGAAAATCAGACCTACATACTATTGACAGTGGAATAGCTTTAGCTAATTACTGCAATAGACAGCTATCGAATCGATGTCGAAACGGATTTTATTCCCTACTGAAAATTAGGAATTACATGCAGCATGAATACACAGTTTAGACGGAATTACGTCCTATGATATACTATCTATTTAGAACATTACTTTTTTAAATTCCTCTGCAAGGAGGTTAAATTTACCAAAAAAAATACACTTTGAACCTTTTTACACCATTCAAAACAGATAAAATAACAATAGCAATGCAAAGTCCAACAAAACTTAAAATCGTTAAGTTCCAAGTTCAAACTGAGTATCCACAAATAACCACCCCACCTGTTCCAGAAATTTCCAAGTAAACAACGGAATCTTGCTGAGCATGCATCTTTTCAAGTTTCGAACGTACGAACTGACAGTTGCGAAGAATAATGACGTGTTTACCACAGTATTTGTGAACTCCGGTCCGTTGCCAGAAATGGAAAACTCCGATTCTAGTTTTGGTTTTAAATTTGACGATTGATGGTTTTGAAAATCGAATGATCGTTTTATGCATACCTATCTTTGAAATTTGATTAAACGATAAGCAGTCATTTTGTTTTGAACACGTCCGAAATAAAGACGCAAAGGTTAGCGAGGCGCACATCCAACAAATGCTTATAGCAGCTGTTCAGGTTATATTGGTAACTATGCCTCAAAAATTCTCTTTTGTTAGTTTCTTTTTCCGTAATGCCAACAATGTATACGCTTTGGATATGCTGTTGAAATGCGAACACCAGATATTTGTAGAAAAAAGCTTCGCTCAAAAAATCTAGTTCAAATAATTCTGTAGTTTTTCGCTTTACAGTATAATTCGGCTCCTTTTGGTGTCTTCTGTTTATTTTTCGTTGTTACTATTGCATTGTCTCTGGTTGTTTGCATGCAATCAGCAAAATAGAAAATGTGCAGTATACTATTCTGAGTAAAATTATATAAAAGCCTTCAGCTAATAAAGGACATTCCAACATGGTTTCAACCGTCACAAGTGGCTGGATATAAAAAGAGGTTTTCTAAGCTTTTGCCTCTTCCATAGCAAGGATGCAGTTGGCACCATTTGAATTTCAAATACGAAAGAGAATTTATTTGCCTGCAAAGCGGGAAATATAGACATACTCGTACAAATTTTTTTACTGGCGGTACTTAGTTGTGACATAGGTTCTACTATTATTTGGTGGTTCAAATATTATTTTCTCTACACATAATAAAACTATAACCATTAGTAATTTTGTGAATGGAGCCATGTTATTTTTGTCTCGAAGTTGGTTCTGGTACCAACGTATTTTTTGCTATTAATTTTAATAAAATAGACTCGGAGAGACAGCTTGAGACCCTGAAGCACACAAAACAGAGAGAAGGAACCGCAGGCAGCAGCAACAAAAGTAAGCATCCTGGAAAATTCTTGACCAGTAATTCATTTAAAGTAACTGAGGGTACGAATGGACGTGGTAACGTTGTGATAAAGTTTTGTTATAATGAGTAAAACGCCGAGTCAGTTTGAAATTGGAATAGTTAAAAAACTATTCAACGTACAGTTTTAGACTAACTGTTAAACGGTGTGAAAATTTAAAAAAGTTCTGACGTACTTGTCCGTAATACAAACAATAGTAAAAGGCTATCTATATAAAGTTTTATTTCTATCTAACAGACTGTGTAGGTTTTGACCAAAAAACTCCGGCACTGGAAAATCTTCGGGGAAAAACCTACTTTTTAATTTAATAAAATTAACTAAAATTTTACTTCTTCAGTGGCGTCGTTGGCTTTCGATTCTGGAGTCTCGAGTTCGATTCCCGGGTCGAATCGAATATTTGTGTGATCCAAAAAATTTTGTTTCGATGTTTGCGTATTTTCTATGTATATTATGTAGGTATGAATTTAGAAATATAAATAGGTATGTTTATCAGTTATCTAAATCCCATAGCACAAGCTTACAGCTTAGTTTGGGTTAGATGACGATGTGTGAGAATGTCCAAAAATATAAAAATAATTTTCTTTACTCAAATGTCCCCATTGTCCCCTAATGTCATAGTAGGAAGTTCAATAAATTCCAGTTAGATGTTACAAGGTTGTCAGTTTGACAACGTTAAGCATCGCTTAAATCTTGTACTTACACAAGTTCACAATAATATTTGCAACAGATACCTACGTCTAGACAAATCATCTAGATTCCAGAATAGTCCTATAACATTAAACCATCTTTTACAGTCATTCCACTATATTGCTCGTACCACAAACATTGAAAATGCCATAAATAATTTAAATTTCAGTCCTCCTTGCCTTTCTCGTTACCAACGATAGACAACAAAATGCTTTATAAGCATCAATGTATACCAAACACTAAGGAGATGTCGTTTGAATAGCATGCCTTAAAAGGATTCTGAGATAGGATTGATTCATGATCACAATTATCTTCGAATGTTGTTGGGAATCCAGTTGGACGTACCCTATTAATGACCAGTATAAGTTGAACCGTAGACACTTCCTATCTGAGAGTACAAAAGGATCAGCTTCAGTCGGAGATTGCAACAAGACATAAATGTGACACGCCCATTACAGACAGAGCTGTCTGGAAGTTACAATTGAGTAGTTTGAGAGGTCATACTGTGTTGGTAGTTAAACTAGACATGCGTTTAGGAATTGCCCGGCTCTGTCGTATTGAGGATTTCTTAGGATCCTTGCTCGTTGCTTCAGTATCAATTGGCTTTTGTTTTGGCTATAAATACATCAAGTTGATGTATTGACGCTGTTTTCTGGGCAATCCGGGTAAATTGAGATGAAAATTGGAATATTTTGGAGTTGATATTCACAGTTTTTATAAGTAAAGTCATAATGTAGTTATAGAAACACACAACAAACAATATTATTAAGCTTTAAAAGGGCTAATTACTTTTTAACAAAAATTCTAATGTTTATTAGTAATTTCATCATGATTAAAATTTATACTGGTATCTACCCACGGCTTCGAACGATTCTCTTTATGTTTCGTACACAATAACTATGTAACTTTAATCATTTACACAGCGCAATTACAAGAAAGAATGGTAGTAAGAAATACTGTTATTCAACTATACCTATCATACACATACGAACAAACAACGTGGATTATTATAATATTAAAGCTCCGCTCTTTGTTTTTTACTTTCTCGAATATCTTTAAATAATTATTATTCCAATAGGAATAATAATTATTTAAAGATATTCGAGAAAGTAAAAAACTTCTTACTAGAATAGAATTACAAAAAAAATAAGAATAAAGTCTCACACTCCACGACGATACACAATACATATAGAATTCAATACGGAGCGACAAACTACAAATAAAATACCAAAAGAACCCGTAGCTCGAAGAAAATTAAGTCCTATTGACTGTTCAGTGCAAACACAATCAACGAAGGAAGGATGCCCTTGTACCAATAAACGACTCGAAGAAAACAGTCAATACGGTCATCTCGGTATAACATCATCCAATGCCGTCGAAACTCGAAAAAGAGAATATCTTTCAGGACAGAACCAGCAATGTATTCTGATAAATGGTTTGTTCACACATGTGAAGTAAAGAGTAGATTTGATAAGTCTAGGTGAGCATAATGTGTGAGAATTTCAAGTGTGACTGCATCGTTCGTTTGCAGTTTTAAAACGAACATCCAAGTACGGTAAAAGAGTAAATGCAACGTGATTGGTTTTCCTGAATCTTAACTAGGATTGAATGCCAATCTGTTTCCATAAGAAATTCTAAAGAACGTATTGGTAAAGATGGTTATTTTATGTGGCTTGCACAATCAAAAATGTTTACGATGAAAAAATGTTTTAAATCAAAGAACACTTGTGCCAAGTTTTGTGGAGATTAGATTTAAAATATGTTGCCAGGATCACACAATACGGGCAGACGAAAGCAAAATTATCCAGTCTTGAAATGTAGAGACTAAATGTATGTATACTCAAATTATACAATCATACCTATACCCTCGAGAGGGTAGGCAAAGAAAGATAAGAAAGTAAAAATAAAAACAATTTTGAAAAAAAATAAGCAAAACGGCCTCCAACCGTAAATTAAAAAGTTATTTAGAATATGTAAAAGTTCTCTTCTTCAATACAAATTAATCAAACCCAAAAACAAAATAACTGCTGTAAATCGTTGATCAGTTCCCTCGACTGGCTTTCGGCTCCCTCATCAGATCGACTCCAAACCTTCATTAAATGGTAGACCTTTATAATACCTAATGAAATAATTATCAAACGCGCTAGTCGCCCTTACAATTTATGAAGTTTCCCCTCGATTACTCCGGAATCTGATCATCAGATCCTGGTTTCCTTATAATGGGACCCCCTAAAAAATATCTCCTTTCCAACTTAAAATCGGTTCATAAACGACGAAGTTATCCGCGAACAAACATAAAAAAAATATATACGGTCAAATTGAGAAACCTCTTTTTGTAAATCGGTTAACAACTCATAACTAGATAGATCTTTACAAGTTAGCGAAATTAGGACCATCGACCTCCATGATCGGGGCCTGAGGAACACGGACTAGCAACCCACCGTCCTTACAGAAGCAGGCTAGAAGGATTGCGTGCTGTAGGGCCTCACCCCACACACGTCTTCACTCACACCCACTCAAAACCCGACCCCAAAGAGGCTAAGGTAGGCGTTACTGGAAATTCTTTTAGTACTTACCAACGGCGCTCGGCAATGGACGTAGGTGCGGACGCGGAATAAAAAAAACAAAATTTTAGCAAGATTACGATGTTTATAATATTTGATTTTTTTAAAGGTTTTTATATCCATCATAATTCCTATGACATCATTTGCATGATTATATATGACTATAATAAAATATTTATTTTATTATTATTGTTCCTATGATGAAATCTAACATCTTACGATGTTTTTATGGCGTCGAAAAAACGAAGTTATAATAGACCTAGTTACAATAGGTTAAGAGTTAAATTGGAACGTTTGGTAGGACGAATAAATATGTGCTTAGTACGCGTTAACGTATCAAGCGATAATTTAGTAAAATATTTTAGGAGTTCATAAATATTGATAGATATAACCTTTCATGATAATATCCTAAGTTGTAAAGGGAAATACACACACATATCACGCCTATATCCCTCAATTTGCCAGTATTTTAGTCCCACGTAATAGGGGGCAAGCCTATTGCCGTCACCGGGCACATTTATAATTGGTTATATCCAAAATGGCCGAATGAATTTAATAAAAAGTAGCAGTTTTATAGTAATTTTGAAAAAAAAAAAAAATTGAAACCCGTTGCCTTGTGATGAAATGTTGATTAAAGGCAACAAAATCTTACGTGCCAGCCGCTATGGCACAGCCAATTAAAGTCCTGGGCGTCTCGGACTATAAAGGGAAATAAAGGAAAACAAAACCGGGCAAGAGCGAGTCGGGTTCGCAACGAGTTCCGTACCATTATCTATATAAATGGCAAAAAACTAAATGTTTTGAATAAGAGGCTCCCCTTAAATACTGATTTTATTCCTTCAAATTTTTAGTATTTGTTGTTATAGCGGCAACTGAAATACATCATCTGTGATTATTCTAACTTTATAACTATCAAGGTTCCTGAGATATAGCCTGGTGACAGACGGACAGCGGAGTCTTAGTAATAGGGTTCCCGTTTTACCCTTTGCGTACGGAACCCTAATAAATGAATTTGAAGAAGAGCACTCATAAGTTTCAAACTATTGCACACGCTCGGAATTCCGTAATTTAGAAGGCTCTACTTACTTATACAACTCGCTAATACACCTCATAAAGTTGAAACTTACCTGTGAACAAATAAATATATATAACTTGAGTAACAATTAAAAGTTGGTAACAAAAATGCTTTTGGTCAAAAATGTACCTAACTGACTTTCGTCATAAAAAACACGTCAAAAATGGACACAAAAACAGACTTTAAATTACCGCAATTGGACTAAATTGAAATGGGAGTTCGATTTTTGCTAAGCGCGTTGCTGGTGGCTTTTTAGGTTACCTCTGGCGTTCCGCAAAAATCGGGTTTCCAGACACTCTCATACCGAACAACGTTTCTTGTCCTGCACCTGGAGCTAGTTAGGAATAACTAGTTCTGCTGTGCGGGACTATCAACTAATCAAGCATTACCTTGACATTGGCGAAATCATCGACGAATATCGATGGAGCAACGTTTTTCATAAACAAAAAAACATATAGTCGAATTGAGAACCTCCTCTTTTTAGTAAGTCGGTAAAAAAAATAGTTTTACCTCCCGTGAGAAGTCAGGACGGACAACTTCTTAGTCATAAATTCTTTAAGTATATGCAGTTTGTTTAAAACATAATAAAAATATATATTCCAAAATTAAATACAAAGATTGAAACTTACAATTCGCCGTTCCAACAGTATTATAGTCTCTTTCCTCAAAATTTCGAGTACATTTCAGAAGAATTATCTCCAGGCCAGTTTGCCAGGCTATTTTACTTGTAAATGAAGACATGGCTGACTGACTTTAATGAAACTGTCACTGTTGGAACGGAAAAAATAAACTCTGTTCCTTCAAACGAGTATTTCGCTATTGAAACCCGACATAACGATGTACAGGAATTTTCATTACCGACTTTACAAAAGAAGATAATCAATTTATGGCTCAGTAGTATAGTCGGTTGATCATACGTACGGCTTGCTTGAAGCATAGAGGTCCCTGGTTCGATCTTTGTGTCCGGTCGGGTCTAAATTGTATGATCTGCAAATATTTTGTTTCGGAGCAAAAAGCTACAAACAACGTGAGTGAAAACTCCTCTGCCTATATCGTCTAAACTTGACTTGTATGTATAAATAAAACATTTTACTGCAAAGGTGAATTTGATGCATGTTTTCACATTCATCTGGTCCTATCTGAACAGCTTGTCAAAATGCATACAGGCGGAATCGATATACTATAAGCGCAGGCGGCTGTCAGCAACGCACAGGTGGTAACTCCGAACCTGTAATTGAACAGGCATCAGAAAATTATAGAAGTATGATCATTAATATTGTTGACTAATAAAATATATAACGTAGATACAATTTTTGAAACGCTTACGCTATTTACTCATAACTGATAATCTAAGCTTACTTATTGCTCCCCGACATGTTTCGATATCAGCTGTGAAAGATATGCCTTTATGTCCATTGCCGGGGGTCCTGAGTATAGCTACGCCCTTGAAAGTGATATCTCATCCTAACAAAAATTTTGGGAGCAATAATGTAGAGTACCTTAACATTATTACTAACATGGGTCGAATTCCTCAGCATTCTCGTGAAACGACTAACAAGATTTCATTTTATTTTTCAAGAAGGCTGACAACATTGTTTTCAAGGCTATGCTAGTTTTTTGATCCAAAAAGTAACTGGACAGAAGGCTAAAATACTTTTTTATTTAAAAAAAGACTGGTTCTAAAGGTACTGAGAAGTATCGATCAGTCGCTTTGTGTAATTTAATAGTACAACAATTAAATTTCACTGAAATACAGCCTCTCAGATCTCGCAACCAATTCAAAAAATGTCAGAACGATTTTGTAAGTTTGAGTGTAGGTTCGGTTTAGATGTGTAAATATTTGAAAAAGTTTGTTAACTTGTAAAGTAAAGAAAGGGCGAGATACTAGTATTAAACCTGTATCAATACTACTAATACATGAGGATTATTTATCTTTCAATCAATCTACACTGCATGTGGTCTAGTCTGACCATACAGAGAAACCTTGGCCAATTACGTTGCCGAGATATATTATACACGATGAAACACTCAGGGGCTTCTCTCCTCTTCAGGCAGGTGAATATTTATACTCTATGATTTTGCCACTTTTGGGAGACAAGTGTAGTAATAGGTTTTCGGTGGTTCTTGATACTTATTGTTATTATTCTACACAGGTACTAGGGTGCTAAAGGGTCATATCAACGTCCTTACTTGCAGGTATAGCGTCTACTCAGTCTGCTAACAGGCGGATAAGGTTCTGGCTTTACCCAAAAAACTGGAACACTGAAGTAACCAGCACTTTGACTGGCGGAATGCAAGCATAGTATTTGCCAGTAAGTACACCATCATCAGATATTAAGGAATTTAAATTAAATCATTCACAGTAAACCTTTATCAATATTGTGTTCTCCATTTTTAATACAGACGGTAAAAATATGAGAACAATATCGTTCTAGTCAGACGGCGTGATAAATCAAATCTGGCCCCTGTTCAGCGACTCAGTGCAACGAGTAAGTATAAATCCATCCACACCCAAACGTAGGCATCGCGTGCCTTATACAGCATGATTCAGTGCTCGTCTCAACACCAAGTGCCAACAATAAATACTGCCCACACGCATTCACCCGGTTATTTATTCTTTGGATCATGCTGTTGGTAACTTCAAATGGAATTATGTCTTACTTTACTCTTGAGTTTTAGTTTCCGACCCCGTAACACCAACCTTATTTCAAGAAAGAAATATATTAACGCAAACTGATGATGCAAGGGTCAGAACATAAATGTACTTATGTGTGATTCCCAGATATTTCCACTCATAAGTTTGTAGGTACATATTTACCACCACAGTGACAGTCGGTAAAAAAGACCCTTTGGGTACAAAGCCGTGGTTTTGGGTGTGTATATCATTATGTTTGCTCGGATAGCACGAAGTAGTTTATCTCCGAAAATGAATAAATATCAAATCTTTTTTCCATAAATATGTGATTGATCCTGTATCAAATAGAAGAAGCATTAAGTATCTAAAACCGTATTTGCATGACTAAGTTACAACCCAAAATATATAGAAATCACATTCAAATTATCATGAAAACCATTTCAATGTGCACCTTACTGCTTCACGATCCAGAGATTTTGTTTGTCCTGTCCAATAAACCAGCTTATTGCAACTCCGCACCAATTCATAGTTTGGGAATCGCATTCGCCCTACCAACAGTGGGTTGTTTACGGACGTGGCCCTGCTTCTCTGATGCATAAATAAGTCGTTTTGTCGACTCGATCAATTGTACTCCGCGTTTATGTCGTAGACTTGCAAATGTTTTGGCTTTTGTCGCTTTAGATCAGGCCTAGTTCACATACTCGCAGCAGCCGAACGGTACAACTAAATTTGATGCGGATTATTTCGACTGCTTTTTTATTAAATTTTTTATGTGAACCGATTTGTGTGTCCAAAAATATATTATTATTTCGATTTTGTTTAAATTGAATACAAAAGCTTTCTGACATCTACTACTACTAGCTACTACAAAAGCTTTCTGACATCTCAATCACAAAATATCTTCTTTAGACAACAGCTTAACTCAAAAGCTTCCTTAGACGTAGTGTTGATAATTATAATAAAGCTGAATATGAATATATTGAACGCTTTGTTTTAGTCTTAATTTTGGTTTGTAACTTTCGTAATCAGAAGTGTGTTTTGTAAAGTAGGTATTTGTTTCTTGTCACCGATTGCTTGCTTTTACAGCTATTCATATTGTATAATTATCACCCACCATGCAATGCAATTGAATACGAAAATAGTATGGAACTTTAGTTTTTAAGTACGCCCATGTAACATGAAAGTGAATGTAAGTAAATAACTGTATGTTTCTTGTAATTTTACTTTGTTTTTTTTTGTATGTCGTTGTGAACACACCTTTACAATGTCAATATATTCTTAATATTTCGCACTATATTCGATCGGTCGTCCAGTTGCGTATTTGCATAGTATTGTCTTGTGGCTTTATATTTACGATTCCTTTTTATACCCTTCTCAGCTTACGATTTTCAAGTCCGTTTTGTTGTTTTTTTTTCTGTATTTCTTATACATCTTCTGACTATATTTAGTTTGGTGAAAAAGCGATGGAATAAATGAGAACCTTAGTGTTTTAAATAGAAGGAGAATTTAAGTTAAACAACGAAATGTCGTTACTCTATTGGCTGGTATCAAAAGTAGATCTGCTCTGGAGAATCTGGTAATCTGGTTAACTCAGGTCAGGCATTATTTGATCCATTTAGTAGCTACAGCAGTATGTACAATATTTGTTCAATTTCTAAAAGCATTTTTAACCATGTTTTCTTCGTGGTACAATATATATTTTGAACCTTTTCATCGATAGCGATAAGAAAAATATATAAAAAGATTGACCAATGTCGTGGAAAATTAAATGATGTCTACTCTCAAATAAGCAGAAAGATTTTTCGATAGAGTACCGTCATCACGCTTAGGAATTAAGGAACCTTAAAAAATAGGTTTTTTGTCCAAAAATCTATTTTTAAGGTTGGAATATTTTTGAATTTATAAAAAATTTATACACATAGCCATAAATATTGATAAATAAAAGAAAAACAAGTACAGTACATACATATTGTAATGATACCTTTATCTCCAAGGGGATAAGCAGAGGTGCATTACACCGATATTTTGCCATTATTTAGTTGATTCCATGGTTTAGAGGAAAGCCTACTGAAATTACTAGGCCCTTTTTTTTTTTTTTAATTCCGCGGCCCAAGGCCTCGCCCGCTCTAACGTCCGTTGCCGGGCGTCTCTGGTTACAAGCAGAACGTATTTCCAGTGGCGCCCGGCGGACTTTGACCAACTCTGTGGTCTCTGCGGGGGTATTACTAGGCCCTGTAACATCAATAATCATTATGATCCGAACCAAAATTGCAACAGTCAGGACCCATGTTACATACAATCGAGCTTAAATTAAAAAATCTTTGTCTTGGCGTGGCACTCAATGAACATCCAGCCGAAACCGCAGTAGGTAATAGAATTGAAACTGTTTCGGTGGCGTGGTCGGTAGTGCATCGACTTTCGACTCCGGAGTCTCGGGTTCGAGGCCCGGGTCGAATCAAATATTTGTGTGATCCACAAATGTTTGTTACGGAGTTTGGGTGTTGTCTTTATTGTACATTATGTATGTATGTGTAAATATGTAAGTATGTTTATCAGTGGTCTAGATCCTATAACTCAAGCTTATATATAGCTTAGTTTGGGCTAGATGACATTGTGTGGGAATATCCAAAATATTTATTTATTATATGTATTACGCAAGTGAAGCCATGGAAATAGCTAGTTAAAACTAATAAACTTAACTATAATTCATTAAACTCACAGTCCCGCCGCATTCAAGTTCCAAATACAAAACTCCTAACCGACTAATTAAAACTTTGAAACCATACTATGGTGTAAATTTTTAACAACATTCCAAACTGACGCTTTTTAACTAAGAAAGTTAAACTGCAAGAGTTTACGTACGCTAAATAACTTGAAACTTAAGAAACTGTACTCTTGGGTGTTAAGTTATGTGTTCAATAGAAATGTTAAAATAACTGAGCTAAGTTTGTGGCCCACGGTTAAGGGGCGTGAAGTTTAATTTTCCAGATTCTCACAGGATCCTGTCCTGAAAAAAAAAACACCATGTTACAATGTAATTCGCAAAAAGTAAGGTCTAGCTAGATCGTCAAAACAGTCTTCTTTTTTAGATTTTCAATCTTATCGACTCACGTACGTGTAACTAACTTCAAATTATCGACCGTCTGAATGATCTGAGACTGCAGGTCGACTGTTGGGTCTGTATGTCCTATTAGGCTGGATTTTGAACCTTTCGGGGGAAATGCTCCGACTAACTAGACTACCAAGACCACGTTTACGTCTTAATACGATCTGTGAGCCGTCTATCAGGAATCTTTCAAATTACGTCGGTCGACAATGGATGATGTTACATAAATCTTCAAAACTCCATGGATTTTAACCTGAATTTAGTTTTTACCATTTACCATTATGTTGGGCTAAAAAACCTTCTGGCAAAATGTGGGTGTGTGACTCCTCTAGCTATCCCCTTCGGGATAAAGACGTGACTATATATGTATGAAAGAACATAAAAATTCAAATATACGACTGAAATTTAGTCTGTAAGTTCAACTAAAATCTTGGAAATAACTTTACTTATTACCATAAATCGACATGGAGGGTATCCAAAAACTGTCGACTGGAAAATCTGTTAGACATTAAAATTAGAGAAATGGCCTGAACGTAGAACTGTTCAGGGCCATCCAACACAATTTATGCTGAAACTCTTGTATAAATTGCAAGTTCCCGTTAAATGTATCCATTACACGTTGACACCGTTTAAAGTGTTGTTTCGTCACCAACATAAGTAATTAAAGGAAGAAAAGGTTGTGTATTACAATTAAGTAATTATGGTCAGTTTAGTTTATTATTAAATATTTAATAAAACTCTTAAAATAATAACATTAATCGAAATACTTTTGTTTGATTTGCGATTGCTTTGACATTTCTATTTATTTTGCAAATTTAATATTAATATAGCAAAACAAGCTTCTGATCACAAAATATAATATCGGGATGAGATTTACCTCTGACGGAAAACGGGGGTACTAGTATCGATATTTGTCTTCCATAAATAGTTTGAAGATCATCAGTTGAATTCAAAAGAGATGTAGAAACTTCACTCTATACTACCAGACTATTCATAACGACAAGTCGCAATCCTTCGTATTGACGAACAAACGCACTAGTAAGACCACACTTTAATTGTGAGCACTTCGTGTCCTGGCGTCGCTCCAAGCCGCAAGTGGTCACAGATGACGTAGCGTCTCCGACTCGTTATCGCTGAGGGCACGAGTAGACTGACGACATTTAGGAGTGAGTGATGAATGATATACAGACTTAATGACTGATTTTTCTTTTAGTTTTTGGAGGATGTCAGCAAATCTATGCTTAATGTAACTGCAAAATAATGACATAAAAAGTTTTATAACACATACATATTTGGATATTGGATAGAAACAGGCGTTACTTGGCGAAAATCCATGACAAAACACACATACATATTGTCACGCCTCTTTCCAATGGGGGTAGGCAGATACTATGGAATTCCAGTTGCTTCGATCCTGGCATACTTCTTTCGCTTCTTCCACTTTCATAACTATCTTCATGCACGCTCTCCGGTTCCCATAACCGGAGAGCGTGCATGAAGATAGTTATGATATGGTATGGTATGGTAATGATGATATGGTACTCTTGACCTGGCCTTTGGTCAAAACATCTCCGATTTGGTCGAAGTACGTTCGCCTAGGTCGACCCTTACCTGCCTGTCCATTCACACCCGCCTTATGTATCTTACTCAGTACATCTTCTGACACACCGCAACGTTCTCGTATCACGCTTTTCCTCACTTTATCATTAACCAATGTCACCCCAGTGATACTTCTCAAACTTCTCATTTCCACTGCCATGCATAAGTGTAGGGACTAGCACTCCTCTATGAACAGCCAGCCTAGCCCTCCGAGAAATCTTCTGACTGTTCATAAACGTCTAATTTATAATCTGATTAATAGGCTTGCCACCTATTCATTACGCGGGACTAATGCATTAACCGGCGACACACCCTCAGGGAAAGAAGGTCTTGGTCTTGAAAGAAAGTCGTGACTTTGGAGATAAGATTCTGTAATGTAATCTTGAGAGTTTTGAGTCTCGAATTCAGTAAGCTAAAATGAGATTGTCATTTAAACTGTCAAGGACAGAAGGTAGGATGACGAGAAAATCGAAAAAGTTTGGTTCCCAAACTCGAAATTGTGTGTTTGCGACTATAGGATCGCAATGTTATTTGCACTTGAGCGTGACTTGAAGAAGCGAGTTTAGATCTTTTAAACTTGAAACGTTCAGAATCAAATGAAGAACTATGTAAAGCAGAACGTTTGCAGTTAAAGTACGAAATTGCTGTAAACTGCACTGTTTCACTTCTACAGATACCCGTTTTTATCTCCAAAACGGAAGATAAATGGGTTTATTAGGATCAAATTTTGCCAATCATATTATAGGAAATGAGTAAGCATTTTGAATCAGCAGGTGCACCATGCTGGTGAAGATGACTCAGACCTTTTCCATTTATTACTAATAGCGTAACTAAAAGTAACTCCTTATACGTGAGTTAAAGAGAAAACTAGAATGTTGTTAAAAAATCCGTCTATGGTGTTAAATTTTATTTGCAAGTCAAATAAATTTTAAATTTAAAGATGTGTGAATATTTCAATACAAATAGCAACAGTTTTGCTAAATCAAAGATCCCAAAGGTTTTGATAATAGTTTACCTCAACTTCCAACTCAAGCCTTCACTGTGTGAGACTTGGGAGGCAGTCCAAGTCTGCCTGCTTCCATCTCGTGGAACTCATTGCAATGGAGAACCTGACCAGCAACTGACAGCATGGAAATCATAAAACTTCGCGGTTACCGGCAATATGTTCGTACCTTATAACATGGAGTCAACTAAGTTTCTGGTAAAACGTAGATATATGCCTACCCGTGAATTAGTGGAGAAAACAAGTGTCATATTATGTATGTATTGATACGAACTAATAAAGAATGAATAAGATATTATGGAGTTTTAAAAAGTAATCCTATCTGTAAATGCTCCTTTATTAACTTCGTAAAGTGGCACAGAGAATTAGATCTAAAGTAAACAAAAGAAGTACTCTCATTAACATCCAAAGAGTAATTAAAACATCCAAAGCAATATAACTTACGCGACAAGAACACTTAGAAACCAAATAAATTGTGAATTCAGTAACAACAGAAAATGTTGGGACTTGGAACAAATGGACCACCAAGTTAAGATTACGTCTAGAGACAATAACATCTCAACATAATTTATTATATCGCTGGCAAAAACCGGAGGCTGCGGCTACAAGTTTAACTATACCCGTGACATACGGGTAGATAGTTCAACAGACTACTTCAAACTATTTAGAACCATTGCGAGTCCATAGATGGAACGGTAAATGATCGTGTGTGCCAAATAATTACACAAGTAGGTCGCCGCAGTCGCGAAACGTACCGTTACGCTGCAGCATATATTTGAGCGAAGCGAGTTTAAATTCAAAATTCTGGCATCGTAATAATTTGGGTTATTCTGTAAGCTATTGATGAGTGCAAGAAAATCCGAAATCGGCCGAGTATTCGCCGAGAAACAATTTAACATAAATCGTTTGAAAAATAATTTGAGTCACCCGTTGACAGCTCCGCTCAATAATATTAATATTATCATCCACCAAACCTATTCCCAACTCACTTTGGGTCGTCTTTCCAGTCTAACTGGAATGCGGCTGAACTTCGACACTTTCCGTGAAGGGACTGCCCTCCGACCTCGACAAGCAATGGGTGATATCGAAGTTCCGTAGTTAGACCAGTCGAATTTTGTTTTAGGGCTCCCACTATCCGTAATGGCTGCCATAGAAGTTCTTATAACAACCAGGACCGAAGGCTTAACGTGTTCTCCGAGGCACGGAATTTCACCATAAGTATTATATACCTATGAAACATATCGAAAGACCATCTACAATATATCTATTGGGAATTTTAGGTAAAAACAGTGAGTCTGTATCTGTATTTAAAGCATCAGAAAAACTTCGAAACTATTATATTACATTATAATTTTACGAAAATATTATATTATATAAACGATTTTTACGACTACTAATCATTATTTTGCTACATACAGCTAAATGCTAAGTGGTGCACAGGGGTCTCAATTCAAGCTCAACTGCAACTCGATGGACCTACCGATATACGAACGATTTTGTCGTCCAAATATAGCTCCAGTATACAAACAACCAAATTAGCCGGATTAGTATTATTTATTGCTGTCCAAGGTAGTATTTCTGTTTTCTCAAAAATAATTTAATCAAACACGAAAATCACGATATTGGCAAAAGCCTCTACAGATCTTTATTTGAAAATGTCTTTAAATGTTTAATTAAAGAGGAATAAATTAAATTAACCTGGTGAACAGCGCCCCAAATATTTGTTGTTATTAAGCCTTTAATTACATTCTCTGTAGACGTTTTTGTAAACGTTCAATGATAATTAAATTAGTCAATGTTTAAGCCAAGCGTTGACTGATCAAAGAAAGATAAATGCAAATTCATCTTAATATCGTATTAGAAAGTAAAATTACGTGAGAATATAATGTAGGTATGTAACATAATTAACTTGTAATAAGAGTATTCAAGTGAGAGGAAATATGGTTACAAATAAAACATGATACAATGTCCCCTATTACAGGGGTCCAACAATCCGCCGGCCGCAACTGGTACCTACCTTCTGGCGTACCAGAGACGCCCAGCAACGGACGTAGGAACGGAATTAAAAATAAAGGGTTCCATCAAATATATATCCTTGCAAACTGTGTAATGCACCTCTGCGTACTTCCGATACTTATAAGTATTTAAATTTCGATATTTTGCGACACAGAAAATAGGTTAATTTTTGTGAGCAACAGCTAGGTAGACAATAGGTCAATAATTAAGACTAAGTTGTACGAACTATTCATCTGTGTGTACGTTAAGCAAACTAAGTAACTCAAACCCCTCGTCACGTGTCAAGCCAACACCGCAGCGGAGCCAGGATGCGCACCAAAAATTGGTTTTCGGCTCACCAGCGCGTAATATTAATTCACTTACATGAACTAAAACTAAGGGTAGTATTGTTCAGTGAGCTTTGAACTCATTGTGAAGTGATTAGGAAATTATCTGTCGAATAACTAAGGATGAGACACCGTGGGAATTCTGGCGAACTGAGGAAGTGACAACCCTTTATATCTATGTTAAATATAAGACTGATTGCGGACGTGCTCCAATCACGCCATCGAGGAATACCTCGTTTAGTTGTGCATCAATTACCATAGAAACAATATATTAATGGGATATAAAGTAGCATATAGCACTCCGGAATAATGCAGCTACACATTTGTGAAAGAATTTATAGAATCGGATTAGTAGTTCCAAAGATTAAATACGTTTTTTTTCCGCGTGTCATACATTTTTGGTCTAAATTTTTAAAAGGGCCGGTCAAAGCAAAAAAAATACATGATTCTGCTGGAACTTATCCTCGCTAGTATTTTTTATTAGCAAAATATTGTGAGACCTTGCCCTCGGTATTATTTGCGGGTGAAGTTATAAGTTCTTGAGATTAGCGCGTTCAACTAAACCAACTAGATAATCGTATTATCGGTGCGCGAACCGCAGTAGCTGCTTGGTCAGGGTTATCTGTCACGAAATATTTAGCTCATGCTACTTAAATCTACTAATATTCTAGTCCAAGACTACTGACAATAGTCTGTCCCTTTAAACAATCGCTGACACCACAAAAAGTAGGCCACGGAAAATCCGACCCTAGTTATAGAAGACCCTTCCAACACACCCTTAGACCGCACCTAGCACTACGTACTTACATTAATAACAGCGTCAGTTATAAATTGCTTCGTATATTATTCGAAGCAAAAACTAAACGCGAATTCAGCAAAACCGAACAGATAAGCTCCGTTATTAATATTAACAATAACTGAATTTCACTCAAAATTTTACTTAAGCAATTCAAACGCTTCCAGACGGAGTTTGAAGGAAGTTTATTCAGAAACCTTTTAATAATAATTTAACTAACTAGCCAACGTCTGCAGTTCAAAAGCTCATCAAAATACCGATTTTGATGAGCTTTTGTACGAGAAGTATAGAGGACTACGTTTTATGACTGTTTCATATAGAAATTTAAGCGGGTGAAACTGCAGACGTTGGCTAGTTAGTTAAATTATTATTAAAAGGTTTCTGAATAAACTTCCTTCAAACTCCGTCTGGAAGCGTTTGAATTGCTTAAGTAAAATTTATTTAAATTAATTTAACTCCCAGAACCACTGTACCGACAGTGGTTCTGGGAGGTAACACCCACGCCATCTAATGTATCAGACGTTAAGCTGTCTGTTATTCGATAGATATCGTTTGAATCTGAAAGTTTGCACAAACTGTATTCAAATATTTATACATAATAATCGTAAAAAATTAATGTCATCTGGCCGAGATCGAAACGACGCCTCGTCGTCAAACCTAAAGTATTTTTGACGTGACAACGTCTTATAATTCGATGGAGCCGACTGCACGCACGTCAAACATGACGTCATGCGGCGTTACCTCGCTCTGAGGCGTTCCATTTAAGGCTTGAAGTGCAAGCGAGAGCGCGGAACGAGCGACAAAGAGGCACAATCGGCCTCCGCGTTAGGCAGTTATGACGTTCTCACGTTCAACTATCGTCAGTAAACCGACTTTACAGACACCTGATTTTTTTCTTACAATGAGTAGAACGCTATACCGCAAAGCCATCGATGCCCTTGTAAGAGAACAAGCCTGATGAAGTCCAAGAGTGTATGTTTAGCAAAATGCATAAAAACAATCTTTTAACTCCACGACCATTCTTTGGTAACAGAGAAAATGATTTCTTTAAGGATTACCAATCCGAAAGGAGAAAATATAAACAGAGAAGAATTCAATTTCGTTCCACTTCGCCGCCTTGAAGAAGCTCATTACCGACTTAATCCTTAAGACGGAATTCTAGCGCAATGATCAGTTCAAATTATAGAAAAGATGTTAACTGTTGTACTAAAGTTTTGTAAAATAAAGAAATAAGTACTGGGGAAAATATTTTATTAACTTTTCTTTTATAGTAGGTGAAAAGACCTAAAAGATTTAAGTCATTTTTACAAGCTTTTATTTACTTGTACCTGTACCGATGTCCGTATGTAATCAAATCTTGCAAGTTAAGTTTAACATACTTCCCGGTTTCCGATTGAGCTGAAACCTTGTCCGCGTATGTGACTCACATGACAATGCAATATTATGATGATAAAAGATTTATTTAAAAAAATATAATAATTATTGATTATATTTTTAGTGTAAAATTATCACGCAGTCGAAGTCACGAACGGTCGCTTGAAACAAAAATTGTGTTGTAATGGTAAGTTAGATGTTAAAAAGAACAGCTGTTCTCTTTGAGACAGTCTTGATAATGCCTCGTTTAGAGGCGAAACAATTGTCGACGTTTTGTTGTCTTTTAACTCTGCGAAAAATAATGCTATTATATATATATTTAAAAAGTTTTTAACATCTAACTTACCATTACTTTGTCATGGATTTTCGCCAGGTAACGCCTGTTTCCATCCAATAATTAAAAATTGTGTTGACAATAACAAACTAATTTGGTGCAGTCGATCAGACGTTATGCGCTACGCGTCCAACCAAAGACATATTTAATCGAAGGCGTAGTGGTACATAAGGTGTACGAATGGGAAATTTAATTTTTAAGTTATATAGGTGTTACATTGAAACGGGTAATTTTTTTTATTAAAATAATTATTTTTTTAGATCTGTGAAATCTGTTTTTATTTTCACTAAAATCGATATGGTTACTAAGAACAGACCTTCCTATGTCTTATAGTTTCAGACTTTACCATACTGACCCATTAGAATATTACACCCTGTATAGATATGCCTCTATCTAACTCTTCGGGGAAGCAACTGCGATCAACTGTATGGCGGTAGAATACCAATGTATTACCAAAACGAATTTAATAAACTCCTAAAATCCATTAGATACGTGTCATGGTATTTCTGTGAAATATGAAAATGATATATGAGTTTCGGTATATTATGATTTACATGTCCTCATCGCTCACTCATAATACTCGTATCTACCTACGTAGTAACTATTTAGTAATCTGTGCTACTGATTGCGAGTTACCACTGTTTTTGGTATTATTATTATCAGTAGTTATTGAAATAACATGAAATGTGTAATTCATTTATTCACAAACAGTTACGAAGTGTTTATTAACATATACACTACCTTACTTTAACAGGCACAATGCTACAAAAGTTTTATTACAGTGCAAAGTATTATAATTTAGGTAGGTTCAGGATTTATTTTTATTAGTCTGTGCTGACCTACCAGCTCCTTTGGTGTTTAGAAGAATACGTAATCCTCATAAAGCTAAATCATACGTTAGGTTAGGTTTATACTAGTGCAGTCAAGATCGACATGTTTTGCTTGTGTTGTTAATAAATAAATAGGTTACAATAATATGTGTAAATAATTGTCACTGCCAAGATGCCATTAAAAACATTAACTTCATTTTTAGTCGGGTGAAAAATGCAAATAAATCCTCCTTTATTTCACCTTTTCAAACACTTAAGTAATCCACCTTGTGCAAATTCAGTCCCATCAGTTTTCACTTAGCTCTGTTTTGCTTCGCCCTCGACGATTTTAATGAGACATTTTCCCTTCTATAGTTCAATAAATAAACCGTAGAAAAACTATCAAACGCTTAACGATCTCCATTTGAGTGGAAAGTAGAATTGAATAGTCAAAAAGGTATTTTTCTTTATGATCCTCATTAGGAGATCATTGTGATTTATGGGTTGACTTAGATATGAGTCACGACTTAGGAATTGGAGTTATAACGCTTTTCAAAGTATAATGTAGTGACTGGCCTATTTAAATGACAAAACAGGAATAAAAAGAGATCCCGAAGTGTCTATTTAAGATATCGAGGAGCCAAATTAGCTGCATGAATCTTCTGACAGGATAAGGTTCAAGAAAACGTACCAAAACATCCCATAAACAACAATTAACTCATAATTAGGACCAGTACAATGATTGAACTCACTTCTCCTCTCCTAGGCCCATTGGAAGAGATCTATTAAGAGATAAGTGGCACCATTGTATACATTACATATATAGAGTTTCCAATCATAATATTGTTTATACTGTATGTGCATAAATATAAAAAAAAAAAATTATTGACGAAATTCAGACATCAATATTTATACAAAGTATGTGTAGGGTGGATGAGACCTGAATTATCGGTTAGTTGATGACGATTATATCCCACAGTTGTAACATTATGGTGCCAACTCTTAACGGTACCACATAACCAAACTTCCTTTTATGGGATGCGTAGTTTTAAAACCTGCGACGGGAAACAGCCATGTTCCTAGTTCTTTACTGTTTTGTACAGTAAGCAACGGCAACAGAAAAAAACATATAACGTGACATACATTTGTAGTAGATTTTTAATGGTACGAAAGTCATGTAAACTAAAAAAGAGAGAGAAGACAATGGTTTCAGGAGGGGTTCGAAACTGCGTCTATCTCTAACAAGAAGTAGGTAGGTATATTGTTATGACGTAGGTATTAATGCAGACTTTATACTTTCGTCTTGGTGCTTTCGATGCTTCGGTGGCGTTGTCGGTAGTGCATCAGCTTTCGACTCCGGAATCTCGGGTTCGATTCCCGGGTCGAATCAAATATTTGTGTAATCCAGAGATGTTCGTTTCGGAGTTTGGGTGTTAATCTTTGTAATATTATGTATGTATTTAGAAACATATAAGTATGTTGATCAGTTGTCTAGATCTCATAGCACAAGTTGATAGCTTAGTTTGGGCTAGACGACGCGCGACGTTGTATGAGAATGTCCAGAAATATTACAAATTATAATATAATAATTAAATCTATCTATTGAAGTCGCTATGTACCTATGTACTTAATACATGCGGTAAATTGATAAGTTCAGAATAATCTTATGACATTTCCATTTTAGGACTAGTACCTATATTATTTGATTCCGTTGTTGACTGTACTTAAGTGTCGAAAAGTGGTTGTTAAATGTTTATACTTATACCTACTTCAGTTTAACCCGTCAAGGTATTAAAGGCGTTAAGTTATGTCAGTTTTATTTAAACTAACTCTTAAGTGCTTCGAAGACCTTTAAACCTTATTTGGAACTTTAATTTTCCCGTGTCCATTATCTACAGAAAACCTATTCCGGGGTGATATGAAATTTTATGCCTTTATGCTGTGTCGTTATGTACCAAATTCTATTAGTCATAACAACGTAATCGGTGGATAAACAAAGAATTGCACAATGCAAAACGGCAAAAAATTACGTTTGTTGTATGGGCCACCTTGAATTGGACTACGGACGGACGGACAGCCGAGTCTTAGTAATAGGGTTCCCTTTGGGTACGGAACCTTAAAAGAGCACGACATACGAAAAAAAACGCGTATATCAAATATTTGGAGTGCATAAGGGTTCTGACTCTCATACGCCCAAACTAAACTCACCTACGAGTGGTTTACTTGCCGATCAAGGCTTTATCAAAATATAAATATTACTAATTAACGGCAAGAAGCATTTAAAAAAATATTTAGTACTTTTGCCGCAATTTTTCCCAAATCAAAAATGCTGAAAAAATTGTTTTATATCAAGAAAAACTTGTGCAAAGTTTCGTGGAGATCCTATAAAAAATATGGTCGCTGGCCCGGAACACACATACAAACAGACAGACTGACAAAAGCAAAAATGTCCAGTCTCAAAATGTAAACTTTGCTCGCTCGGTGAAAAACATTCCTGCAACGGACAATCAGTCCTCTAATAAAATTGTTTAACAAATACAGGAAAGTGAATATTCCTCTATGTTTGCAGAACATCAATAAGGAACCCCGTTCTCGTTACAGAAATACCCATTGTATTTCTGTAACTGTAGAAAATGGGGATTCCTAAACGCTCACGCATTCCGCGTTCTTCGTAAACACTTATTAATCTCTTGTCTGGTATAGAATGTATTAGAACAATGACGACATTACACATGCTTAATCGTAAAACATTGGGAATGTTTTCTTTTCAACCGACTTCCAAAAAAGGAGGAAGTTCTCAATACGACTTTATGTTTTTTTAATGTTTTTATGTTTGTTACCTCATATCTTTGAAGTGGATAACCTGATTATGATTTTTTTATTTAACTGAAAGCTATTAAAGCAATGGTAAGTAAAATATTAAAAAAAATATGTTTTAAACTTATTTTAATTTTTTTAATAGCACTATATTTATTTTTCGCAGGATTAAAAAGACAACAAAACGTCGACAATTGTTTCGCCTCTAAACGAAGCATTATCAAGACTGTCTCAGAGAGAACAGCCGAAGCAAGTAACGCCTGGTTCCATCCAATATTTTGAAAGCTATTATTTCTCATGTGGTCCTTTGGTCCCATTCCGAGAATTATTTGGTCCCATTTTGGTAATTTGAAGTCGGTTTTTTATTTCTATTTTTTGACGTTACAAGAAGCGAAAGCTTTTCATTGATTTCTCATGAATTTTCTTGGAAATGAGAATTTGTTCATGTAATTTTTACAAATATGCAAACTAACTTGCTTTAATTCTATACCCTCGAGGAACATTATTATAAAAAAGAGAAAGTTTTTATTATAAACATTTTTTAAGAGTTATTGATTGAAGAACAAATATCCTTCCCGAATTGAATTCAAAAAGAGAAAGTCATTTAAAATATCAAACGAACGAATGAATGAATGACAGACTAATTTAACACGTAGCTTCGGGCACTTCAGGGCACATCCCAATGTAGTTTTATGCCCAGTAAACTACACAGGGTTTTAATTAAATTTCTTAGGTAGCGGAGTTATTTACAACACCCCAAATTGTCTAATCATTTTCCCGTTTTTGACATTGTTTCGGTTGTATAAAGGGTTGATGGGGAGAATTTATTACGCTGGTAGTTTAGGGTTGCGTGTCTAATTAGTTAAAAATATATATTCTAGTTCATTTTACCAAAGTAAATAAATTCAAAAACTAATTGACAAACATACAAAATATTTATTTATTTCATACGTAGTCCATGTAACATAACGTAATTTCATTAAATAATAAATTAAAAATCGGTTGTCTGTAAAGTCGGTTTACTGACGATAGTTGAACGTGACAACGTCATAACTGCCGAACGCCGAGGCCGATTGTGCCTCTTTGTCGCTCATTCCGCGCTCTCGCTTGCACTTCAAGCCTTAAATGGAACTCCTCAGAGCGAGGTAACGCCGCATGACGTCATGTTTTTTCGTCGTGCAGCCGGCTCCATCGAATTATAAGACGTTGTGACAACGTCTTATAATCAACGTCAATAAATTAAAAATAAATACATCAAATTAGAATAACATTGAAACGCCAAAATATTTTATTCGAAAGTATAGACACAGAAAGGAAAATAGTACTTACATACAGAACTTACACTCCGACGTTAATTAAAGCACATTCTTTTGTTTACAGAGGACATCATTCGAACGTTACGGTTGTCAGGAAAGTAAAATATCATCATCATTCACCGAGCCTCTTCCCAACTTAGTTGGGGTCGACTTTCCAGTCTAACTGTGATTCGGCTGAACTTCGATATTTTCTGTGAAGCGACTGCCATCTGACCTTCACAACCCATGGGCGATATCGAGTTCTGTAGTTAGACAGGTCGGATTTTTATGGGCTCCATTTACCCCTAACGACTGCCATAGATGTTCGTATGACAACCGGGACCGACGGTTTAACGTGCTCTCCAAGGCACGGAGGGGTATCAGTGTCTTAAGAAATGGTCACCCATCCGAAGACCGGCCTGACTAGACTTAACCTTTGCAATGTATTAATATTGTCGGTTACCACTAGACGAGCCCCTCTTAAAAGTAAAATATATACCAGCATAATTTGACCAATTATTATGACGTTAATGTCTCAATATCAGCTCTATGCTCCATGCCGTGTAAACAAGAGACAACCCTTACTGACTTACAACTTCAAGTTGTAGCTGACGTCACGTATTTTTTGCGATTGTTAGGCGAGTGACATAGGCCTGGTATAGAATCCATTTGCCATTGACATTTATTTAGTTTAGGAATTTATTATTACATGATCAGCAACGATAAATGATTTGATTTAAAGGTTTCTTACATATGTATCTGCTGTACCTAGCATGGTTAATTTAGTTATCTAGTATCTAAGGATAAAAATACGTATTTAATTCAGGAAATGGTCTATCTACGTGGCATATTTCGTTAAAATCCATTCATTACTTAACGCGAAAGAATAAGAAACATATACACGTCTTATACCTACTTTTGCGTTAATAACATTAGTAGTAAGCCACGGTACGGAGTAGGGATTAGTACTTACGTAAAGGTACTAATTAAAACGGTAATACGCGTGTCAAGTGCTCATGAATTACTAAAACGCGGGAAGTAATGAATATAACTTGCGTGTTTGTATAAAATAAAATTTAAAAAAAAAGTTGTTTCTCGTACATTTGTTTTGACAACTGCGTATGTTATTTATACTTTACCTGTATTAGTTTAACATGATTTAATTTTACTAGAAAATCTGTAACTACTCTGTAATGCACTAGTGGATAGTGGTAAAGTAAGGAACAACGTGATACGGGAATGTTGTGGTGTGACAGAAGATGAAGTGACCAAAATTGAAAAAGGGATGCTTAGATGGTTCGGTCATGTAGAGAGGATGGATGATAGGAGACTCACAAGACAGATATATGAAGCGAGTGTGAATGGAAAGCCTAGTAAGGGTCGACCTAGGCGGTCTTATGGCGACCAAATCGCAGATAATAAATATAAAATAAATAAATAAATATGTTAGGACAATTCACACAACGCCATCTAGTCTCAAACTAAGCAGAGCTTGTGATATGAGTACTAGATAAACTGATACAAATAATTAAATACATTTTTTGTAAATACATACATATTATACATAGGAAACATCCAGACTTCGGTACAAACGTATGTGACATCACACAAAGTTTGTCTCTCTGAAATTCAAAGTAAAATTCCATAAGTCAAGACCGGTGTTACATACCACAGCAAATCTCTGTAGTCCGAGTGAAAAAACTTTTAAAATTATAATCAACATCAGAGGTCTTTATTGACTAAGACATTTTCCTTATTTCTACGACACCTGCATACTGAAGGCCGTAATAGTCATAAGCTGAGCTCGATATAAGTACAAGAGGCGTTGAGTTCGCGCCGAGTAATTGGATACGTGGATGAAATGAGCGTACTGGGCCGCACTGTGATTGTTCTGGGCTTTTTTAATAACAACCTCACTTGTATACACGGAGATATAGGATGGATGGAAGTGCTAACGTGAGTTGTTGAGGCGACAATATCTAATATTTTATTTTATCTACAATGTTTTTATTACTTATTACCTGCCAGCCGCTATGGTTGGCACGTAATAAGTAAGATTTTGTTGCCTTTCATCAACATTTCATCGCAAAGCAACTGGTTTCAAATTTTTTCAAAATTACAATATAGCTGCTGCATAACCCATTATAAATGTGCCCGGCAATAGGCTTGCCTCCTATTACATGGGACAAAAAATACTGGCATATTGTGGGTGTGTAATGCACCTCTGCTTACCCCTTCAGGGATATAGGCGTGAGATGTGCGTGTGATTTTAATCGACATTTGCGACCGACACAAATCAGGTCTTTATCCCCACTTACCAAAGGTCTCACAGAGGCGCTAATTACGTCCACATTTTGCCACTTCTTTAACCCTCACATGGCGAGTCTCATACCTTTTTTGGAAGTAAATTTGCCGGAGTCTCGTCCGTTTTTCAGAAAGTGCACCGCGAGCAGGTGAGAATGCCTTGGCCCCTTAAGTTCGTAAGGGTAAATAGCAGCCACGAAATTTACAAGTATATATATCAGTACTTTGTGGCAATTAGCTAGTTGTCTGCCCCCTATTACGTGAGAAATGTTGGATTGTAGTGCGCTCTGTCTACTTTTTCGGGGATAAAGGCGTGATGATATGTATGTATGTATGTATCTAGTTGCCATAGTAAACGGTCTGCTTAATTAAGAACTAGATTTCTATTTATTTTCTTTTTTTTCTTTGGTGAGCTTACGGTTAATTTCACAAGGCAATGACTTAAATTCATACCAATTACAAGGTTATAGCAATTTATTGGAGCTCTGAAACATTTGGCGCAAAAGTACTTAATAAATACTAATAACTTTTTTATCTCGTTGGTAAATTAGTAACTTCGATGATTTTAATTGTTTTACATACACACAAAATATTTTTTCAACCACGCTCGTATCGTTTCCATTTCTACTCAATATCTTTGCCACCAGTATGTTGGCCCATCCATAGGCCTTTATTGGCCTCTGCTCCACCCATGATCGTCCAACTGAGCCTTTCTTGTTCGCACTTCTATGTGTTATTATATTTTAGTTTGGACAATACTTATATTTTTATCCCGTTTATTATCTGAAGACACTGTCGTAGTTTTCTTTGTTTGAGCTTTTGATAAAGTGGGTATTATTGTTCGAAATGAAACGGTGGTAATAGTTGTAGGTTTGTTATCGCCGAACACTTAAGTGCTTTGAAAAGTGCGACTGTACTACTCATATCAGGGATTATTCGAAGAGATGAGAATCACGTGGGTAGACTGGAAGGTGCACAAAGGTGACTCTAAGATCGAACTAAGCATAATGATTTTGGCAATTCCATCAATTAGTTAACGGACGAGGCCCTGGCAGTTATAAAAGTTCCCGATTGGCGACAATAAATCGGTTCGCTAAGTAATACGTGTCAACTGGCGAAATATAGGTGTATTTTATACCTCTAAAGAACCCTTTAGGGAAACAGGCGTGAATATATTAACAGGAGTTTATCATCTTATATGAAACTAGTAAAACTAACAATCTAACAACACAAGTTGTCTAGTGGTGTCTAGTTTTAACACTGAAAGCAAAACCTTAAGGACTTTGAAAGCGGATAGGGTCATGAAATTCAACGCTGAAATTTCGAAGTTCCAAAATTAATTCCAACTACCTACAAATTTCTACACCCTGTATGTACTTGAGAACGCTAACATTAGACGCACATTAAGGCCATCTTTACCCGTTCCAGTACTCAGGTAACATCTCCTACGAAAACCAGCGGCCAATCTAACTAAACCCCCGAATGGAAGCCACCATTTACATTACGTCTCTTGTAAGTGTGACACGAGGTTTCTAGTGATTTTGGTTGGTTATATAGATGAGGTTTTATGGAATATACGATAGTAAATTAGGAACACCGTCATCTGATAAGGCGTAGGCCAAAAGCTAGCTCCAAATGAATAATATACTTTACGTTGTTACGTGTTAACTACGAGTAGGATGACCCACCAACAATAATTAACATGCTCTCATCTTAACACAAGGACTTTTAAGTTATCAGTAGAAAACGACGCGGCGGGCGTCGTGATATACGAACGACGAAATAGTTTAAGCTATTGCCGAATAAGGGGCTCGAGGCTGAGTGGTAACCGAGTAATTTAACACATTACACTGAGTACTGACTGGTCTTAGGATGGGTGAACATTTATTAAGACATTTTGAGACCCCTCCGTGCCTCAGAGAGCACATTAAGCCGTCAGTCCCGGTTGTCATACGAACATCTACGGCAGTCGTTACGTGCCCTAAAACAAATCCGACTGGTCTCTAACTATAGAGCTTCGATATCTTCCAAAGGTTGGGAAGTCAGATGGCAGTCGCTTCACTGAAAATAGCGAAGTTCAGCCGCATCGCAGTTAGACTGGAAAGCTGACCCCAACTAAGTCGGGAAAATGCTCGGTGGATGATATTATTAGCAGTAATTAAAACATGATGTCACATGACATAACAATATTGAACATTCCAGGTCCGGAAGGTGGGTTTACCCCTAGGGAGGAGTTCCTCTTGATTTGCCGAAGTTTCGCGAAGTCATACCTTAATGTTCATCTTAAGAGTCTGATCGAAAAAGACAAACTGCTGACTCAGCACCTTACGTAAGGTTGTTTTTAAAGAAGCAAGGCGATTAACTTGACGGTTTAATTTTGTGGTTGACTAGCCGATGCCTGCAACTCTGCCCGCGTGGAACAGTTACCTAATATAAAGGTTACTTTTTGCTGACATTAGATTTTTATGAAATAAAGTCTATATTGGCCTGAGTTGAGCTTAGTCTATTTGTAAAACAGTAGTAAAGACTATTTATTTCCGAGATAAGCGTGTAAAACAGACAACCAATAGGAGCGGAGTGCAGTAATTTTTTTTTGCAAATAAGGGGTAATGTATTTCTTACACACACTCAGACACATACACACGCACACACACATATATATATATATATATATCACGCCTATTTATCCTAAGGGGTAGGAAGAGGTGCATTACACACCCACATTTTACCAGTATTTTTAGTCCTACGTAATAGGGAGCAAGTCTATTGTCCAAAATGTATATGTCCAAAATGGCGGAATTAATTTAATAAAATAAGCAGCTATATTATAATTTTGAAAACTAAATTTGAAACCCGTTGCCTTGCGATGAAATGTTGATGAAAGGCAACAAAATCTTAGGTGCCAGCCGCTATGGCACAGCCAATTAAAGTCCTGGGCGTCTCGGACTATGTATTTCTTTGGATAGCTAACGATACGCAATAATTCTGACCCAAGCATGAAGTGAGGAATGAGGATATTTGACGTGAGATACTTCCACTCGAACGAACTCGCGCGCATTCGCTAGTCTGTTATGTAGTATGCTTAGATCTTTAAAACTACGCTACGGATTTTGTTGCGGTTTTCACTAATGAAAAGAGATTTTCGAGGAAGGTTTTTGTGTATATTATTTGTCAAGTAGGCGAAGCCGCGGGCGTCCGCTAGTTGACTATATAACGAAGGCTTTAAAACTACCCGAAAACTTTAAAAGTTAAATACTTTATAAATTATTCTGTGTACTACATTATTTTCCTTTGTAAAACAAAACAAAACTACTCTGAAACTTTTATAACATTGAACCCTTTCATGAAAACTTTGCTGTAATTAAAAGGGTTAATGACCGTCAAAAATAATAAGATTTACTTATCACTTATTTGAGACAGACTTTTAAATCTACACTACTTCTAAATATATCTATACTTGTATACTAATATTATGACGAGGAAAGATTTGATTGATTGTTTATTTGTTTGAAGCGAATAGTCTCCGTAACTATTGATCCGATTTTGAAAATTCTTTCACTGATATGTAGCTACATTATCCTTGAGAAACACAGGCTACTTTTTATCCCGGTGATGTGTTCCGGGAACAAGAAAACTATATCACGCGGGCGAAGCCGCGGCGATTCTAAGTAATTCATAAACGTGTTCCTTCTGGTATAATCCTGGATATTTTGAGCGAGGTACGAAATATCCTCTCTAAAGGTCGTCAAGGTGACGTCCGCCATTTTAGCCTCTAGTTGCCACTAATGAAAGCTTTGTTACTTTCTTGCAAATTATTCTTAGTGTTAGACGTTTTCAAATATTCATTAATTTATACTATCTCGCCAATTTCCACGAAGGGGTTGGTAGAGGCACATTATGAGCTCACATTTCAATAGTCATTTGTTTATCCCACTGAATAGCAATGTGACGGGAAAAGAAATATAGCCTATTAAAGACTTCTCTGTTGCGCAGTGGTATGTATATGCGACTGGCATCCCCAAGGTCCCCGGTTTCGATTCCTCGGTTGAATCAAATTTTTGTGTGATCCACCAAATGTTTCTTTCCGAGTTTGGATATTTAGATAAGAAAAACTCGACACAAAACCCTATATTAACTCGTCTGGCCAGCGTGGCATATTTAGGCTGAATTCCCCTCTATAGCAGTGGGCATCAAATGAACCGAGACGATGATGATAAAAGACTTCTAATAACTCTTTTGTTTGAATGGATGTGTGGCCAAGGATGTCCACAATAGCTGACGCAATAATTATGTAAGGGTAACTAGGTATATACTTATCAGATTCACGTTTAATAACATATTTAAACATAAAATGATCGTGGCTTGAATGTTATTTGTAGAATTATATTCACATCTCAATTAAACTTTAAAACCAAGGATACAGACTCCAAATTCGTTAAACACAAAACTGTCATATACAGCCTGAATCCAATTAAATATTTTACAAGTTTAAACTCTATTTCTGTTTCATAGAATCGAATTTTGTTGTGGTCTTATATGAATTAATACAAGTTTTGAAGTTACAATACTTAATAACCATCGTTGGACGATTTTATATGACAAAAGAATTTGTATTAGGATGATTATCATTTATAAACATAAAACATATTGCAACTAGATAGTAATTCATAGAATTTATACACCCAATAACAGGTAACAATTTTTTATTTTTTTTAAAACCCTGCGAAGTTAAATAAGCGATTAAAAGAGGATAAAAGTGATTTGTCACCAAAACACATCTAAGAACATGCACCAATCAAACCCGAACCCATAAATGAAAACTGCATCAAAATCGGACAAGTTGTTTTGGAGACAAATAACAACATTGATTTGCACAAACATCGTCTCACCCCAAACGCATATACTTACTTAGATACCGTCTTCGTTCTGTCGCGTCTTGAGTATAAACGGTGTCATCTAAAATTTCACCTTCAACTAAATTAAAAAAGAAAACGTAATTAGGTGAAGATCAGGAATAAGAAAACCATTGCAAGTGTGTAGTAATTTACGGGTATAATATTAATAAATCAGAAAAATACGATGTTTGTAATCGTCACTATTTTCATCCCAGGTAATACCGAATTATATTTCACCAGCGGACGCTCGTGGTATCGCCCGCATATCCAATTATATACACAAAAACCTTCATCGAGATTCACTATCTATAGATGAAAACCGCATCAAAATCCGTTGCGTAGTTTTAAAGATCTAAGCAGACATAGGGAACGGGCCAACGGGCGACTGTTTTATACTATGTTATGATAACAAAGTCCTAACAATTTAGACCAGAGACTTGGGATGGCGCTCGCTTCGCTCCCTTTACTATATCTATGATTTAGACAACAATCATTTACAGACAAACACTGATTAGAATAGAAAGATAATTTAAAAAAGAAAAAAAAATTAATTTGTACACAGAATGACACAATACAATAGATAAAATAAAAGAGGCAAACACAAAACGAAAGCAATAATATAAAATAGTGGGAATTGGGCACACATACGCTAGCGCCGGTAAAGCCATCAAGGGCCATCCTAATGCACAAATTAGGCCCTCTCTCAGCTTAATGCTATATTAATTTTTTCCAACTTATCTTCTCATAAAAAGACGAATTAGAAGCTCAACATTTCTCAAGAACCGAGGTATTTCAAATAAAAATAAAAATCATTCTGGAAACTTTCTTCTATCGAAAAATTCCGCTCAAATTTTGTATGTATGCAAAACTATTCCAATTGCTATGCTGCATTCGCGATAGATCTTCAAAAAGTCGATAGTAACAAAAGCTAGAAAGGTTCAATGAAACGGCAAAAACAATAAAAATATAATAAAACCGGTATACATAATGAATGTCGAGGTGAATCAGGTTCAAATGTATTCTTTTGATATTTAAATCATAGTGTAATGAATTGATCCTTGGGGGAAGCGAGAAAATACATCTACCCACAATTGTGCATCCAGTTCAAAACTTTCGAGGCAATGGTGGATTTTGTTACTTATTTTTGTAGGTCTGTCTATTTACAACCGACTTCCAAAAAAGGAGGAATTTCTGTGATTTTTTTTAATTAATAGCTACTACTTCTTAAGTGGTCACATTTCAATTTGGTCCAATTCCAACAATTATTTGGTCCCATTTCGGTAATTTGAAGTGGGTTGTTGTGGCAATTTTCGACGTGTATTTTATTAAGCGTGCTGATAATATTTTGCTTTTGATGGTAATTGACTGAGGGAGCGAAGCGACCGAAGGCTCCGTTTCAACTTTCAGACTGGGGAGAATTTCTTTCGTCTGTACCCATCTACGGGTTCTGTCAGATCTTGTTTGAGGCCGTATTTATCAACCGATTTGCATGAAACTTTACACACACACACTCCTTGCTTACAATGAATAACATTTGAATGATATATTTTGGATTGGATGGCAAATGAAAGAGTTATAAAGAAAATTGAAGAAGAAATTTTCTAAACAAAGCCGCTCCCGAAGTCTACGGTTCACAGAACCACTAGTTATAACGTTTTATAACTAAACAACAATATCTTTAGAGTTCCGTACCCAAATTGTAAAACGGGAACTCTATTACTAAAACTTCGCTGTCCGACCATCCGTCCGTCCGACTGTCTCCATGCTGTATCTTATGTACCGTGATAGTTAGAAAGTTGAAATTTTCACAGATTGTGTATTTCTGTGGCAGCTAAGAAATACTAAAAAACAGAAACAATAAATATTTAAGGGGGCTCCCATACAACAAACGTGTTTTTTATGGCCTGCTTTTTCCATATTTATTTTATGTTGAGTATAATAATGAGATTGTAGCACGACTCCTTTGTGTGTTGTTATTAGATAATTTGCTACTACCAAAGCTAAGTCATCTTCTACTCGATTTAAAGTGACAAATTATTAACCGACTCATAAAAAAGTTTTTTTTTATTTGAGTTATAAATCCTGTTGGACAACTATTTATAATTTTTTGATTTGGAATCAAATAAATCAATCAAAAACTATGATCGTCGAAAACATAATTTATTCACTGACACCAAAATGCACTGCGAATCTACACCGGAAACCAGTTGTTTAGTTGGTCCTACACTCCGATCAACCATCTATAGATAGATGGCGAGTGTCACCCGTTTTCTTCGTGGTGAATACTAAGCGGCTCTGATATACGAGTAGGTTGCCCAGTATATGTTTGCGTTCCACTAGGAGCGCCACATTACATGAAAACACGTCAAAAACAAGATCTCAGAACAATAACTACAAACAATACTTAGTTCCATAACTTGCAACGCAACAATTTAAATTGGGAAGCTGTAGTGACGTTACGTCATCCTCGACTGTTCTGTCGTTCAGACCGGTTATCAGCGCTCTATACATACGTAGTATAGAGATAGTTGCCCTGAGGTCCTATACATTACGGGACAAGCCAATTGTCATTACCAGAGACTATAGAAATTCCATAACCAATCTGTAATTCAAATCAAAAATTCAATCAACAGAACAGATGTTTAATAGTCTAATAGAATATCTGCAGTCGGAGCAAAATATTAGCAAATACTCGAAATAATTTCACTTCGACAAGTATTTCCATTAGTAGTTATCAACCAACGTACAACGCTGTATCTATTCAGGAAAACACGTTTTCCAATTAAAATAGAATTAAAACACAAACATAGAGAATCTGTTTGTTCGTGAGAAAACACAATTAGGTATATTATGTATATTTTTTGTCTTTCTCTTGAACAGTAAATACGTGTACCTATATACTCAATTTTAGATTTAGCTTAGCTAAATAGATTTAAAAAAGTTATGTAGATCGCTCGAACTGCAGAGATTTTATTCAGTGGTATGTAACATCTTTATAGTGTTGTAGTATATTTGTATCGTAGACTTGCCCTGAATTACGTCGGACTAATAAAATTACTGGGAAAGTGTGGGCGTGTAATGCACCTCTGCATACCCCTTCTGGGATCCGTCGGGCGCCACTGAAAAAAACTTGAGGGTACCAGAGACGTCCGGCTATGGACGGATTTAAAAAAAGAGCCCTTCTGGGATATAGGTGTGATGTATCTCTGTCTGTCTGTCTGTAGACAGCTGTGCATAGAATTAGCATTGACACTATATAGTCTGTATACCTAAAAACTAAAATTTAGCAAATTAATTAATAGCAAAATGTGAATAAAGCACCGAATACACTATATAAAACGTGGTTGTTAACCGTACTAGACGTTCTGTTGGATACTGTTGGTTTTAAACCGTGTAGCCAGCAAAACGCTCGCAGCTGTCTCTTTGGTTTACGACCACGTTTATAATCGTGTATTTGATGTTTAATTAAACATGCATGAATACACTTTGAATTTTCAAAGAAGCTAATAATATAAGTAGTGAGTGAAAATGCGTGGTATTTGAACATAGAGCCACATGGGGTGGATATCGAGGGACCAAATTCAATGTCTCTGAATGATCGCCAATATAGGAAATATGCTTTGTAGGTATATGTATATAGGCTTACCGGTTAAATAATCATTACAGGTGGATAAAACTTCATGGAAGAGTAGATTCTGGAGTAACTTACCTGAAAAATGAAATAAAACAATATTCAGTACTTAACAAAAGAATAAAAGGATATTTTTACAAAGAAAATATTTGCGCTGTAGCTTTTAGTTGCTTGTCAAAGTTTAGAAGAAAATTAGATTGTTATTTATCTTAATGTTTGTTTTTGTGTAATTGGTTCGCGTTCTCACGCAGAATAATCTTACTAAAGTTTGTTTTCTTTGCCAATTACAATGAACGCACTGAGCCCTAATCTGAGAAATGTAATATTTCAGGACGTTGGTACGTTTAAACACGCCATCTAGTCCTCAAAGGAGTAGAGCTTGTGCTATAAGAACATACTGAAACATTAACCTATTTCTTATACTTAGACAGACAAACTGGAGTGTATAGGCTGGATCAAAACTGAGTACATGTTCTCTGATTTCGGCGTTCTCTCAGGTTCTACATCGATAGTGCTAGACGGGGAACCAATAACAGTCTGCTCCAGTTTCCGGTACCTCGACTCTCTTATCCAGGACGATGAGGAAATCGTACAGTGAGGCACAGAATTGACTCTGGTTATATGAAATAGCAGCATGTCAAAGGCACTACATGCGACCCCCTATTTCCCTCGAAACTTAAGAGGAAAATTTAAAATACTGTTCAGAACTGCCATCTTGTATGGACTGTCATGTTTGGCTTTCAGAAAGACAACTGCATGTAGCAGAGATGCGAAGTTTGAGATGGATGTGTGGTGTGACAAGAATAGATAAAACATAAACATAACATAACATAACATAGCATCACGGCTTTTTCCCCGAAGGGGTAGGCAGAGGTGTGCAAATACATCCACATCTCGCCAGCTATGCTAGGTCCCATGTAATAGGGGGCGACCCTATTGCCATTTACCGGGCATAAGTTTCAGACTCTGGTATAATTATCTGGGTAAAATTCTAAAGAGAATTATACATTATCCACCAGACCCGGGAATCGAACCCGAGACCTCGAGTGTGGCAGTCCGTACATAGTACCATTGTGCCACCGAGGTAGTCAAGAATAGATAGAGTAAAAATGCTATGTATTAGAGGAAGTTTGAAAGTTGCGCTAGTGAATGAAATATTTGAGAAGCGAGCGGCTGTTATGTTATGAGAAGAGAGGAAAGTTATAAAGTTAGAAAGGAGCAAAGTATGGATGTAGAGGGTTTAAGAAGTAGTAGGAAAGAAAAGATGAACGGAATGCCTGAAGGAGTATGACAAGGCAAGGAGTTGCGTCTAACAGGGATGTGTGGAAGAGGAAGACATATTGCGCCGACCTCAATTAATTGGGATAATGCAGGTAGGTGATAATGAATGAACTCTTAGAGACCCTACGAAGTCTTAGCAGTATAACACACCATTGCTACATAGAAGCCTTTGTGTGAGGTTTTTTCGAAAGCAATCGTTTAAGTCAAATCGGACCAGTGTAAGCAAGTTTTAGCGAGACAAACGTACAGCAATTCAGAAGATTTTGTATCAAACAAAAAATAATAATAAATTTATGAAAAAGTATGTAACTAGGATGTGCGAGCCGCGTCTCATGCAAATATCCCATATTATACGATGTTAACACCGTTTCTTACTCGCTGCTCATGCATGTGGCATGTTAATGTATAACTGTATGAAAATTATACGGTTACCCATAAAATACCCAAATACCAAGATCGTTATATATCGTTGACCCTATTACTGGGATTTCGCAGTCCGTTCGTTCCTCCGTGATAGTTCAAGAGGATCTATAACAACAAATACTAAAAAACAGAATATAATTAGTATTTAATTGGGTTCCCATACAACCAACGTGATTTTTTTGACGTTTTGGTTCGGAACCCTTTGTGCGCAAGTTCAACTCGCACTGGGCCGGTTTTTATTTCTACTCCGCTCCTGTTAGTCATAGCGTGAGCATTGCCAATAACCGCGAAGTCTTAGTAGGGAGTAAAAACACTTAAAAATTCAATTAAAACTATTTAAAACCTACAATTGTCTTGAAAACGTTTAATTACTTTTACAACTTATTAATTAACATCCCGTTTTCTGTTGAAACTGACCAAAGGTTTCAATTAACTACCAACTTGGTTTCGTAGAAATTTCCTGCGCTTCATTATTTGATGAGGGTAGTTTTAGATTGTTCGGAATCCTCTCAGAGGTGACCTTGACCCCGCCCTACACCCTGGGGATTCCAGTTGATTAAAGGGAAAAATAAATTAACAGCAGTGTTATATATGGCCCTTGAAAGAGTATACGAATTAGGTACCGTTGATTACATAAGTAAGTACCTAAGTAATCAAATTAAACAGAATATAAATTAGAACTACTTTTTTACACCAAAATTATAGGATACTAAAACTTAAAATAAATAAATAAATATTAAATAAATATTTTGGACGTTCTCGCACAATGTCATTTAGCCCAAACTAAGCTATAAGCTATGGGATCTAGACAACTGATAACGTACTTAAATATTTCTAAATACATACATAATATACATAGACAACACCCAAACTCCGAAACAAACATTTGTGGATCACACAAATATTCGATTCGACCCGGGAATCGAACCCGAGACTCCGGAGTCGAAAGCCGATGCACTACCGACCACGCCACCAAAGCAGTCGAAATTTATAAACACACGTCCAAGAACTCCCCAGTCTCGTCGCAGACTGGCGATATTCCTTCATATTTTTGTTTGGGCGCCCCCACGTCCATTGCCGGGCGGTACGCACTCGAGAGAATTCCCTGTGGCGCTGGGCGGACGTTCACCACCTCCTGTGTGACCCGGTCGGGTGTTATCCCGCATCTTTGGGGTCGTGGTTTATCCCGCGTCAGTGAACCAAGGTGTGCGTGGAATGAAGCCCCCCAGCACACAACCCTTCTGGCCTATACACGATTGCAAACGCAGTTGTAAAAGTAGCAAAAAGCATTTAAAGCAAAGCTCACATGAATTTCACGCGGAATCAAAAATAAATTGCGAACAGACAGACAAACGCTGCGGAAGAGTATGTTTTATAATTTTTTGTGAAAAAGAAGATAACATGAAAGAAAGATGGATGACATATCCATAAAAAACCGGCCAAGTGCGAGTCGTACTGTTGCAAAAAGGGTTCCGTACCAAAACGGTACAAAATTCACATATGTTGTATGGGAGTCCACTTGAATATTTCTTACATACTGTTTTTTAGTATTTGTTATTATAGAGGTAACAGAAATACATCATCTGTGAAAATTTCAACTTTCTAACAGCACGGTACATGAGATACAGCGCAAGACAGACGGACAGACAGCGAAGTCTCAATAATAGGATTCCCGTTTAACCCTTTACGGAAATCTTAAAAGTATGCCAAAAATCCCGTTTCTAATCAAAGTTATATAAGTGTAATCTAACTTAATCTAAGGATAGTACCATTTATGGTATAACAAACCATTTCCTTGACCATCATCGAACAGTTAGGTTTAATGACGTTATATGAACATCATTATAACTTTAATGACGATGATCATTCAATGATAATCACCAACATTTACAATGTAGTTGTAATATACGACCCGGTTATTATAACGACCGGTTAGCGCCGCGTACGCATCGAACATTTTACAAGGTATAGAGATAGTGCGATCTAACTTTATGTGTAGTCCATACTACTATTATAAAGAGGAAAGATTTGTATGTTTGTAATGAATAAACTCAAAAACTACTGTGCCGATTTCAAAAATTCTGTCACCATTGGAAAGCTACATTCACCCTGAGTAACATAGGCTACTTTTTATTCCGGTAATGTGTTCCCACGGTAACCGGGAACGAGTAAACTAAATCACGTGGGCGGAGCTGCGGCGATCAGCTAGTTTACTATAAAGAAGATGTCTTGCATTGAATTAAAAAAAAACTTAAACGTATTTTTTAAGGGCCGCTCTTCATCCTTTGCCGTCCCTGGTATGGGCGTCTCTGGTATGCACCAGAACGTATTTCCAGTGACGCCCGGTGATCCAATGGCGCCCGGCGGACTTAAATATATTGTAATTAATGTAATTTTTCCAAAAGAGATTAAGCCTTAACATCTTTCTAGAATTTACCTAAATATACTGTAAATTATCAAAAATAATATTTTTTTCTTTGAAATCATTTCATTCATTGTATTTAACATAAGTACACCTGGATTACCAATATAATAAATACCTTAACACACTATCATAAAGAATAAAGTCCATCAACATGATTATGGCAATATGACAGTGATGGTAACCGACTACGTGCAGGGTTTGCTTGTGGTTTTTAATTAACTTTAGATAGTATATCAGGTTCGATTCTTGGGTAACAAAGCGTTTCCTGGCTGTTTTAATTAGCTTTTGTATTTCTCATATAGATTATATTATAGGCTTAAAAAAAATATTTCTATGTTGAAGTAAGTTTAAAAAATTATAGCGACGCCAGTGACGATACTGTGTGAAGACGCGACACGCCAACTTTTAGAGGATTCATGATCATCATCAGGATATATCTGTTCACTGCCCAAGATAAGACTCTCCGCAAGACGCGGACTTAAAAAAAATTAAAAAAGGGCCTCTCCAATTAGATTCCAGTGTGACTGGTCCATTGCCACCTACATTCAAAGAGACCCAGCCCTTTCACTAGGTCGTCAGTCCATCTGGTAGGTGCCCGTCCCACCTCCCACCTATTCTGAAAATCAGCGCTGGCAATTGACTGCCTCGGTGGCTCAGTGGTATGAGTATGCGACTGCCGCCCCTGAGGTCCCAGGTTCGATTCCGGGTCGATTCAATTATTTGTGTGATCCACAAATGTTTGTTTCGGAGTTTGGGTATTTTCTATGTATAATATGTATGTATTTAGAAATATATAAGTATGTTTATCAGTCGTCTAGATCACATAACACAAGCTTATATTAGCTTAATTTGGGCTAGATGACGTTGTGTGAGAATGTCCAAAAAAAATATTTATAAAAATATATTTATTAATTGTGGGTCTGCCCACGTCAGCATACGCTGAGAGGAGACCAAATTCTACGCAGATGTGGCGTGTACCAGCATACACCTATGATTTTCCTGTCCTCATACCTACTTCTACTATTTACTTGTCTGTCTAAGAACAAACATATATTTCTTTCTTCTTTCATTACACTACAATCCTTTTACCCCATCGACCGGCCCATCTTCGTGCTATGTAGCCTGACCACTACCACTTCAGCAGGCTGAAACTTTAGTGGAATATAATTGCGAATTGCAGCGTAATCCTCACCTGGTAAACCTGCTGACAATCAGTCGAAGCTTTGGCAAGAATACCCAAAGTGGAAACAGAAATAGGCTCGTCCCCTATTAAGTGGGGCAACAAAACTACTGACAAAATGCACACCCGCAACTCTGTTTACCCCCAGCAAATGTACGTACAAATACCTAGGATACCAAAAGTCACATATAATACAAGTGCATATAACCTAAGGACGTAAACAACATATGGGTACGTCTACATAATATATTGTGACATTAATGTCTACGCATCATGTCTGAGTAGATTATGTCGTGTTTCCCAACAGAGTACTGCCTCATTAAGGTTGAACAATATCTAATGAATCAGAATGTTAACGAAAATAACAATTATCTTGTGTTATTTTTTGGAAAATAATATGGTATGATGTTTTACTAAGGAGATAAGTTAGCAATTGCACTACTCAACTGGTGTCTAAGTCGCGTAAATGAACGTAAAACGCCATGCTACTGCTATACTACTACGTTGCAACTGCAATTGGTCAAAAAATCGGTAGTCTGCTGAACTCACAAGCAATACGCCAGGATGGCGCCAGAAAGGCACCAAACCGAATGACTGCAGAGTACAATCATCATTAGGTTAAATTGGATTTAGTTACTGCCGACATTATCAACTTCCCAGCCCCTATATACCGGGAACCGGGCTTCCCACCTAAATTCTGGGCAAATTTTTGTTCCCCCTGCAACCTCTCCCATCACAAGTTCCATTCGCCGAATTCTCATCCCGCAAAAATACCCAAGATTCCTAGTACCGCATATCTCGAAAACTAAACATCCCAGGTCAATTTTGCCCTCATTTTTCCGGCCCCATAGTAACCTAAGTAAGTATTTGAACCCCATCTTCCCAGAAATTTTTTTCTTCCAAATTCTCATCCCATTTTCCACAAAACTTGAAGCCCCTAAAATCCCGGTAACAGAGCTTCCCAGCTCAATTCTGAGCAATTTTTTGTTCCCCTGCACCCTGCAATACAGAACTTCGATGTCGCCAATGGGTTGTGAAGGTCAGACGCTTCACAGAAAATATCGAAGTACCTACAGCAGCTTCGCAGTTATAGACTGCGAAGCCGAACCTGAGTGCAATTAAATTTACCGAGGTAATCTATCAACAAGAACGAAGTAGAACAAGAAGGAGCGGGGCAAACGATTACGCAGTCGTCTTCTAGTATCAATATAACTCATATTACATATAGATATTATTTGTAATGCTGATTTCAATGAGAAAAATATAAAATGAGCAATCTGTACCTAATAGTACCAAATAAAAACAAACATTTCATTGAAATATAGAAACGAGCTAGCAGTTAAATAAAAATCTGTTTATATTAAAGCTGATCTAGAGATTATTAAAACTCGGTTTTATCAAAACGCGTGTCAATATTGTTAAGTTATTCCACATTCGCAATATTAGACAAAATAAATCTTGGTTAGAAGCCGACTTATTAAATGTGAGGGTCGGGTTATGAGTAATAAGACCATGTGTACGAAATGCGCAGGATATTACTGGATTTTTTCCTTCGTACGTGAAACTATAAAGATGACTTCGTGTTTTATAGCTTTGAACATGCATGTAGGTATACTGCGATGATTGTGATAGTGATGTGTGTATTTTATTTAATGTATGAAGTTCCCGTTGTATGTTATATCACATCAAAAACATAAATGTGAAATGAAAGCTAAATTAAATGTTAAAAATACGCATCGTTGTCGACTTCACCAATAAAAAAATTGAGATTTATAATGGGTGCCAAGTTCTAGAAAGTTTTGTATAAAAGCATCGGTTTAAATTGAGTACAGAATATCATTACATGTCATGAAGGATAGAATTTGTTTATAGTAAGTAGAATTTTTCTCATTTAAACTTAATATCTGAGCAAGTATCAATTTATAAAGTCAAATTCTATAAAGATTGTTCCAGCCGATTTTGCGTGATGACAATTCTTTAACACATACAGTTTCGCATGAAGTGGAAACTTTTTAGAGTAATAAATGTAGCCTATATAACTTAGGAATAATGTAGCAATGTACTGGTGAAGAATGGTTACGATCGGTCTAAAAATACCAGTATACAAATCTTTGCTTATTATAATATTAGGAAATACCTAATTTAATGAATTAGATAAAATAATAATGGTTATCTCTTGAAATGTATGGATACCCTAGTTATTTTTTCAGAGGGAGGCGGGGACTATTTGGTTTGGCAATGTATATTTAATGTGTTATTTCCATACTAATGCCATTTGGTGTACGTTAAGATGGTATTTTAAATAACATAGCAGGTTTCATAATATATTTTCTGAAGTACTTATACGATTCATGTAGTTTAATAACGTTTTTAATATAAGACGAAGATAGGTAATTAATGTTTCATACAACAACGCCTGATTTATTAAAAGAGTATGCAGAGTTGGTCCCACGAAACATCGAACATACCTATTGAAGCTAACCGGTTAAGCCTAAGTACGTAATATACTGGTGTTCACGTATAAAAAACGCTGGGGGGAGTGGGAGGGGTGTGTTTGCGCATCGCTACTCTCGCTCTAACTAGCTGTTACCGCCATCTAGATCGATACATCGCTTATTACGCACTTGAAGGTCAGCGTTCGTTTTATGTGACGATAGCTATACCCTGTTTACGCCCGGACTGAGAATGTAGATGGTAACATTGGTATGTTTGTATTGAATATGCATCGAAACTAATGAACTGATTTTGAAATTCTTATGACTAATATAGGCTACTTTATATCACGGTGTTCCCGTGAAAATTCGTCGCTGTAATCAGTTGATCTTACAATAAATCAATAACAATGATATTAAAATTATCATGTCAACAATTTACGGAGTCCTCGAACTTTACCAACTTTCATTAACAAACTTATAGAAGTTACAGAGCTTGTCTAGCCGAAGTGACGTCACCAACCGCAATAGGATGTGACGTATACGCTAAGCTCACACTATACTGGTCAACTAATGTCGTTTGGGTAATCGAAAGTAGCATTGGTATTATCTAAAGTTTGGTTTGTTCTGAAGCGGGTTGGGTAGCGATTATTATATTGTGGCCAGAACTGACTATAAAGTTTACTAGGCTAAAGGATTTCCTCTCAGGGGTAAATTTCCACCACACGATATTATATTAGAGAGAGAGAGAAACCTTTGGGTTATGAGTAAGTCGCTTAGGATGGATATGTCTACCAACTAAAGGGTGGGTGAGGGTGTGTAGGAGTCCTACTTCGAAATCCAAGTCAATGTCCGCCAAAGTCAGTGCATCCGCTTTCGTTGCACTCTCGGGTTCGATTCCCGGCCGGGACAAACTTTGTGTGAAGACATACGTTTGTACCGAAGTCTGGATGTTTCTGGATGTATGTATTTACAAAAAAATGTACATAAGTATTTATATCAGTTTATCTAGTACTCATATCACAAGCTCTGCTTAGTTTGAGACTAGATGGCGTTGTGTGAATTGTTCTAACCTAAGATTTGTTTATTAATGTTCCTTACAAGTTTATTAACCTGCACACAAATTGGTACTCTACACACATTTCTTCCTCACAAAGAAATTTATTTAAAGATATTAATATAAAATAACATGTATGTAGTGCCTTTGTATGCGTATTCAAATTGTTTCTTTGGCAATTTTGAGACTACATAATAAGAGTTTTGCAACTGTCGATCCATTTGGGATCAGTATAAAACAAATAAGTTACCCGTTAGGGACAAATCCTCACCCACTCTTAAGCGACAGTGGCAGTATTGAGTCAACTCGTTGTACAACGAGTAGACTTCGTGCTCGAACGAGTAGACTCGTTGTACACCGAGTAGACTAAACTAACTGTCGCACCTGTCGCGTGCAGTTTGCTGCAAACATCCGACGCCCACCTTTAGATGGCACTAACGTAGTTACTGACGAAAACTAGACATATAGAATATTATGCCTATGGTTATCCCACCAGAGATCTGAATATATTTAAAAGGGAGACATATTTAAAAGGGTAATATTATAACACGATATGCTCGTAATATGTACGTAAAAGTTATTGCAAAACGAAACACGCAAGTTACATCGCAAAAGCTCCCATTTACCCTTGCCTTGGATGACACAGTGCCCCATTTGGTCAACCATCGTTACTTCACCCTTCATATAAAATGTATATCTACGACCTTCGGGCTTCCTTGCCGCTGTACATAATGTAACAATGAATTTATTAAATGTGTATCAAGGGGAAATAGGAATGTAGGATAAGAATTAAATTCAACAATTCTTAAAGGAGTTCTAGAAACTTCTAGAAAATGATAATGATAAAATTATCTTTTTATTTTCAATGTTAATAAAATTTGTATTGCATTTTTATTATTCGTTGGCTGCGCTTTTATTCTTCGTTTGGGAGTTATTATCGAAGTGTGTTACTATTAAATTAAAATTACAATATTGCTGCTACTTTTTATTAAATTCATTCGGTAATTTTGGACATAACCCATTATATGTGTGCCCGGTGACGGCAATAGGCTTGCCCCCTATTACGTGGGACTAAAAATACTGGCAAATTGTGGGTGTGTAATTCACCTCTGCCTACCTCTTCGTGGATATAGGCGTGATATGTGTGTGTACCTATTAAGCCTGGTTTACACGTGTTAACTTGTCAAATAGTTACATAATTTTTACGTTTTAAGTGACTTAATGGACTTGGGTTTTTGTCGCTGGGGATTTTTGGATTGGATTGGCCTGGATTTTTCACGTTGTTCGGTATTGCAATTGCAATACCGAACAACGTGTCCTTGTCCCGCACCGCGAACTAGTTCAGAGTAACTAGTTCTTATATGCGGATAAAATCAAGCATTACCTTGACATTGGCGAAATCATCGATGATCATCGATTGAGCCACGTTTTAAAAAAAGAAGAAGTGACTTAAAACGTGTAAACAACTTAATACGTGTAAACATAGATAAAAAATATCTACATAATGTGCGCGAAATTATAACTTGTAACTTAGATAAGTATTACTAAATTATATAATGTATTCAGTTGCTTAAAATTTAGTTAATTTTACGAGTAGTTTACTAATACCAGTAGAAGCTGCAGGCGTCTGTTAGTAAATGGACAAAACCGACTGCAATAATTATGTCTCAAACAAATACCTATTAAGTTACTTAAAATATTCACTATCATGTAAGTGTCAGTAATCCAAATAGTAAAAGTTTTACACCAAAGAGTGTTTATAGAGAGCTACTTTATACTTTAATCACGCAAGAGATAGGCACCTGGGACTTCACGTTAACTGGTCGAACGTGTCTACAACATTTCACGTTCTATGTTCTTCAAGATCGTATAATCTTATATACTAGGTATTCGCTGGAACGCGGGCGGTTACATCGAAATAATAAAGACAGAGCTGGCGGCATCTTAACCTAACCCTACCTAACCTAAGTTTTTTAGCACTGTCAAAAGCACGTTTCTTTATTGCTTAATAACTCAAAAACTATAAAAGCCACATACACCAAAAACTACACAGCAAAGCACGTTAATGAGTCCTATCTGCAGCCAAATTTCAAATCGATAACTTTAAAGTTGCGACCACTATCATTTTACATACATTTTCGATTGGGACCATCTTAGGGAAGACTCCGCTGCGCTCCGTCTTAATAAATTCTCGTGTCACAATGTTAGTTACCATACTACTCCGAAACGACTCGTCCGATATTTATGAAATTTTAGATGCATATTCAGTAAGTCTGAGAATAGAGTACTATCTATTTTTCATATCCCTAAGTGATAAGGGTTGTCCACCCCTAACATTTTTTTTTGTGGTATTAAAAATACATACAACCCTCAATTTTTACCCTTCTATCACCAACACCTATGTTTTAATAGTTCGCCGGGACAGCTAGTAACAAATAATAAACATATTAGGTACCTACCTACTACTCGTATAAAAAAGATTCTCAGTAAAATTTCTGTATTTATCTTTTCAATGTAATATCTTAAAATCTAAATCTCGACTTTATAGAAGCGTGTTTATGTGTGGGAGGGGGGAAGGTTCAAGGTAATCTCACCTGCTGAACACAGAACGAGGCTTTGACCTTAAAAGTTGCCGGTAAAAGCAAAAGGCTTGCACCCTATTACGTAGACCCGATAAGCTGGCGAAAAGTGGAGATGTAATATGGTTTCTTTAAGGAAACTAGTGTGAGTATATTTATGTGACTACTAGTGGTCGCCCGCGACTTCGTCCGCGTGGTAATGGATTTTTTCTCGTTCCCGTCGCGCCGCGTCATATTTTGAACAATTCACACAATATCTTTATAAATTGTAACCTATGTGTTATTCTGATGTATAAGCTATATTATTGTAAAGTTTCATTAAAATCCATTCAGTAGTTTTTACGTAAAAGAGTAACAAATATCCTTTCATCCATACATACATACATACTTACATACTCACAAACTTTCGCGTTTATAATATTAGTAAGGATATCACCACACAAACATTTCTACAAATTCATCTGTAAATCAACATCTAGTTTGCATCAGCACGTTGTACTTAAACCTAACAACTACCAAATACCCATTGGACTAGACCAAATTCGGTTACTAACGTTTAGTGGAGTGAGCGACGAAAGATTAATGTGGATATGGCAATGTCTCTATTATTATGGTCAACCAGAAACACACGATGTAGTCGAGTTTGGTAAATGGATACTGATTTTAGTTAAATGTTATTTATTAAGATCGGAAAGAAATTTAAATTTGATGTCAAAAACACTTCATATAGTCCGAGATGCCCAGTTTAATTGACGCGGCTGGCACGTGAGATTTTGTTGCCTTTAATCAAGATTTCATTGCAATGGAACGGGTTCCAATTTGATTTCAAAATTATGCAATATACCTGCTACTTGTTATTAAATTATAATTATCATCCATACTTGAATAGTTTACACTCTTACCGTACTACTTACTTGTAACGTTAATTCAATAATTGTACTTACCTTTAATGTCCCCATGTTTTGATAATAGTGTCTAAAATTGTCACACTTACCTATAATATTGAAAAAAAGCGCTGTCTCCCATGATACAGGCCCTGGCCTAGTATGGGTTTCAGTATCTGAACTTATTGCAATAAAATTATGTACTATTAATTAAGAAACATTTTTGTCAAGTACTACTCGTGTCAATAAACAATTTATTATTATTATTAAACAATTTATTATTATTAAATTCATTCGGCCATTTGGACATAACCCATTATATGTGTGCCCGGTGACAGCAATGGGCTTGCCCCCTATTACGTGGGACTAAAAATACTGGCAAATTTTGGGTGTGTAATGCACCTCTGCCTACCTTTTCGGGGTATAGGTGTGATATGTGTGTGTGTGTTCAAATATTGCCGGCCACATTGTTGATCCCACGTAGGTATATGAATTACACATAGCCTCTATCGTTTCATGTATCATGTTTTCCATTCTTAAGTTGCCCGAAAGAGAGAAAATAAAATCTTCCTCCGCACCATGTCCCGTGTTCATTATAGTTTTGCTATTTTCTAGCTCTACCTTAATTTAAGCTTCAATGATGACAGATTCTACATACATTTTTTTTATACATATAGCAGTAAGAGATTGATTTATGTCAAAGTCTAAATAAAGCAATTGAAACCAGGAGTTCGATTTTGCTGAGCGCGTGGCAGGTGGCTTTTTAGGTTACCTCTGGCGCTCCGCAAAAATCGGGTTTCCAGACTCTCTCATACCGAACAACGTTTCTTGTCCTGCACATGGAGCTAGTTAGGAATAACTAGTTCTTATGTGCGAGACTATCAACTAATCAAGCATTACCTTGACATTGGCGAATCATCGATAAATATCGAAGGAGCCACGTTTTTAAAGAAAGGAGAAGAAGAAGAAAAATTTAAACCAATATCAATCCAGCCAAATGTGAATTTACTAATTTCTAAACTATTCAAATGTTACCAGACATCTAAACGAGACTACAAAACGAGATATCGAAGATATTTATAATACCTTTTGATTTTTTAATTTCCCAGTTGGGTTGCTCCACCCGTGATCACGGGGAAACGTAACGGTGTGTTATATTTGAATTTAGTCAATAAGAATTATAAGAACTCGTGTTCTATATTTCTTATAATAATAAAGTCAAATAGCAGATCCATACAAATCTTTACGCTCAGAACTATTAGCCAAGTTAATACGGCAAGTTATATATGTCAAGCAACATTGACAGACTAATACGTATAATCCTATTCATTGATTGATTAGGTACTGTGACCGAATGATATGAAATATGAGCTATAAGTCTTAACAATAATAATGAAAAAGTTACTGGAGTGATTTGTTTTGTTTTTTTTTTTATATTAATATGTTAGGACAATTCCCACTACGGCATCTAGTCTCAAACTAAGCAGAGTTTGTGATATGAGTACTAGATAAACTGATATAAATACTTATATACATTTTTTTGTAAATGCATAGGAAACACCCAGACTTCGGCACAAATATATAATTATGTATCATCACACAGAGTTTGTCCCGACCGGGAATCGAACCCGAGACTGACATCGAAAGCGAATGCACTACCGACCACGCCACCGAATCAGTCGAATCTTAGTTAACAAGTCGCTGGAAAAAATAATAGGCATTTCGGAACAAAAGTTCCTTTCAAAAAGGAAGTGGAGCCATGTGTATTCACGTTTGAGGTAAGATATTTTTTAAACTACAATCACGCGATATTCCAAAACTCAGAGCACACATTTCCTTCCGCAGCAATCTACAAACCGACTGTTTAACCGTACACTGCCGTGCGATAAAAACGCCTCATATTTTGACAGTGATACGTTAGTGATGGTGTTTTGTGTACTTACCACAAAGTTAAATGGTGAAGTAGACCTTGGACCTTTTAGAAACCATTTTGCTATGTGGTATTATAATATAGAAGAAAAAAAAATTGCCAGTATTTTGTCAAACATTAATAAGTATTGCGTTATATTCTTCTTCAATTCTATAAAACCCTAAACATAATAGACGTCATATTGATCGTATATCAGATGTATGGATAAGTGTCTCAACAGCGCAATAAGAATAAATATCGTTTTAATATACTAATCATAATACCTAACTATTTTATGTTAGTATTAAGTATTAAAACATTTTCTTGCTTAGTTTTTATTGACTTTTAACTGCCTTTCTTTTTATTACACTACTAGACTATACTAAAGACGAAATACAATCCTTTTGCGTCGAATATAATGTCGATGTTACTATCATAAATAATACTTATATTTATCACAATAGTCTGTAACTCCATCATGAAATATTAGAATTATTTTGATGGTTCATTTATGGAAATTCTAATACAAATACTTTAAAAAATAGCTTATTTTCAGAACTAATAACACAGTTGCTGTGAGCGGTAATGGTATTTTCAGTTCTCAGTTTCAATGAAATTTTATATACTCGTATCTTAGTAATATTATAATCGCGAAAGTTTTTAACGGGCAGATATGTATGTATCGCATCTTCAGTTAATTTGATTCCAATTTCTGTAAAATAATATTTTACCCATGGAAACATGGTAACATATTATATTATATTACTGGAATAAGAATAATATACCTAGTTTTATATTATTATCTTTGTTTTTTTAATATTATATCTTTTAAATTGGTCTGTCTAAGTGCAAATTTTTCCATTCAAACCTGTCATCGGGTGTAGTTCCGGTATCGGTATAAAAACAGAATCGGTGCCTACTACAACCTCCTTGACATCCTTTACAAAATAATGACAAGAAAAAGATTTTCGAATGACACAAATCCCTACAGAAATAAAACTCAAGAGTGCGCCACTTAAACAGCTTCAAGTGTAACGTAGGAACACAGCTGTACCAAAATTTACAATCGCAGATATCGTTGTGGGGTTTTATTTGAATAATTTAAAGCAACGTCTCGGTGTGATCTTATCTCTAAAATTGCACACACACCCCCTAAGGGGTGGTAGATGAATATGCTTTGGATGCGGTATATGTTGTGATTATTGGAAGCTAATTGCGTAGTATTTAAATCACATTATGTTTTGTTTTTGGAGGCACGACGGATATGCGATGGTTTGTCAAAAAATTGAATGAGCGTCAAAGTTGGATGGACAATGTTCGAGACCAAGACTCCGGTGCTGTACGCGTATAAATTACACTCTACTCTAGCGAAGTAATCAATCACAATTACCTCCAACTTCCGACGGTGTAAGTAATATAGATGCACCTACTAATGAAGTCGAAGCTTAGGTAGGTATATCACACATAAACTGTAGAACATTTTTGGATACAAATTAGCACAATAGAACATTTCCTGTGTTGAAACATATAATACTTAAAGGTATCCTTAGATGAAATCTAAGGCTGCTAGGAAGGCTCTATCAACATCTATAGCTGCACGCGGTGCTTTAAATTTTAAATTACCCAAAGTGTCGAGACAAGAGGATAGCTCCCTACTAAATAGACCTAAAGTAATTGCCTCAGCTCAGTCTTCCCCCTTCTGAGATAATGTGATCCCTTGAGAAATTGCAAAAACTATTCCATTTAAAAACCGTTTAACGCATCTACCTACCTTTATCATCACTTTTTAAAAATATTTAAAACTAGCTGTCCCGGCGAACTTCGTTTCGCATTAATTTTTCCAATGTTCCGTACAATTACTTTTTTTCTTCCAAAAGATCCTTCTCCAGATAATAACTAACACAAGAAAAAAATTATTAGCGAAATCGGTCCAGCCGTTCTCGAGCCATTAATCTCTTAGCCAGAACGACTTTGTTTTATAGTGTATAGATTTCTTTCAAAAATATGCCACCTCCATTCGCTTTACAGGTAAGGTGTTCACAAAAAAAATCTCGTACGAAGGTGTTGAAGTGAAAGTGTTTTAACACGAAGATTGCGGGCGTCGCCGCGGGGCGGAACTCGTACACCGCTGATCATAGATAGTTGGGGAGGCTGTTTTGTAAGGAACATTCATACACCATACTAATTAAAGGTGGAAAGAAATCTTGTAAATTTATTACATGTAGTATTGCTGTTGATAAGGAACTCGGCACAAATGCTTTTTTTTATTTAAAGGTTTCAGAAGATTAGCTACGGTTTTTTTATTTATACCCTTGATATTGTATAGGTACAGAGGTATCCTAATAAATGCACATATCGTCCGAGACGCCCAGGACTTTAATTGGCTGTGCCATAGCGGCTGGCAAGTAAGATTTTGTTGCCTTTAATCAATGATTTTAAATACAATGGATTTCGGATCATCGCTCAAAAGTGTCCGAACTAAAAGAGAAACAAAACGCTAAAAGAGAAACAATCGCGCGCCAGTCTTGATTTTGACAACTGAACGACAACACGTTGCACAATGCCGTACTGTATTGTAAAAACGTGTAAAAACTACGAAAAAAAAGCAAATTGAAGACGGTGTATCATATTTTCAGTAAATAAGCTTTTGTTTTATTATTTGCAATTTATTATTTCACTTAAAATACAGTATTTCGTCGATAATAAATTAAAAGACAAAAGTAAATATTGCAATCCAGTCCAATACCGAAGTACCTATCTGTCTCTTTCGAACTCATCCCAAGCTCAGTAAAAAGAAAGAGACCATTTCATTTTCACTGAATAATGTACTAACAAAATGACCATTCAGATTTATTCGGATTACCGATAGCGATAAAACTATTTGGAACAAAGATTATAGTGGAGACGCCTTGGCTCTTTATGATTTTTTTTTCGTTATATGAACCAACATCTATTTCAGTTTTCCTCGGGATCCAGTACACTGTGCACAATGGAAAAACATTATTGCCCTAGCACGGCGAGAAGAATATTTTGATCCAAAAAATAACAATCTTGTTTGTTCGGCTCATTTTATGGACATAACAAAAAGAGGTCCGATCTTTATGAAACTTGTACAAGAATCCCTTGATTGAATGGAGGAGATAAGCCCAAAAATGTTTTTAATTTTCACAGGGTATCATTGTTTTGTCATAAATATAATTACACATGTCATTTTATTTCGTGTATGTACTGTTATTTTCTTTTTATTTGGATTCTCGGTAATGTATTCCCACGGGAATCGGGGCCGAGATAACTATATCTCGCGGGCGGAGTCACGGTGATCAGCTAGTAGCCAATAATTTCGTATCCCAAAAATTAACCATAAGATAAAAATAAATTAATGATGCGCAGTTTTAGCAACTAATTCAGTGACTTGAAACACGGCTATCTTGTAGTAGACGTAGCGACATAGCGTTATGAAAATAGTAATGAAAGCGGAAGAACTTTGACACCCGCAAGAAGTTTGGCATTTATAATATTATAATTAGTTAAATTCATTAATTCCCTTTTTGTTATTCATACACTACAGTTACTTATTATGAAACTGACTCGAAAAAAAAAATCTTTGTCAGTCGTTAATTAGTTTTTCAGCTTATTTCGTCTAACATAAACAAGTAATTACAATTTATAAGATTATGGAATTTATTGTAGTCTTACATTAATTATTACGCCTACGTAGGTACATATCATGGAATCCTTAAAAGACTTTAACAAAATAAACCTACTCCATTGTTTCTATGTTCACGTAGTTCAAGTATAAGCTGCATAAGGTGAATTAGTCAGGCGGACAGATAGAAGCTACGTAATGCGATAAATTAGTGCAAACAAAAGTGAACACTATTCCGTTGAATCAAGGTTTAAATTTTAATATGAAATTTGTTTATATCTATGTATGCCTATGTATAATGTATAGGTCGACTCGGGACATTATTTTCTTGCGATTTGTTCTAGATCCTATGTCCGTTGTATTATAAGGTATTTGCCTTTAATCAACATTTTATCGCAAGGCAATGGGTTTAATTTTTTTTTTCTAAATTAAAATATATCTGCTACTTTTTATTAATTTATTAAATTTATTCGGCCATTTTGGACATAACCCAATATGTGTGCCCGGTGACGGCAATAGGCTTGCCCCTTATTACGTAGAACTACGTGATGTGTGTGTGTGTGTGTGTTTGTGTGTGATATACAAAAATTATAATTTTTATGCGCAAACGAGACGATGTAAGTTTGATCCCCAGTTAGACTCCTAACACAAGAACGTTTAGCTTAGCTGGAAGGGTTACTGCAAATGCTAGTAGTTACCTTATGCGATTGCTATTATTTAAAAAAATAACATTTTTAAAGGATACTATGGCCATTTCGCGATTAGACCACCCTTTGTACCCGACTGTGTCAGCAACGGTTATGTTATACGCGCGAGGATTATGTCTGTATGTGTGTTCCTTTGTTTCCTTCTACAGGGCCAACGGCTAGATGGATTTCGATGTATAAGATTTCAAATGAAAGATATTTATCTCCTGAGTCTCATGTGGTATTTGGAAAAACTAAATAGCTGAAGGTAAAATAAATAATAAATAACTTGACTTAAGAGCGTGTACACCGTCTATGCGCAGTTTGACTCAAAAACAATACTTTTCAAACCTGTTAATATCGTGAACTACTTATCTTACAAATATGTTAATTACTAATAACTTTAGGAAATTTTGTAGTCTCAATAGTTAGTAGAGCAAATATTTCGATTAATACAGTATTTGTGCATTCTATCAAGATAACCTAACAGAGGTTTTCTCAATTACCCTTTCAGCATCAATTTCGAAGCTGCAAATATATGAAACTACTGACAAAATTAATTAACAAAAAATATTAACCAATCGATAAGATCCTTAGGAAAATAGTTAGTTAAAGATTTTATGATTTAAGTATATTATTACAAGAAATTAAAATTCAAACAATGTGAAATATTAGGAAATTTAAAAGATTTTTTCACCGATATATCTTATTAAATTCAATTTAATAATAATTCAACTTAAAAGATGAACATCTTTTCTAAAATACCTAATTTGAATTTTTAATAAATTTATTACTATTAATTTTCTATAAATTTTTGAAAACTATTATAAAACGTAGCGCGTCAATCTATTCAAATCAGTTCGCCGCGTGGCTTTCTAGAGTGAGGATGACCTGTGTTGACCCTTGCGGTGCGTATAAGGATAGCAGACATTTATAGCGTCATCGACTAATCTTGGTACTTTGGCAAGTAAAATATTATATGATTTTTTTTTAGGCAGACAATATTTTTAGTCCCAAAAAATATATTTCAGCCGCAATGGGAAATAAAACCAAGTTATTTTAAGCGAAGAAACGGAAACGAAAAATAATACAAATTTGGAAAAGGCAAGATTTAAAATGTAAATGTGATATATATGCTAGCTAGCTTCAACCCTCGGCTTCGCCAAATTAAAATACACACTTTCGAATCCTTATATTAATATGGTGTTGAATCTGGATCTTTATAACGCTAAGAGGAAATGTCTTTGAGATGCATGAAAACATACATACTAATAAGTGACTTAGCTTGTAGTGTTTAGTGGTACTTTTTACTATTAGTCTACTTGTGCCAGGTTTTATTTCAGAAAGGCCCGTTAACCATGGCAATTTCAATTGTATTTCAATGCCATAGATTTACACGATTAACATACTATATTTTTTTTTGGGTGCGAAGAGGCTCTACTAACATCTTTAGGGCCCCAGTGACCTCACCTGCTAGTGGCGCACCTGCTGATCAACGGACGAGTCTCGTTAATTTACGGTACCTATAGAGTGGCTTCGGCCCCTACGTGGGTACCAGGTGGTACAACAGTGTTGGTCCGGGGGGGTACCACCGTGCAGCTGTGCTAAAGCCTCCCAAGTAACCCAGCCTAGGCTGGGTTGCGTTAGGGGTTCAGCAGCTGCACCGCCGGGCCCGGGCCGATGTATGGTGCAGCAGGCATGGGACCAGTGGGGGCGAAACGGAGTCTAGTGTGGGTGGTGTGGGTTGATACACCGGCCAGGGAGACCCTTAGGCGCTGTCTCCACGAGCGAGAGAATCGCGGCGATATTGTCTTCGTGCCACGTATTTCTATACACTCTCAATGAACGCGTCTCCACACGGCGATGTTATCGCGGCGATCGAAGTACAGACTCGTCGCGATTCTCTCGCTCGTGAAGACAGCGCCTTAGCAACGGCGTAGCCGCGGCCGCCCGCAACACAGTCATGGGGCCCGCCTGGGACCAACCACCCCAGGAGGCTGCCCCACATGTTGCGCATAATCCTGATGTGGGATCGCCGCTCGGGGTGGTAACCGGTGTGGGGTAGCAACGGCCTTGCATTAGGGGGGTTTGGGAGCCCTTCCGTCCGGCGAGTCGGCTCCGACCTAACCACACGGTTCTAGACAAAGCTAGCCCCTGCGCTTTGTCACCTACTGCTGCACCAAATGTCGCCCTGTCTTCACGCTTCTTATTATTCAAATCTACAATGGCAGTGCAACAAAGAAAAAGTAAACGATTCACAGCGGCCCTAGGAAACCTCACAACTTCACTTTTCGAGGTGGAGTTCACTAACATCCGTGGACTCCATGCGAACCTCGATGCCGTCCACCATCACCTTGAGACGGCACGGCCCGCTGTGATGTTCCTTACGGAGACACAAATACGCCGCCCTGACGACACGTCTTACTTGTGTTACCCCGGCTATGTCATCGAGGAACAATTTCGAGACAAAGCCGGGGAGTGCGTGTTCGTTAGGGCGGATGTTTGCTGCCGCCGGTTGCGCTGCCTAGAGAATCCCTCCAACTCCGTCCTTTGGCTACACTAGACCATGGCTCTATGCGCAAGATCTACGTGTGCGTCTACCATTCCCACACAGGGGATTCTGAGACAACAAAGCTCTTCCAGTACCTCAGCGGGACGGCTGATGTAGCGCAGGTGCGGTCCCCAAACGCTGACCTAGTATTTCTGGGGACTTCAATGGCCATCACATTGAATGGCTGGGGTCCCTCAGGACTGATCATGCGGGTAGGGCCGCCCATGCGTTCACTCTCTCCCACGGTCTGACCCAAATGGTATGCGGGATCACCCGAATACCAGACAGGTCAGATCACGCGCCCGCTCTGCTGGATCTACTGCTGACGAGTCGCCCAGCCCAGTACAGTGTTTCGGTAGGAGCCCCATTGGGTAGTGCTGACCACTGTGTTGTTCACGCTGGCATGAAGGTGACACCTCCTGCGCGTGCTATACAAATGTCACGACGACTATGGCACTACTCGTCAGCGGATTGGAACGGTCTACGCGATTATTATTCGTCCGTCCCCTGGAGCTAGCGCTGCTTTGTAGGAAAGGCTCCTTCGGATAGCGCTTCTGCGATTGCTGGCGTGATCAGTTTAGGGATGGAATATTACATCCCTTTCACTGATGTCGCCAGTATCCGCAGAGCCCGTCCCTGGTTCGGGCGAGATTGTGTCAAAGCTGTTCGACAAAAACATTCGGTATATCGCGCCTGAGAACTACGACATATTAATTGAATTTATAAAGATATTATTTCCTTCTTTTCTTTTGTTTCATTTCTCTCTACACTAAATCTCAAGTACGAAGTCGCAAGCAGAAGCTAGTGAAAATAAGGGTCTCCCTTGGTTGACCGAAAGGAATTGGCAAATGTTCACTTCCCAAAAAAATTTTCGCATAATTTCATTTGCCAAATTATTACTTAGCAAAAAATATATTCACAATAACTTCTAACGCAAACCTAATGTTTTGGAAATGAACGTTTAAACTATAACTTGTTTATCAACTAGTACAACTTTTAATATTTTTTATTTAATCAAATATTTCAGTTGGAATAACAGTTTTTACGCAAAATCAAATAAGCCAAATATTTAGTATAGTCAGTGTTCAATTCTCCCTTTCCTATTCAGTCAATGTGCTAAAGAAGAAATTAACACTACACACACACACACACACACTAACACAACACACTTTTAAATAGTTCAGTTCCGGGTAACCTACTAAAAACAATCTATTTTTTGTATTAATGCAAGTTGTTTCTGGTGTAGGAGGTCACAGTTTTAACCTAACCTAACCTACCCATTTTGTTTACTTCCCATATTTTTTGTCTTAACAAATCATTTCACCATACGTTTATTGTCTGAAGATTGTTTACTGTAATAAATCATTTGATTAAAGACCAAATGCTTGGTAATATTTTGCCAAGTAAAAATTTGACCAAATAAAAATATGCGTACTAAAATCATTCGAAATATTGCAATGGTATAAAAAATCGGTTGCTAAAATTTGTTTGGGTAATGAAATTTTGTCAAAATCTTTTCGCCAAAACGGCAGGCACCCGTAAAATAAACAGTAAAAAGTTTTAATTGAATACCACAAAAAAATCATAAATTGATGATATTTTTTTCAAACTAACTACACTGGAACTATGTTTACTTGAACGGATCAAGATATATTAGTTTGATTATAGCACGCCAGCGCTTCACACACATTTACACTCATGTCCGCGCTTCTTCTGTGTGGGTTTGAATTACCTAAACTTAACATCGCGCTCTAGGCGTACACGCTCTTAATCGTAATTTCTTTATTACAATTATATAATACAATAAAGTTTATTCTATTATTTACAGTAAGTATTATAATATATGCAGAGATAAACTCTAAAAACAAGTACAAAAACGTCGATATTAAACCAACTGTGAAATGAGTAAAGCTCATGACCCTTCAAAAAGGTTAACTTTTCAAGTTCATCATACCTTCTAAACATATTAGTCACAGTCACAAACGCTTAACTAAATGTATGAACGTCATTATAATCTATTAGGGTGTTTAAAAATAACTGCTGGGATCTGTATGTCTGTGTGTGTAATGAGAGGCTATTAGTTACAAAAATATTCGGCTTTTCTGGTGAAATAGTATCAATTTGACTGTCCTGGTGTCGTAGTTTGTTGAACGTCTACGTCGACCTGCTTGAGAGCGCGGCGCAGTTTAATAGTTGTATGATCTACAAATATTAGCTTCAGAGATTGGGTGTTTTTTAAAGAAGTATAAGATGTATCGGTAATGGGCCTGCCCACTATAACAGAGACAAAAACAATAATTTTGTTGAAAAAGTTTGAATCGCAAACACGACAGTCTTGGACCGGACTCGGATCAGCAACTGTTCTCTTACCAGTAGGAATATACTGCGAACTGACCAGGATTCCACTAGCCGTATTATAGATTGTCCGGAGGTAACGGGAAGCCTTGAGCCGCTAGCTCAGCGCCGAAAATTAGCTTCCATGGCCGCATTATACTGTATTTAACACGGCGAGTGTTCTGAAGAGCTCTTCAATCTGAATCCCATCCTCTTCCTTCCGATCCCGAACAACGCGTTCCGGGAAGAGATGTCACTCCCACACAGTGGATAGCATGTTCGCGAGAACCGAACGTTTAAAACGTTCGTTTCTCTGCCAACGATAGTGGCCTGGAACGCCCTGCCTGTGCACGTGTTTCCTCCCACATATAATCCTGGGTTCTTTAAGCGGAGCGTGAAGAGGCACATCAGTAGGTCGTCAAGTTGAGGACCACTCTCTATACCTAGTATGTGTGCTGTGAGATTGGCCCGCAATCGCTAGACGTCGTCACGACTTACCACCAGGCTGGCGGCGTCAATTTGGCGAACACAATATAAAAGAAAGCCTACAAAACTTGCTATCATATATCTAATGTTCTATGTATACGGGATAAATAAAAAGGAAACCTTACCTCGTTAGGTACCTCTTATTGGTGGGACTTGTTTTCACAAGTAAATAAATATACCACATTATATACACGTTCACCTTTTCTAAATTGCCTCAACACCCACGAGAAATCAAACTTATTTACACAGAACTCATAGCGACCCTTGGGTACCTATTACAAGTACGACCAAACATAAATAATTTTATATGAACAAAGGCGTTTAATGCATCACCAATTACAACTGGTATTTAAGAAGCATATTGAGAGCTTAGTATCTAATGACAACCTTAGATAGACAAGGACAGAATTTTCTCAAAGGTCATCTGTAAACATAAGACAGAAAGAGATAGTAGATTTTCTTGTGGTGCCAGGTTAGTTTATAAAGGTTTTCGTAAGGATGTAAGTCTTCGGTAAGGCTCGTTTTTGGTTATGGGATGCGCCACCTGCTCGTAATAACTTTCCCTGTCAAAAGGGTTGGTTCTCTGTAATTTGGGCGTGTTTCATATTTTGAGAAATAGTTTATAATAACAGCTTTGTGATAACAGCTAGTGAAATCTATAATTATATTTTAAAGAGGTAAAATTTGTAGTCAATTATTTCACGTAGGCCATCACAGGCACTTATACATTGCGTAGTTGATTGCAGCTGGTCTTGAGTCTCTATTACCGTTCTCAATTTGACCTCGTTTTGACCTTGACCTTGAGATCAGAGATCAAACGTCAAGTTCATTTTAGAGGTCTTTGACCATGATGAGTCGATTGGCGTTTACACTGAGTCTCTAGCTTTTACCGTTCTCGAGTTGAAAGTAGTTCACGGACGGACGGATATTACTGTTGTATAAGAGATTTTCGTTACGAAAACTCTAAAAGACAAAAGACTACAAATAATTCCAATAATATGTTGCACACAATATCGTACCTACTAAGTACATATTCATATTCATTTTTATGTGAAATTAAACTATATTTTGTATTAATCTCTGATGATGCCGTGAGGTGAAACCGGTCAATGAAAATAAAATTATTCCAATAATACATTCCCATGGGAACAAAAACTATTCCAATATAACACAAACAATGACAGGTATAATAACGTAAATAGGCAACATAGATGTGAAAAGATTTCTTCCTCAATTAACTGAAGATTTGCCGTTAGTCCCAACCTAAACTGCGGCGGTGCTCGTAAATTGAAAAGAAAAACGTTAGGGCATTAACGAGGGCCCGTAAAGGGTGATCTATGTGGACCTTTACGTGGTATGAAACGTATGTGAGTATAACTAAAGTATTGCTATTACCTTTGATAATATTTCAGTAAGATAGCTGATATTTTGGAAGATCCATTCAGATTTAGTTGCCCAATTACATTATGGAGATAAAGGACATATTATTTCTTAATCTGCACTACAATATTTGGAATATTGGAAGGTTCGGATTACAGAAAGTGTTATTGATTTTCTATTGTATACGGTGTCACTACTGGCTAAATGTGAGTTTGGAATACACCTCTCAGCTCGCATCTACGAGTATGTTCTCCATCCTCGTTCACCTATCAATAGGTGCTCCGCGTAGAGAAGAAAATTATTTGGTGGAAAAAAGTTTCAGTTTTGAAACTGTTTAGATGCTACCTACAATCTAAAACCATAGCTTTCAAAAACTTCCAGTTGATAAAGTATATCAGATGACATGTCTACGACTTTAAGTAGGTAGGTATAAGCGTCCAGTAAAGAATGGATAGCACTCAGGTCACGTAAGCCATGATCTATAGCCGTGACGTGGACACAATAGGCGATCCTCAGCGTACTACCGCTTCTATAAATAATGTTAGGCCTCTGGGCTTATACTCGTATTATAGGGGAATCACGGCTGCTGTTTTTGAGTCTAAATTGGCCTTTTTTCGGCAAGTATTTCCAGGTATACAGGATGTATTTTTTTTTATTATATTTATATGCGCCAGTATGGGAAAGTCTGAAACTAAAAGACATATGAAAATCTTTACTTAGGAACAGATTTACAGATACTGTATAACTTAACTCGACTCAACTCAAAAATACTGCTTGATTCGGATCCATTCGGAGCACTAATATAATGTATTTTTTCAGAGTTTCGTCCGTCTGTTTGCAGTAGCACCGCCTGCAGGTAAGGACGACATGGGCCCTGAAGATTCTGACCTTATACATTGGCGATGAATTAAAACAGAAAACTGTTTCCTAAAAACAATAATGTGACATTTTGTTGGGTTATTTTCGTACCGTTCGACTGGTTTATTACTTGCGACAGACGTGGACCACTCAATGGGTTATCCAAAAGTTTTGAAGCAAGTTATTTGGATATGGCAGTGAGTACGCACATATTTATTTCTAAAACATTACGAAGATTATTTCAGTGAAATTAGGAGACGTACTTATATAGCTTAGCAACAGTTTTGTCGTTGGTATATTTAATAACTTCTCGTTATGCAGATGTTTGCTTGAAAACGTGGATATTTCCCAAGATAACGTTTAGTCTTTTCCCCTTATTTCCTATTCTGTACCCTAGCGTCTTAACTTTCAACAATATAAGCGTGTAATCAATAAATATATGTTTATGTATTTCAAAAAAAAATTTTGACCCTGCCGAGTTCTTCCTGGTACGCTTATATTATTGAAATAATAAACAAATGATTAGTAAGAAATCGAAGGCATGACACAACATGTTCCATATCAACTAATTGTTACCACATCCATTGGGTACGTAAAACCTTCGCTGATCTATGACATTGCCACCCTTTTTAATATCCTCTCTGTAATATTGGGGAGAGCAAGGTTCAATTTAGGTACGAGTCGTTGACGGATTTCCACTCAGAGAGAAACAAAACTAAATGTAGCTGTACATAGTAAAATAGAGTACAGAAGAAAATATGATTTAGGCCTTGAGTGTCTGCTTCGGTGGCGGGATCGATTACGAGTACATAAATTATTTGCAGCTATGATCTTGCTTCTAACCTCGGGACCATACTCCTGCTCACATTATTAATTATAACCTAACTCCTCATAAACAACAGGACAGGACTGATTTAAATAAAATTCTGTGTGAATATTCCAAAGGGTAAAAATGTAGCATATAGGTACCAGATTGGTTAAATAAATGGAATAAATCCGTGGAAGTGTGTACAACTGTGTTAGTTCATCGTGTCTTGTATTAAATCAATGGATGCAAGGAGACGAGATAATTAACACCTATACTCTCTTAATCAAACTCAACCCAATGAGTTGAAAACGTATCAAAGCGAAGAGAATTAGACCTGAAACTATTCATGCATTGGTATAGATATAGCACATTATCGCGTATGTAATTTCTTAAAGGAATATCGGTGAAATAATATGCTTAGCTAACTACTGGACATGGAGGTCGTCGGTACAATCAAATCAAAATATTAGTTTTACAAAAAGGACCACTTAATAAACATTTTGAATGTCAAGAAATACGCCCATTCGATTACCACACATCCGAGAAGAAGGGCCAGGAAGAACTCGGCAGGGTCAACATTTTTTTTTGAAATACATAAACATATATTTATTGATTACACGCTTATATTGTTATATTTCAGCGGCATGTAAATATCTCTGTCATCAATATAGGCAAGCGGGAACCCCCTGAAAAACTAAAATGACTGACCAATCAGTGCAAATGTTATTTCCTCAATACAAATTTGTACTTTTTGTAAACCTTGGACCAAAAGGCATCCATTGGTAAGAAAACAAAATTTGTACGGTTGGGCTATTAATTGTTATAAACAAATTAATTTGTTAACTGATAAAACGTTGGTTTTTATATTGGAAAATGATTTCAAAGGGTAAAACGGGCAAAATAGAACATTTTCTCATTTTGAAAAATAGTCAGTTGAAGCTTAAGAGCTGATAAGTATTCTGCCGCAGGATTTTTTTGAATTCGATCAAAACTTGGCGAGATAAAAAATGTTGAATGTGACCATTTATGCGCTTTAAAATGGTTGTAACTTCTTTAAAACGCATTTTTTGGAAAAAATCAAAAGTAAAAAGTGTTCTATTTTGCCCGTTTTACCCTTAGAAATCATTTTCCAATATAAAAACCAACTTTTTATCAGTTAACAAATTAATTTGTTTATAACAATTAATAGCCCAACCGCACAAATTTTGTTTTCTTACCAATCGACGCCTTTTGGTCGAAGGTTTACAAAAAGTACAAATTTGTATTGGGGAAATCACATTTTCAGTGATTGATCAGTCATTTTCATTTATAAGCACTTTTTCGGGGGTTTGCCGCTTGCCTAATATAATCTTTAATTGAATAATACGTTTCATTCAGAGACGTTGTAATGGCAGTCTTAAACTTTCCTTCGGTAAGATCCTCGGTGTGACCTACACCAGCCGGGTTACGGGTCCAACTCGTAACGACTACCTAATCGCCCATCCTTTTGCAATGTGGGATTTTGCTAAAGATTCCTTATTGTGTATTCTTTCCAGGAGAAATACGAATCTTTAAATACTTAATTCTTCTATGATGACATGCATAATAAACACGACAAACATTGACACAAAATCCGACTTGCAATTATCGGGATGGGACCAAATTGAAATGGGACCACTTCGAAAGCAGTAGCTTTCAATTTCAAAAAATCAAATTCGGTTCACCTAGTCGAAAGATATGATGTACCTAACAAACATATCTTCTCATCAATCAGTCTTCGCAAGTCTTATATCGTTATGCCAAAGTCCATACTCACTACATCCCAGATGCCCAGTTTTTATTTTGGTGCCCAAAACTCCGGGACACGACGGCTCTTTATTATCGTGTCCTTTCTACGTCATCGCCTTTTTAGCCTTAATGAATTATTCAGACCATGAGTGAACGTTACGATATTTAGAAGGTCTGTCTCTAAAATAAGTAAAAATAACTTTTTTAAACCCTGTAGTAGTCCACCCCAGTTGTGTTTTTACAATTTTGTACTTTTTAACATTTGGCATTAAATACACAACCCTCAATTTTCAACCTCCTACCCCCAAAGCCAATTTTTATTAAAAAAGCAATGTTTGGTGGGTCGGCTTGTATATAAAATAGATCTGCACATTATATACTGGTATATAGTCAAATACAGTAGGAGCATACAGTCTTCAGTCTTTCTATCTTCATCTATATCAGTTATTCATGACAAATATGACGGCAGGGGTAATTTGTAGATAATTAATATTAATTATATTTGTTTCTTTCTTCGCCAAAGTCGCCGTAATTGGGAAAAAAATAAGATTCATTATGAGAGTTCCATTATAAGACGTCTCATTAATTTTGGCACCTCCCGGCTCTGTTTCAAAGTGATACTTGGAATAATGGATTTCGAATTGTCCATTATATTCAGAATGGGGTTGAAAATTCATCATAATTGAAAGTGATTTCAGGAGAATCCTATATTATTGAAAATATTATTTAATTCCTCAAGGGGCCCAAGAAACCATAATCTGCAAGTGGTGCATATGCCGATCATCGAACTATGACAAACCTAAAACTTGCCCCCTTATTACGTGAAACGAAAGTCACTAGCGAAAAGTGGGTGTACATTATACCACACCCACAATTTTCTAGTAGTCGGTCCCACTTAATAGTGACCAAGCCTATTGCCATTAGAATATTCAAAACCACCTACAACCAGGACAGATGTTACATACCCCTATAGAATATATGCAGTCCGAGCCAGAATTTATGAAAGGATAATATTAAAACATTCAACTTAACATAGTATTAGTATTACCTTCTGTCGTGAGGAGACCCATAGGTTATATTTGAAACTATCTACATATCTATTAATGACCCGAAGAGGCCACACAGGTGGATAAAGTCCGCCGGGCGCCATTGGAAGTTCCCTGTGTGCTCACCAGAGGCGCTCGGCAATGGACGAAGCCACGACCTTGGACTGCGAACTTAAAAAAAATCTATCAATGAAACAGAAACACAGAAATAAACTAGTATTACACAGTACCTTCCTTCTGTGTTTGTCGAGTAAATGCATAGTGGAAATAAGCAGAAGACCTATTAAATACCATAATCGTCAAAGTTTACCGCTAGTCATTAAAATTTCAAATCCACGATGACCGTCCACGGATCCATAAAAATCTATTAACGCCTTACATTTTAAAGGATTTGCCAAAAACGAAAGTCAACTGGGAAATTACGAAGCCAGAATATTTTTCGTAAACGTTGTAATTTTCATAGCGGACTTGTTGGAGAATGGACTTTTGGAGTATGACGTAAATGTTTGGATAAGGCTTCATAACATCATAACATAATATAAAACAAAGTGGCTTCCGTTCCCTATGTATGCTTAGATCTTTAAAGCTACCAACCAGATTCTGATGCGGTTTTCCCCAATGGATAGAGTGGTTCCCGAAGAAGGCTGTTGTGTATATAATTTGTAAAGCAGGCAAAGGCTGCCGCTAAACGCCTAAGAGGAAGTTTTCCAAAAAAATAATGTACGTAGCACTATTTCTATCACTAATCCAGCAACCAATTACATCGACTAAAGGCCTTAAACGGCGTAAATAGGCTAACCTAGCAGGTGATTACATATTTGAGACGTTTGGGGTTGAGACACTGGGGTCATGGGGTCCGAGCGCTCGCCGGCCTTAATAGAGAGCTAAACGCTTAATCGATCAAAATAGCCGGCCTATTTTGTTACGCTGGCTATTTTTTGGCCCAAAAAGTAAGTATCGCCATCCAACGTGGCAACACAGCCAGCATTCTGGGAACCTTCCCAGTCAGCAATGAAGCGGAGGATTTTTTAAACGACATTTTGTAGCGTAAATATTTTTTATAAATAATTATGTAAATTGTTATTCTTATTTTAAATAAAAATTTAAATCATAAAAGTATTAGTAGTTCATATTTGAAAATCGTAAAAATATTTGACTCGACCTGGGGTCGAATCCGGGAACTTTGGGGTAACTCAAGCGAGTTGAATGTTTAACCACAACGCAACCTAGGCAGTCAACTTAAGTAAATATACCTATGCGTAAATCTAAAACTATCTAATGTCATAAAATACGTAACGTCGTAAATCATCACACTTCTAACTAATGAACTGTAATGGCAAGTTAGTAATGAATGATCGGTTATGTGCTTTTAGTATTTAATTACACAACTCCTCCAGTATCATTAATCACACTGAAATTATAAAGGTGTAAGTTTGTAAGTGTATGTTTGTTACTAATTCAAAATCAAATGGTTGGAGCAATATTAACCAACGAACAACAGATCTCGCGAATAAAAAAAAACATTATTTAGGCTTTTGATAGGAGAACGTTGCGGTGTGACGTTGGTGAGTGAGTAAGATTGAAAAAGGGATGCTTAGTCTCTGCCAACCCCTATGGGAAAGAGGCGTGACCATATGTATGTATGTATGTATTTAGGCTTTTCTTTCATCATCCCCTTGATAGATCTTTAAAAGTACGCAGCGGATTTTGATGCAGTTTTCACCAATGGATAGAGTGGTTCTCAAGGAAGGGTTTTGTATTCCATTTGTCAAGCGGACAATGCTGTGGGCGTACGTACACTATTCAATGGGTTACTAATACGAGTATCCCAGTTATTTGTTCTTATGGTAATTGGGAATTAGATAAGTGTTTCTCGCTAGTGTCATCTCCAATAACATCTTCGTTTGGAAAAATTTATTCAGTGACGTCAATTTGATTATACAAGTACTTCTACAACTTCGTGTTTACATTTAGCGGTGGATATTTAATTCGTCTGTAGTCATGTAACCAAGGCAAAAGTATTGAGTTCCAACGACATAGAAAGGTGCCTATGTCAGGTCCAATATTTGTACCATCTGTAAATATTTGTTTTGGAGTTTGGATATTTTTCTATATGTGTCTTAATTACTAGCTAAAATCGCGGCTCTGTCTGCGTGATAAAGTTTTCTCAGTCCAGGATCCCGTGGGAATACATTACCGGGTTAAAAATTGCCTATGTAACTCAGGGTTAATTTAGCAACATTACAACGTTAAAGAATTTTCAAAATCAGTTCAGTAGTTACGGCGCCTATTCAATTCAAATATATAACAATCAAACCTTTTCTCTTTGTAATATTTGTACAGAAAAATACGTAAGCTCACTTCCAACAAGTAGTTTTTAAATTAGCTACAGCTACAAAAAACTGAAATGAATTTTAATAACCTTAAATTGTTAGATTAGTGTTAAGTACATTTCATTCTAATGAATTAAATTTCTCTCCGCAAATTAGAGAAAACTTTCGTACTAATGCATAAAATCTCTACAGTAACAGTGGTTTGCGGTTCCTATACGGAAATGACGGTTCATAGTTCACACATTATTCATTGAAATGTGCATAAGGTAATAAAAATGAAAAAGGCGCATTTTGTAATGAACAATCACATCATACACTCAAAAAACTTACAGTCTTCTTTCGAACTTAAGGCATAACGAAGAAGTTTGCGCATTGTTATTAGAGTAACATAATTTACATATACACATATTTACCTATGTATCCCCGAAGGGGTGGGCGGAGGCATATTATTCGCCCAAATTTTGCTAGTAATCCTGGCACTTTGATGTTAAATATTAACTAAAAATAATTCCTGATGTTTTTTTTATTTGATCAGACAATACAGTATTAACTCAATAATTGTAAATAGGTTGATGACCTTCAATCAAGCTTGAATTCAGTGTTTACTTTAAACTAGTTTAAACGAAGAATCAGTTCTCTGTCGTTTCTGAAAAAAATATAATTTTGAGTTGATGCAGTCTTGTTATAGCAGTCCGATTTTAGTAAGTCTCCAATACAGACTAAGCCTAGTCTCTTTATAGTTTAACGAGTAAATATAAATACTTACTCGTAAGAGGACAAAACGTTTCGAGAGACCTTACAACCGTACCTAACACACACTTTTCACTTATTGTCAAACCTATAAACATGTTTACCTACCGCACACGTCTCACTCTCTGAGTAAAACCATAATATATATTCTTTATTTTACTACCTACAATCTTGGTTTTACCCACGTACACACAATTTCTATATAAAAAAGTCAAGTCGAGCATACAAATGACAACAAGGCCCGATTTTCAAGTGTGTGGAATAAAATTGCAGACTGACGTGGAATTGGTAGTAATTTTGAAAAGGAAAATTGTTCAAATGCGGAGGCGAAATAAGATGACAATGTGATTGGCGGCCATGTTGGTGACGTCATAGTGACGTAGATTAACCTACAATTCTGTTTTGTTATCCGTACTTTTCAGCGATTGATGACATTACGGAGCGGTTTATTATGACAAGGTTCTATACCACTCACATCGTGCGCGGCTTATACGTATCTTATCCACTGTTTTACGATAATGGGTACCTGTAAGTTCTAACAAGAAAACAAAACATTTTAAATGCTTTCAAAACTTAATTCTTCCAAGATTTTGCTCATTCAGTCATTGATAAATTGAAATTTTTGCACTGTAAATTTATAACTGGCCACATTGTTACAAGTTTGTGTTAGGCCGGAAACCTATGTAAAACATTATCCATTTCGACCTCATTTCGAAACATGAAAGAGCCTTGTCACGTCAAACTCAGTAAATTATCTTTAAGCCCATACGATATTCACACAGACCTTGCATACAACTATTCGTCATCTTTATTTTGACAGAATTCACATAACCACAGTAAAACCACACTTATCCTAACCTACAATTGAGGGGGAGTGAAGCATGACAGTGTAATTTAAGCACACACAGACTATAGAAGTTTTCGGATTTACTTGCGCAAGTAACTCGCCCGGAATGAGGCAAGTTTAGTACGCGAATAAGCAACAATTTCAACTGTTTTAGAGCTAAATAGTGGGGCAAATCAACAGTTTATCTCGCAAAGTGAGCAACGATAGAGTTGGGAATTATTTGTGGAGTGTGTTGTGTGGATAATGGATGCCAGTTTAAGTGTAGTGAAATGTGGACCACGAATTAATACTGTTCTAATAGCATTAATACTGGTGTACATTGGGGGAATAATATATGCATCTACCAACCCTTAAAGAGGCGTAAATCTGTTTATAATATATCTACACTGTTATTACAATTTTAAAATGACACTTTTTAGGGTTCCGTACCCAAAGGGTAAAACGGGAACCCTTTTACTGACACTTCGCTTTCCATCCGTCTTTCTTGGGCTATCTCATGCACCGTGATAGTTAGAAAGTTGAAATTATCACATATGATGTATTTCTGTTGCAGCTATAATAACAAATACTAAAAAACAGAATGTAATCAATATTTAAAGGGGTTCCCATACAACAAACGTGATTTTATGCCGTGACGGAACTCCCACTGGTACTTGGACCGTTTTTTCTGGTAGTCAGAGTTTTGGAATATATAAATTCCTTTGCTATTACGCTAGCTATCAAATGCTCGAACGCTCAATAAATATTCCATTTTCTATAAAAAATACAGTGTTAATGTCAATGACAGACAGTATAACATCATATCAAGTTATTGCAGATACAAAAAATCCAAAAACAGATTGTTAAACAACAAGATAACGTCAGTAACTACCCAATCCGAACATACCATTAGACCAAGACTAAAGAAAGCAATTTGCGTCTCAGAAGGTGACTATACCCTTAATTGTCGTTACAACTGTCTGATACGGTCTATAGGTTTGAATGTAATGTCGGGTACATTATAATGTCGGGGCGTTGCGACAGCGGCGGCGTGTAGGTAATCATCATAATATGCTTTTTATATACGAGCCGTTGTATGATGGTATTATTGCGGATTTTGATATGGAATATTTTAGTCAATTGTGGTTTTTATGGTAGCGTTAATTTGACGGTAATAAAGCGTTGTGGTTTTAGTTTCATTATTATGGTATTTTAGTATATTAGTTGGGAAAATGATACATAAATGTTGTGTGTTAGCGGCAATAGACTCGATCTAAAGTCTTGTTCGCACTGCTTTAGTAATTTAGTAGAGTAGCGTGTAATTTAGTGGCTAAACTACTCGCTACTATACATAAATCGTTCGCATTACGGTTTAGTACAGTACACAAGTGAGTGGTGTTGTGACATTTTTGCGGCCAGGCGGCCACTAATGAACTCGACTAATCAACAGGTTCGGACTTGTTTAGCCGGTGAACCAGTGAGCACGGGTGCGTGGTGGGAGGCACTACTCGCCCGAAAAAAAATAGAGTACAATGGATCGACTCAACTAAATCATTTACTAAATTCCTCGATTTTTTTTTGTAGTTCGCACATATTTAGCTACTAAATTAATCGCTACTCTTCTAAATTACTAGCCTAATCCGAACTAGGCTTAACTGCAACAAGTCATTGAAAACCGCTATAACAATCAGTAAACTTTGTTTTTAGAGTTCTGTAAGTACCCAAAGGGTCAAACAAGAACCCTACTACTGAGACTTCGATGTCCGTCCGTCCGTCCGTCTTGATCTGTGGCTCAAGACAGACGGACGGACGTACAGTTGGCCGGTTTTTTTTCGATTGTTCGACTATCACGAAATTCTGGTGGTTCGATATTTGAGCGGAGCGAAGCGGAGCTCAATCTTAAGCGACAAGTATAAATCGTTTGTGTGCCAACCGGCTCGACCGATTTTGACCAAATTTGGCATGCTGGTCGACATCATACCCGGGAGCATATCTCTAAAATCATAAAAATAGAGCTGACCAAAGAGGAATAATCACCGAAAATGTCCTGGACATCACCGAAAAACCAGATGATTAAATGGTTGTCATGGAAACACGTGCGTCAACAATGAAAATAGATTCTTTCATTCGATTAATTAATTGAAGTGTTCGATTCTGATTATGGTACGTAATAAACACATTTGCTCCGCTCAACATTTGCAATTAGCAGCATGCATTGCATACCTAGTTAGTAAAGATAACTTAATATTGAGACCCTGGGAAGATTAATGATGTGAGCATGGTAAGGGCTCTATCATCATCTTCAGAGCCCAAGTCATCCTAAGCTGATCGAGGCTCTGGCCACCTGTTACGTGAAACTAACAGTGTTAGGCGAAAAGTGGGCGTATTAACGCCTCTATCTACCCGATCGAGGAAAGGGCTTGATTTTGTGTCGTTGCTGTGTGTGGTTTACTAAATTTATATTTTTGGACATTCTCACACAACATCATCTAGCCCAAACTAAGCTATAAGCTTGTGCTATGGGATCTAGACAACTGATAAACATGCTTCTATATATTTCTAAATACATACATAATATACATAGAAAACACCCAAACTCCGTAACCAAATTTGTGGATCACACAAATATCTGATTCGACCCGGGAATCGAACCCGAGACTCCGGAGTCGAAAGCCGATGCACTACCGACCACGCCACCGAAGCAGTTAACTTCTATGAGATGATTTTGGAGACATAGTCCGAGCGCCCGCTGCCTGTAGAGATACCTCAAAACACCTGATGAGAGGACTGGTTATTTCTAATACAGAGAATCAGCATTGTCATTCAACGAAATGCCTTTAGAGCGCTTTTTCTTTCTAGCGTTTTTCCACCAGCTTGCTAGTCTCGCCCGCAATGCGTGTCGATGTCAATGTCAAATTTCATACAATAATGAAATGCGTTTCATGTAACGCCACACGCCCGGTTGTTGTGGTAACGGGGTTAGTCGCGACTTATTTGACGTTGACATCGACGCGCATTGCGGGCGAGATCCGCACGCTGCTGAAAAAAAAACATGTCAGGAGAAGTGCCCTTATAGTCAACAATGATACAAAGGATTTCCCATGAAATGTTCTAAATTTTGATAAATACATGCATAACTTAACATTACTACTATCAATATTTTTTTCGATTTAAGTAAAAAATGTTTATTAAAGTACACAATATTAAAACTCACGTACTAAGTGAATGAAAATAAGCCAAAGCAATTCAGGATAAGTGAGAATTATGTGAAGAGCTTCTAGGCCTATATTTTGTACGTAAAAAAATGTAGTTACGATTATTTGAGAGTACTCAAGAAAAAATTACGTTATAATTATAAGTTTAAGCTGCTTTAATGCTTGATTTTTATATTGACGATTTCAGTTTCTGTTTTTCTAAATCCTGGCTAAGAACAATAAGTAGTATTCAGAGATACATACTTCCTTTATTTTCTAAATAATATTTTATTTCAGCAAGCAGTTAAATGTTTGGCAATATGATTGCGATATTACTAAGTCCAAAATTATACGCCAGGCGCCACTGGAAATACCTTCCGCGTGCGTACCAGAGACGCCCGGCAACGGACGTGAGAGCGGCCGCGGCCTCTGGCTGCGGAATTAAAAGAAAAAAGAAAGTCCGAAATTGAACAAATAGTTGTGCATGAAGCATGTTTATTACTGAATGGTGCAGAATTTTTTGGCTGCTGTTTTGTGTACAGACAGATTTATTCTCCGGAAATCGTAGACCTGTAGATAACAGGAAATTACATACCTATACATTTTATCAGAAGTTTGGTCTAGTATTTCATAATTTAAAGTTTTTATAATAATATTTAGACTAATAATTAGAAGAGTTTAATAGCTTATATCTACTCTTATGTCGAAAAATTCGAATTATAATTTCAAAAGTTGTTGCATTAGTTTAAAACCAAGTGATCTAACACCCTCCGTTATGCAACAGTTTCATTTCATCAATACATAATAATATAATAAAATTGTAAGTGGTCGATGTCTGTACATCGAAGATATGATACAGAAACTGTTGTAGGGGCCTTTATGAATGCAATAGAACCGAAAACAATGGTTTTTAGAATTTTTGTCTGTTTGTCTGAATGTTAGAACACGCTAATCTCAGAAACGGCTTTGTGTGAATGCGGTTTTCAGTAATGCGTTGTGGTTTATTCAACTTAACATTTAAGATTTTATTTCAATCGGTTCATAAATAAAAAAGTTATGTGGATCTAAAGTAACACGCAGGCGGGGCTGCGGGCAAAAGCTATACATATTAAACCAGTAACTGGTGATCAAGAAAACTATAACACGCAGGCGGAGCTGCAGGCAACAGCTAGTAACTACTATTGCTGTACAGCGAACAACGCTGAACGCTTGTCGTGTTTATAATTTCGACACTGATAGCCCGTGTGAGACAAATAACGCTATTTATTTTATTCTGCTATTAAAACGGAGCTAAGATACAAGATTACAGCGAGCTTGTATCATCAAGGGACTACCCAGTTTCTACGATTTGATTAAACTCATATTTTAGAGATTTTAGAGAGTAAAAGTTCATCAACGCAAGTCGTTTGCGGCTGGATAACATTCATCAAGTAAATGTTGTTCGTTGGGTAATCAAAGAAAGAATATAACAATACATTTTATTGTACCGAAAGTTTTTTAAAAACAATTCACGGCACTCTTTAGTTTATGATTCGTTAGAGCCTCAGACGAAAGTAAAATTCATAAATGATATCAATTTCAATCGCCAATTACACAGTTAGTTAAAACATTTTTTTTGGAAAATAAAACCGTAAAATAACGCAAAATATGTAACGGCAAATAAAAAAAATACAATAGCGTTATCACTCATGTTATCACCACACCAAAATTGTTCAATTATGTTCAACAAAAACCGCCGACCACGATCGCTAAAGCGCTCCCTTTGACCGTTTGGCCGGATGAAAATTAAAAAAAGAACCATTTGCTATCGCTACACCAGCCTGCAATGACAAATGTGGGTTAGTAGGAGCGAGCGAGATGTCAGACGCAGCAGGATATAATAGGGTTAAAAATCACAGTGAACAGCCGGTCGTGTTCGAATTTATTAAATATAATTTATGTTGTATACAATGATGACAATTTTCAGGTTGACACAAAAGAGGTTAAGGTACCATACCTTAGAAAAGGTAATAGATACCTCTTTTATTCCTAACTGACACTACCGCCAGCTACCGTTTTGAAATACTTACCTTCTATTACGAACTTATTTTCGACATAACGAACAAATGCCAAGTTTATAACTTTGTTCTTTACGAAATTTTGCTAAAATTTAGCCGTTTCAGTGTACAAACGATTCTCCCTTCTAGAAACTACCGTCCCTTCTAGAAAATTTTAGAAAGCTGCCTATCTTTTCTAACCTTCTAGAAGAACCCCAGAATACACATTTACAGACATTACAGACATTTGCTATGTACACAATTTCATTAAATGTTAAAAGCTATACAACGGAAGTATATTACCTTCCAATTACGTTTATCAAAGGTAAATTGACGATATAAAAGGTTTTATTGTCAATATTGTTCGACGGCCATTTTGAATTATCTATCTATAAGTAGTGACTAGGGGTTAAAATGGACAGTTTTTGTTGTGGTTGTATCGTATCTATAATAATGGAGCAATGTTAAAAAAATTGATTATAGGTACTTTTTATTCAGGGATTTTAAATAAGACTGTTTAGTTATGGCTTTTTGCACAGCCATAACCTCAAAAGTTACTGAACGGACTTTATTGCGGTTTTCACCGATAGGTGTAGTTCATGATTGACTAAAGAGGTGTAGCCAATCAATGGACAATAAGGGAGCAGCAGCCTTGGGCCGCAGAATTAAAAAAAAAAAGAAAAAACAACTATACAACATAAATTATATTTAAAATTCGAACACGACCGGCTGTTCACTCTGAAACTGGAGCCAAGGGCCTGTCACAACACAAGTATATACAATCATAATTAGTTGACAATCACCCCTGGAGAAACAACACATCCATATAAATTGTATTTACATTTTATACTGAACCCAACCGATATATTAAAGTTTATTGAACAAAAATTTCACAAATTGACGTCTGTTTGTCTCGTGATAAATAAAACATTCCGACTGATAAATATTGGTTTTGGAGTTGTTTGGAACTTTAAGGAGATTTATGCAGTGATTGAATGTAAAAGTATGATAAATGGAGTGCTTTTTGTTTTTGTTTGGTGACAGTATTGGATTTAGTCTGTTCTGTTTGCTTTATATGCGGTACAAAGAGTTAAAAAACCGGGCAATTGCGAGGCGGACTCCGACTCACACTTCACGGGTTAATAAATAATTTAAATGTATTTATTAAATAAAGAATCGCAAACTATGTAAGTAATATTGCATTCGATCATGTTATCGTTCTTCTATTTATTTTGAATCATCAATTGAATCACTAATAGCAAGTGATTTGACGGTACAAAATAGTTCTATCGTTTTGACATTTAATAAAAGGAATCTGATTTAATTTGAGAGTCATCTACCTTATTCAGTAAAAAACGCCAATAGATAAATCTCTCACAACTATCATATGTAAAAGCTGACTGTTGAACATAAATCTTTAAAAAAAAAACTAAAACAAGTGACAAGCTAGTGTAAAATTCTGGATTTGAAGTCATAACTAAGAAACTCTGGCACGACGCCAATACTGCAAGACTTCATCCAAGCGAGGATAATAACTGTAAAGTATAACGATGGAAATATAATATGTTACAGGACTTTTATAAGTAGTAAAGCATGTATAAGAAGATGATGCGAGTGTGAAGGATGGTAAAAACCGATCAAGGTAGACGAACTGCTCAAACAAATATACCAGGTTAATATTGCCCCAAAAACACTCACTAAAGTTAAAAAGGCAATAAAATGCCAAGATTACCAAGTGGTAATCCGTTGTACTAAACAGACAGGTCGTTTGGATGTATGTTGGTAATAAAATGTATGGTTAGCTCGATTGGAGAAACGTCCGCAGTGTTCTGGGCCTAATTAGTTTCCTTCCTTTCCTAGCTCCAAATCACAGAAGCAAATTCAGAAATAATATATAGTAAAATTATTATAAAGCGCCATTATTAATTTCAGTACCAATTATCAATAATACTCTTTAATATGATTGCAAGTAAAAGCAATCCAATTAGTCAAATGTTATGTAATAGGTTCACACTTGTGCTCGCAACTTTGAGCAAGAACTTTAAAAATGCTGTTATGATTTGTTCAGCATAGTTCCACAAAGCGATACGTACGAGGCATCGTGCACACGTAAAGGTTAGGTCCCATTACCAGCTAAACTGACTTCTTTCTTTAGTGGTTACATTACAACGACCTACACTTTTTTTTGTATTTTCATGACGAGAAGAATTCTGACCGAAATACGATCTGTACAATAGATTCTATAGTATTACATTAATAATGCACTAATGACATTGTTTGAACGCGCCATAATCACGGAGGGCTTTCTGATCATGGGCGCTTGGAACGAGTGCGGAAATATCGGCAACTCGCTACAACAGCCAATCCAATGAGTATGACCATCATAGTTTAAATATCTATCGTATTGTAGTTCAATCTGTAATATTTAATGTTACATGACAATATGTCAGGGCCAAGTAGGATCTTAAATCTATAGTTTGAATATTATGTAAACATTGTAGTCATTAAGCTCCGCTTCGCTCAGCTTCCGCAGTAGAACAGAGCTTTATGCTCGTAACCCAGTTAGCTCAGCGGCCTATTTCACGATTGTACTCGACTGTACACACGACACTATCGCATAACTCCCGTATAAAAGTCTATTTATGTTCCTTTTTTGACTGCTGGGTACACAAATTTTAAATGGTGGGGGTTTGTATCTATCTAGTATGTGAATAAAAACGAACACAATTCTTTATTGTTTACTAAATCTGACAGTTTTAGATTATTGTAGGGTTCTTCACTAACAACACTTATATAAATATTGAAGAAGTGAATTAAGTAGGTCAAAATCGTAGTAAGTGGAAAAAGAAACTCATTGTAGGAAAGCTCTAAAAGGTATTTTGGACGATACTTTAACGCGTATATTTAAAAAAAAATCCTACTGTGTAGTATATTTACCTATGTAGTTCAAGCGACTTCGAGTAAACAAAAAAAATATTTTAAAAAATACCCCGACGTATTCAGAAGGTTTTAAAGTCATGGTACGGTTTAAAGTAGTTTAAAAATAAGACCTTTAATTGTAATGTTTTGAATATCGGATCCCGCAGCTGTTACTAAAACAAACGAAGATACAAAACGTATTAAACTAAAATTACAATTATACATTATCCAATATACAATGAGTCCATGTACAATAGACTAGACTATACAAAGTTCAAGACCTAAAATATACAACTGTTTATACAACATCGTTCAAGTATTTTCTTAAATTGACTCTCGACAAAAGGGCATATCTCATAAAACCCTCATTCACATCAGGATATCGCCCTATTTCCTACACAGCCCTTTCAAAACACCAATAGCCTTCATAGAGACGACGAAGCGCCCAATTTGTCGAAGATTTGACGTATTATTATGATGTGTCTGATGTTACAATGATTGTAGACACAGGGACGGATTGTAGCTTATTTTTTTATTATTGCATGGGACCAACAGTTACTAGCGAAATGTGAGTGTAAGAACTCTTCTACCTATCTTTTCTGGAATAATGACGTGATTTTTAACCGACTTTAAAAAAAGGAGGAATTTCTCAATTCAACAGTATTTTGCTTTTTTTTTTATTTTTGTGGGGTACCTAATAACTTCCGATCGAGTGAACTGATTTAACTTCTTGTGTGGTCTCATTTTGACAATTATTTGTTCCCATTGCGGTAATTTCTAGTCGGTTTTTCTTTTCGTTAAAATTATAATACTATTTCTATGTTTTCTTTAAGGTTAATGATACTGACACTAAGAATAGACAACTGGTAGCAATTACAACAATGAAGGTATGCAAAAAAACTAAGAATGCAGTTCAAACCATGCGATGAACGTTATATTACTGAACCTATACGGACGATAACTACATATAATACTCAATGGACGAGTTCCCGGTAAGAGGCAATCAAAGATTAGAGATATGTGCTAATGGCAATCACACTTTAGAGATATGAACTAGTAGTAATATGCTAGCCTCCTAATTCGTGGGATGAACCATATAATTGGTGAAATGTGAACATATAATGTACCCCTCTATTATACCTACCTAGGAAAGCAATCGTGATTGTGTGTAAAATTATTTATTAAGATTACCTACAACACATTGTCCTTTCAGTTCCATCCAGATAATACATAACTTCTATCAACACATAACTTCCAGTTCCGGAAAATATTTATACAGCATAATAAAATACTAAATAATTACATTACTTTTCCAATTCCGTGAATTGTTTTACTACACAAAATCGTCAGTCGTCGGACTATTTTGGAACACTAATCAAATAATTGATACTTTATCAATTAAATCCGTCCCTGTAGAAAACGATGCGATAATGATTAATTAATACACTTACGTATTGGAAGTACATTATAGACAGCTATTCTCCAATTAAACACCTAGATAACGACTGACAGTTATAACTTTCTGTCTGTTTATTCCGGATAATCTCTGAAACGGCTGTATTGTATTTAACGGGGCTTCTACTGTCAGATTTAGCATATAGCTACGTTTATTTTAGAAAAATAAACATATTTACACCGCATGTAGCCTACTATATATGTATCAAAGGTTCAGTTCAGTTTCCCATTACACAGATTGAACTTCAACTTCAAACCCTTCATGTCAGCAAAACAATTGCAGATACCCTTACGTAATGAGATCTACAGTTAGCAGAACTAAGATACCTACATCAAAGTTAATTCGTGTGCTTCGACGCGTGAAATTCGCAAAGGAAAAGGTTTACAACACAACATACATAAATATATGTAGATAGGACCCTAAAGGCATCAACATACTCATCTTTCGTATACGACGTATACCACGTATTATGACATCTGAACAGGATCTGGCCTATACAATTTGTATGCTTACAAATATACTTGTCATTCGCAACGCTGTGTTACGCGTCACCGTGCTAGATTCGCGCGATCCCATACTATCCCACGCGTACGACGCTATGACACACGTAATAGTGTCTTAGCGCGTAAGATACTCGCAGACACGTATACGTAGGACCAGTGTGTCGCTGTCTCCCACGTCGCATGGCATACGTCGTATACGAAGGACCAGTGTGTTGTTGCATTAATTCGTGTATAGAACATTCTAGTACACAATCGTGAAACGTGAACCACTTATATTAAAATAATCACAGTATTCTGAGATTTCTTGATTGTTTGTTTCGTTACAGTAGATTAATGATAAGTACTGGTCCAGTGACGTAATACTTTAATTTGTTTTCTAAGATGACGCCACTTTTCTTACGTCACTATCTTATAAAGGTTGGGTCTGTTTACATCTAACTTTCATTACATAGTATTTATTACATTGGTACTTTACTACTAGGTCGCCGCAGTCGCAAAACGTACCGTTACGCTGCAGCATATATTTGAGCGAAGCGAGTTTTGATTCAAAGCGATATAACTCTGTCAAAGTATTTTTTGTCATTACGCTATGGGAATTTTTACCATCAATTAAATTATTTTTATTTGATCGAAATTCAAAATTCTGGCTTCATAAGAACCAGGGTAATTCTGTAAGCTTTTGATGAGTGCAAGAAAATCCGAAATCGGCCGAGTATTCGCCGAGAAACAATTTAACACAATTTAACATAAATCGTAGTTTGAGTCACCCGTTGAGAGCTCCGCTCGCCTTCGGTTCGCTTCGCTCAATTAGTATGTTCGGGATATTTACCATGTAACGTCTTATCGACAACGCCGTTGTGGTCTTATTAGTCGGAAACGCCCAGGACTTTAATTGGCTGTGTCATAGCGGCTGGCACGTAAGATATCATCGCAAGGCAATATGTTCCACTTTTTTTTTCAAAATTACAATAGCTGCACTTTTTATTATATTCAATCAGCCATTTTGGAAATAACCGATTAGATGTGTGCCCGGTGACGGCCATAGGCTTGCCCCCTATTACGTGGGACTATAAATACTGGCAAATTGTGGGTGTGTAATGCACCTCTGCCTAACCTTTTGGGGATACAGGCAGAATATGTGTGTGTGTGTGTGTGTGTGTGTGTGTCTTATTGAGTCTCCGAGAGTCTCTGAGAAGTTACATGGTACACCCCGAACATGCTAAAAGTAATGTGAACGATCATGAAAGTTTAAATACATTAGTTATTACTGATTCAGTTTTCTTCTTCTGATTGGGAAGTGCCCCAAGTCAACCTTACATGCAAATCTTTAAACCCCTGGATGATGGCGCCCTCTATTACGTAGAACCATCCATAAATAATCATAATCACGCCTAATCCCCAATGGTAGGTCTTCTTAATCATACGCAAAGAAATAGCTATTCCGTTTTCAATCACTTCCCACCCCAGGTTAGAGACCGCTCTTGGTGAGAAGGCTGCCGTTTGTATGTACTAACGAATATCAAGTTTCTGTATTTTTGTATTAATATTGGTGTACAATCAAGTCTAATCTATACATATAAAGCTCAGCGTACACGATGTATTGTTAGCTAAGATAGATTGGCGATAGAATAAAGCGAGCGATTTCCCTCGGGAGCACACCTCTCTGGAACATAGGTCGATGTACCTAAATGAATTTCGTTCGTGTGAAAAGCCCCTTTTACTGAGAAAACCTATAGACAGGTGAAATTCAGTTTTGAAAGGGAATACGTATGGGAATTGTTTTTGAGCGTTTCGATTTTATGAAGGAACTGTCAATACTCAAACGTTCTGAAACGATCCTTTCTTTATAAGTCGGCGTTGAACACAATATTGTACGAAATTATACAAAAAAAACAAAAAGAGTAGAAGAATCTCATAAATCTATAATCATAACATAATAAAAACAAAGTCATCTCTGTTCCCTATCAGATCTTCAAAACTACGCAACGGATTTTGATGCGGCATTCACCAATGGGTAGAGTGGTTCTTGAGGTAGGTTTCTGTATATAATTTGTCAAGCAGGCAAAGCCGCTAGTAATATTATAAAGAGGAAAGATTTGATTCATTGATCAATACGAGAGGATACTTTTTTTGCCCGCCAGTAGTATAATAAGAATAACGTGTCTATCTCAATTTATGCTTCAGTAAACCAAAATACATCAGACAAATATTTGTTGTCAAATAACCATGCAAATAGGGTAGACTCACAATGGAGTCATCATCCACCGAGCCTTTTCCCAACTCAGTTGGGGTTGGCTCTCCAGACTAACTGCGATTCCGGTGAACTTCGATAGATTCCGTGAAACGACTGCCATCTGACCTCCACAACCCATGGACGATATCGAAGTTCTGTAGTTAGGCCGGTCGGATCTTTGATTTAGGGCTCCGATTAAACCAACCTTTAACGACTGCTATATATGTTTGTATGACAACCGGGACCGACGGCTTAACGTGCACTCCGAGGCACGGAGGGGTCTCAATGTCTTACGAAATGGTCCACATCCTTTGCAATGTGTTAACATTGTCGGTTACCACTAGACCACGAGCCCCACGAGAGAAAATTGGATATAGTAATTTTCGCAAAACGCAACAGGACATATAGCGTACTTGTAAGTAAGTACTTGGATAAACTCACACAATTTCAGGAAATTACTAAAGATAAAGGCTTCTCATAAACAATTCCCCTTTATGCTCGCACTGTTCATTTAAAAGAGACTTATATACTCGTAGCAGTATATTACCCCTAAATACAGCGTAGACCATAAAATGGTAAGTAAGTTTATGAAACTGCACAGCCTTTGTTTACTATAAACTAAAATTCGTTCACATAATGCAGCCTAGAACGCTTCGGTGTATATAGATTTATGGCGACATATTATCACCACACATGACAAAGGTCAAAGGAAAATGAACCTTATTTCTCATAAAATAGAAGCCACATAGGACTACTTATATTTGCGCACATAAAAACCGAAATTTGGGAGCTTTTACGCTAATTCAGCAAAAAGCTATAACAATTTAGCAGCGCTGGTAACGCTCTGTTTTCATTGTGACTTCTTTCGCATAAATCAAAAACACATGGCGTTTTATACCGACATTTTAAACCGCATGCATTGTTTTAAAATTCTATTGTGGTTAATAAATATTTCTGATTTTTAAGTAATCAGAGTCAAATTAAAATTATTTATACGTTCATTAGGTCTTATAATGCTATTCTTTTAAGTGGATTTGTGCTCTTAGACTTAACTTAACGAAAAAGAAAATGAACAATGTTCATTCAATTCAGTTCTTATGAAAGAATTGACTGCATTGAATGGGACATGCTTTTGCAACTTGTAGATAGGACCTGCGATAATCGATTGAGACGTTAGATTGACGATAGATCAATGAAGGCAAAGTTATATTATTTGCTCAATTCTCACAAGTTACTAGAGGTCCTGTGGAATAGGTGGCGAACCGATTGCCACTTACCGGGCAATTTTATGTTTGCCAGAGCCTCGTCAGTAAATCGATAAGTGTATCACTTGCAGGCTTGGGCCTCTATGCGACCACTTGATATTATTATTTCAGACCACTATTATTTCGTGTTTATGTTATTTAGTTTGCCTACTGTCCAGTTTTGTGTATGAATTGTAAAAAAATAAGTCTTCATAACGACAGTTTAGGATGGAGGTCAAAAAGAATTAAAAAAGCTTTTGTTGATGGTTAACCACAACTGACGGTTTATTCAGCGAAGCCTTAATTAAATTATTTTTTTAAGGTTTCAGTATATCCGATGGGTTATTTGTGGCTGAGAATCTATAGAGCTAAATGATGGACAACGGTTTAATCTTTACACACACATACACACACAAAACCACGCCTTTATTGCCGAAGGGTTTTGCTAGTCACTAAAATGATCCTATGTACCTAATAGAGTCATTTCTAGTTATGTTAGAGGATTTGCCAGAGATTAGTCCGTTCTTCAGAACATCATCGCGAGCATGTGAGAATGACAGGGAAGGAGAGGTTGATAAGACCGCTTACCACCTCTTTGTCCGCCGGGTGCCACTGGAAATTCTTTCTAATGCTAACCAGAGGCGCTCGAGAATGGACGTAGGAGCGGCCGAAAACAACCACCAAACACATTATAACAAAGAAACAACGCTATAACTAGATGTCATTATGATACTAACTACAGTGTAAATGATTTAACCAAAAGCGAAATTCTTCTTTTTAACGTTTTCTTGAAAACTTATTTATCTAATACTAAAAACAATAAAAGTGTAGTACATATGGATGGTTTCGTTCAACTAGCCTCTGGTTGGCTGCAATTTATATCGTCGCGATAAATTCACGCCAATTCCCGATTGAGTTATATCTTCTAATGTTCTCTTTGTAACGATCTTGTTTGTTACTTGATAAATAGTTTGGAAACTAGTTGCTTTTATGGTACGTATAGTCAAACATGTGAAAGGGGTAGGCAGATGTATATATAAACCTTACCAACATTTTTGCGGTCCAAGTCATACCTCCTTACAAAATAACCAACGTGCTCAGAAACGACAATAGGGCCCTATAACGTGGGACGAATAAGAATACTGGCGAAATGTGGATGTAATAAATTCCTCCCCAGGGGCTAAGACGTAGAACAACAGCGAGCACAGGAGTATTGGTATCATTATTAAACATCAAAAATATTATTTGAGTATTTCACTTCCATTTACCCCCAATATAAAAGGCTCACGTAAAACTTGTTTAAATTAAGAAACACGTCAAGTTTGGATAAAAATTTGGCCGCTACCCCGTAACACACACAAACCTACAGAGAGACAGACGATAGCAAAATTTTCCAGCTTCGCTCAATCGGTCAAAAATAAATATTGAAATATTAAGATGCTCAGTTATAATCGGTGTAACAAGTAACGCTATCTTTGTGCCGTATTTTCCTTTAAATAAACAGTTCAGTGAAACTCTTATCTCTGTCACAGATAATATCTGTCCGAGACAGTGACGTCACAGAAAAGGACCCGCCTTTTGTCCAACAAAAAATAACTATTATTCTTGAAAATCGCCTACCATTTTGTCTTCTGAAGACATTTTTGGGCTGTTTATTGATAGACATTATCTTTTTAAGTCTATTTGTAATTCCAAACAATCCCGTGGGGATCAGGAACTGCAAAACTATTTAACGCGGGCGAAAACCTGGGCATCAACATGCAAAAATGAAGATATTTTTTCTCAAGTAAATATCAACCCTTTTTTGGAACCTATTTGTTCATCCAATTGCTGTGACTAACAATAGATAGTCATAATTAACCCGTACAACTAATGAGAATTTTCGGAGGGTCTCCTAAACCCTTCCGGTAGATCATGAAGGGTTTAATAAGACATCAAAACCAGATATTATTATCCTAAACTTGTACCTGTCATCTACAAGAATTAAGAAAATATAATATATTTAGGGACAAATTATTGTATTTGCAACTTTATGAATATGTTTATAAAGTTTTGTTCTAGTAAACGTTAAGCGTTCTAATACCAAAATAGGTATGGGTCTGATTTTATCAAATGAGATATAATTGGAGACGCAAAATATGTTAAGGTTTGTGGGTGATTCTGGAGAAATATTATAATAGGGTATCCTACAGCTAAAATAAATTGCTGAAATGTTAGGTACTTACAATACAGTATGAACCGACTTGAAAAATGACGGGACGTAGGTAACGGCCGATGGATTTATTTATTAGACACTGCTTTTTTGCTTAAGCATCACATAAAACACTATATTTTCATGTTTACAACGGAAATGTCCCTAAGATCCCAAGTTCGATTCCGGGTCGAATCCAATTATTTGTGTGATCCACATATGTTTGTTTCGGAGTTTGGGTATTTTCTAAATATGTGTATATTTAGAAATGAATAAGTATATTTATCAGTCGTCTAGATCCCATAGCACAGGCTTATATTAGCTTAATGTGGGCTAGATGACGTCGTGTGAAAATGTCCAAAAAAATTGTTTGCGATCATGACTGATTAAAAACCTGCTAACATTTTTGCCATGGGATTGAGAATCCTGTGGCCCTAAAACTATTACGACAGAATACCCCATAAAACTATTACGTACAAAAGTAATGTAATTGGTTAATTATAAAAGTTACCTCCGGCTGATACAGATGCAAACGAAAATAAAATCATTATACCTGTAACAAAACATACACAAATAATTAATAAAAGTGAAAAACAAAGAAAGTTTATTATAGTAAAACTACATTAGCAGTTAATAACTACTGGACGCCCCGCCCGCGTCTACACTTAAGAGTTAGTACGTTGGAACAGTTAGAGTTAATAAGTACCTACATAGAGTTCTTAATAGCCAAAATTATTATACTCGGTACTCGGTAGAGAATTGTGATACAATAACTTTGATTGTTTACGCAGTACACCCTACGAAAGCTCTCAAAAGAAGCTTACATGTCCCATTCTTTGCAACATTTGAAAAGAAAGAAAAATAATTTGTACACAAGAAATACACAATGTATTTCTGTGTAATATACCTTACATTACACAGAAATACATTGTGTATACTTATATTATAAAATCACTCTCATCATTATGGAAACACACACACACACATACCACGCCTATATCCCCGAAGAGGGGTAGGCAGAGGTGCATTACACACCCAAAATTTGCCAGTATTTTAGTCCCATGTAATAGGGGGCAAGCCTATTGCTGTCAAAACGTCATAAACAGTAGCAGCAGTATTGTAATTTTGAAAAAAAAATTGATAACCGTTGCCTTGCGATGAAATGTTGATTAAAGGCAACAAAATTTTACGTGCCAGCTGCTATGGCACAGCCAATTTAAGTCCTGGGCGTCTCGGACTAAAGTTCTGGGTATCTCGGACATTATGAAAACAAAAAAACAGATTTTTCAGTAATAAAATAACAAACAAACACCCAATCTCTCACAAAACATCAAATAAGTTAAAAAGTTTACAATTAAGAGCGGTATGTCAATTCAGTTAATTGTTTATCAACCCTTGAGTAATCCTTCAAAGGTAGGTTTGCGCAGAATGAAAATGCGGGAAGACTCTTTAGAAAAAATATTTATTTTATCAAACAGAGCGAGTTCAATTTGGTTTCAACGGCTATTTCTACTATAAGTAAGGTCAGGAAAACAAGGATTAATTTAATTAAGAATTTGCTAAACAATATTATAGAGTTACAGTATTTTTTCATTGTTTATTATCTTCACTTAATCATATACCGTGTTTGAATCGGCAGTTGAATATACATACATATCTTAGACTAGCTGATTACCGCGGTTCCGCCTGCGTGGTTTAGCTTTCTTGTTCCCAATTTCTACGGGAACACATTACCGGGGTGCCTATGTCACTCGGGAATAATGTTACATGTTAGTTAAAGATTTTTTATGTCGGTTTAGTAGTTACAGAGCCTATTCAGACAAATAAACATACAATCAAATCTTCCCTCTTCATATATTAATACACAGTATAGATAAATTACACTCCTGTCTCAGAAACTACCCGGTGCCCCAGGGAATTCTCTCGAGGCACCCGGCAATGGACGTGGGGGCCATGTCCATTACATCGTAATCAACACACAAAGGTTTGTCCTGGGTGCGATTCCAACTAACGACCTCCGATTCCAGTAGTTAGCTTTAGAAGTTAAGGCAGTGTTACTAACCACTGGACCACAAAGGTCGTCAAATATATTTATTGTAGCGATTTTTTAAATACATTTTGTTATACTACACATTTTTTTGTTGACCGTACTCAGCTCAAGCTTTTCCGTAAGCCGCACCTCGCTCGTTCATCTTTCTTAAATTCTTTAATCATTTGTTAAAAGATATCATCGCCAGAGACTGGCACATTCATTTCATTCCACTACTTCGGTCTAGTCGGTTAAACGCACGTTCTACGTGTGACTACTGAGATACCTAGTACCTATATTATTTCATCTATAATTCTCTGGCTTATATGACAATAAAGGGACGGGCAAACTTATCTTTCACATGCGACCTAAACCACGCATTATGACATCTGAACAATTTGTATGGTAACGAACACACTGGTCATTCACCACGCTGACTTACGCGTCACCGCGCCAGATTCGCGTGTTCCCATGTACGACGCTGTCACACACGTTTAAAGTGTCATAGCGCGTAGATGATGTAAACGTCAGACGTCGTAAGACGTAGGACCAGTGTATCGCTGTTTCCCACGTCGCGTAGCATACGTCGTATCTGAAGGACCAGTGTGTTTTTAGCTTAACTGTTTTTACCTATCATTCGATTTTGATGAAAAAAAACCTAATGTTGCCCTGAGCTGAGCTTAATCTAACTGCGAAAATTAACTAACTATCTATGAAGTATCTTCGAAAATTATCGAGTGTATTATTGCATACTACTACTTTTTACATCGCCCACACAAATTTTTTAGTAAACAAACTGTAGCGAGTAGACAAGCAGACTAAACGAAGCACCACCTCTGACGTCACATCTAGTCTCTTCTATAAGCTTCGACCAGTTTCTACCTGAGCATACGTCATAAGCTATATCTCCTTATAATTGATATTGTTTAAAATTATAATATAAGTATAGCTGCTTATTTTATTAAATTAATTCGGCCATTTTGGACATAACCCACTTTCTAAAGTGCCCGGTGACGGCAATAGGCTTGCCCCCTATTACGTGGGACCAAAAATGCTGGCAAATTGAGGGTGTGAAATGCACCTCTGAATACCCCTTCGGGGATCTAGGCGTATATCTTTATAATTGAACTCGCCAATTAGGTGCAAGCGACACTAACGTTCATAAGTGTTACTTTGTGACCTACATGAATGAAGATATTTTGATTTTGATTTTGACTATGTGCTACAAAACTATTTCTACTGTTATTATTATTATAGTATGTATAAGTTAAACACAAAACCCAATAAAACCAATTATTGAGCTAAACACATTATTCTGTTTTGTTTTAATTTTAAACCCATGATTATAACTGGAGTCACTACAACGTTTGGCCAAAGCAATTTGGTGTTCTAAGACTCCACCAATATTATGTAACCGAACATCAAATCTAAACAATAATCTGAATTGGAAACAGGTCACGTGATTGGGATTACTCGTCGTCGCGGCAACGGAGGCTTTGTACCAATGAAGCAATTAGTCTCTGCTAACTGTACAGGGTGTCTATTATTGGATAATTAGCTATGTTTGATTGAAAGCCAGCTTATAATGTTTGGAGAATTAGTGTATTTGTTAACTAGCTGTTGCTTTCAGCTCCGCTCCTATTTATACACAATAAACCTGAATCCATCTATCTATTGCTGAAAAGTACATTAAAATCCGTAGTTAATATAGTTATTTAAACTGCCATGGTCGTTATTATTATAAACTTTGGAAATGTATTCGGGATTTTTACCATGTATATTGTTGTCGAGTTTCCGATATTTCGGCACTATTGCAAGCGCCATGGTCACGGAGGAACTGTCAGTACATCGCGAAATAGTTTTAAGGTAAACCGTATCGGTCTACCCTCCTTCTCACTCGTTTTTGTCGCTAACCACTACTATTGTCCGCACTGTTCTCACTACCAACTCGAACATGATCACGGCACACAATACTCACGGTATCCACTCGCGGTTTTTGTTTAGGTTGTTGTTTATTTTTACATAAACTGACCACTGGACGCCAGACACCCGGCAACTGAAAACCGTCTTCACGATTGAAATTTTTTTATATTTTGTTATTTCAATGGCTTCTCTCACCAACTTGGGTATGTAATGACGGTCTGCCGAAAGTATTTGTGGGTTATGTAACTCTATCCAATGATCAGTACCTGCCTCAAGTATATGCTCCGCAATCGCAGACTTCTGTGGTTCATTATTTCTGACCGCTCTAATATGTTCCTTCATTCGGCATGCAACCGATCGCTTAGTTTGCCCAATGCAGGAGCTACCGCAGCTACAGTCGACTTTATACACACCCGTCTTCTCTAAGGGGAAACTGTCCTTGGGCGACAGTTTCCCCTTAGAGAAAAAAAAAATTTAAATCGTGAAGACGGTTTTCAGTTGCCGGGTGTTTGGCGTCCAGTGGTCAGTTTATGTAAAAATAAACAACAACCTAAACAAAAACCGCGAGTGGATACCGTGAGTATTGTGTGCCGTGATCATGTTCGAGTTGGTAGTGAGAACAGTGCGGACAATAGTAGTAGTGCGCGACAAAAACGAGTGAGAAGGAGGGTAGACCGATACGGTTTACCTTAAAACTATTTCGCGATGTACTGACAGTTCCTCCGTGACCATGGCGCTTGCAATAGTGCCGAAATATCGGAAACTCGACAACAATATACATGGTAAATATCCCGAATACATTTCCAAAGTTTATAATCCGTAGTTAAGTTTAGAAACTAACAGACAGAGGATGCAGATTTGTTTATGTGAAGACTTTACTACTAAACTTTGCTAATGCATTAAGGAAACCTGACGGGTATGGGCGTTTTCACATCGCACGATAACGACACACGATTTCGTGACGATATCGTAAGTAGCAGCAGAACTTTATGGTAAGTATTACGTAAACGTAGTACGTAAAAATTAAAAAATATCTTGCACTTCGTAGCCAACAGTTTCGCAATCATTATTGCACACTCTATCACTCGACGAACCGTAATGATATAACGAGATGACGTCTGGGAAGCTGTATAAAGGAGACCCGATAGATCACACGCCAATGTGAATATCGTCGCATCTCTAACATGATTGTATAAACTAATTGCACTTTAATCTGTATTTAGGAAACACAGTCAGCAAGGAAACGCAGTTATGACACGGAGGATGTTTTTACAGAATTGAAATCATAACATAGTATAAAACAATCTCGCCCATTCGAATATGCTTAAATCTTTAAAACTACGGAACGGATTTTGATGCGGTTTTCACCAATGGATAGAGTGGTTCTCGAGAAAGGTTTTTGTGTATATAGTTTGTCAAGCAGGCGAAGACGCGGGTGTCACTCAGCAATTCACACAACGCCATCTAGTCTCAAACTAAGCATGAGCTATGAAATGATGATTCATGATATTGTGATGATACGATAAGATGACAATATGAGTACTAGCTAATACATTAGAAGCGTGATGACAGTGTTAAAAATTGATTATATAATATTTTGATTTTATTTAAATAATTTAATTAAAAATATTGATTTGTGGGGCCAAAAATGTGAAAAAAAATCATTTTAAATATGAGTATTAGCTAAGAAACAGAGGAAATTTTCTAAAATTAACAAATTATAAGGTTTGGATTTGTAAAGACACAAAAACCTATTTTTTTCATTCTAGTCAATCAGTCTATATGCACTAATTTCTGAAGTTACTTAAAGGATTTTAGTGCGGTTTCACAGGTAGACTAATCAAAAGACACCAAGAATTGGCTTTTAATCACTAAAATTGGACAACAAGAAAAAAAAAAATCATTACGCTTTTCCGCGCGGGCGGGTCTGCGAAACTAAACTATACCTACACATAGATATTTATACCTATGCCTTTAGAATAAACATAGAGGCACATAAGGTCAAGCGAAGTAAATTTTCATTACACAATAGCAGGTTTCTCCCAAGACGCAGGTGTAAGTTACAAATCGAGATGAGTTTAGACCTTACCTTTCCTAAAACAATAGGTTCCTTTCCATTCCCGTGTAATGATAATAGGTACCTACCTATGTACATGATAGGTATATCAGTGTATACATGCCCATGGTTTTAGTTTAATGGTAAAAATGTGGTAGTTTTGTAGATAAAGAAAAGAATGGCCTGGGTGGGACTGGTGCGAGTCATACGCAGGGTTCCGTAAAAAATCAGGTTTGTTGTATGGAAGCCCCCTTAATTATTTATTTTACAAAAGTTTTCACTATTAGCTGTTATATAGGTAACAGAAATCATCTGTGAAAATTTCAGCTGTCTAATTATCCCGGTCCAAGAGATAGAGCCTGGTGACGGACGGACAGCGGAGCCTTAGTAATAGGGTCCAGTTTTACCCTTTGGGTACGGAACCTTAAAAACAAACCCTTTCCATAATGAACGTAAAGGAATAAAAAATATTCAATCTCAATCTATCTTTATAATATTTGTGCGATTCCTAAGTAACAATATGATTTACATACAATGCTAATGAGTTGACTAAACATACAAGATTCCGTACCTGAAACATACATATCAAGTAACCCTACAATAACATGTCACAAACAAGTCAACCCGTCCGCACTATCCATGGCCGAATCTGACATCTGACACTAAACGTCAGTTGTCATGTAAGTGACAGTAGTGTCAAGATGTCAACCGAGCATAGTTTACAAGGCGTGTAATACGTCAACATCTGTTTAGTTTTTCTTAGATATTCTGATAATATTAATTAATAGTCCTAATAAATAGACATTGGTAAGTTGCTGTTAAAAGTACAAGGTCATTATGCAATAAAAACACCTTTAATATTTGTATTAATATATAAGATCCTTTTAAAACAAATTCTTGTTGCTGCTAAGGTGCCCTATAATCGGATCCTGAGGACGGCGGGCTATCAACTCATTTCCTGACAGAATCAGACCAGAAAGGTTGCGTGCTATGAGGCTGAGGCCCACGTACTCCTTCACTTAGCGGCGCGTGATAAAACCCGACCCCAAAGATGCCCGATAAAATCCGATTCAACCACTTGTGACAGAGATAGCCCAAGTCCGCCGCGGCGCCAAGGGGAATACTTTCGAGTACCCGGGACGCCCGGCAATGGACGCTGAGGAGGAAAAAAATTAAAAAAGGGGCCATATCAACATCTCAAGTCATCCTGCTGACAAATGGACAACGCTCTGACAAATTATCCATAGTGCCCAGAAATAGCAATGATCTTAAAAACGATAAATCATCATACAAATAATACATCATAATGATATAGCTACAGGTATAAATGTGGCAATTTTTCTCAGAAAAAAATACATGTTATTAATCCTATAAAAGCTATTGTTCAAACACCCACACTACCTATTCTAGTTCTTAACAAAGACACTCCAACAAAAGAGTAATATTAAAAGCCTTCATTTCTTAAACTAAGCCGCTTGCCTCCTTTGAACGGTGTTATAAGTGCAAAAAGGAATTTTTCCACTTTCTTTGTTTTCTTTATAAACATCGACTGGAACGAATTCCAAAAGGTATAACAGTATAGTATTAGAAGCGGGTGTTGCAGCAAGATTGCAGTATGACGTCACGAGATACTACACCAATGTATTGATTTCGCTAAAAGTTGAATTATATTACAATAAGATTTTTAACCTGTGTAAAAGTTTTTTTATAAATAGTAGTCGCCCAGGCCGAACAGTAGACCTCACGAATATTAAAAACATTGTTTGGACCTTTTGCACGCCTATCCCCTCCAAAAGCCTCACGAATTACGAAACGAAAACTATTAATTAAGTACGAGTATTACTGACATTATATAAAAATTTGCATGCTATCAGAATATGGCTAAGTGGGCTTGCTCTGTTAACATAACTAAGTACTTACCTAAAACTTATGTAATACCACCCCATTTATTGCAAATAAATATTACTAGTTATCCCGGCGAACTTTGTTTCGCCTCAAATTTAAAAAAAAAAAAAAGAATATTTTAATATTTCATGCAAATGTATGTATTATTAATTATAATTGAAAAACGCGACGGACGGACAGACAGACAAATGGTCGTATTAAATATATAGATGAATTATTATATGAATGATGAATAAAAAAACACAGCTCGGTTAAAAAAATAGTCGCTATCCCGGAACACACAAACGGACATATAGAAAGACAAAAGCAAAACTGGTCTGTCTCCAAAAATGTAGACGCTTTGCTCACTGGATACGATTTCGTATTTGAGCCTCACGACCAGAAGCACTTCTGTGCTTCTGGTCGTGAGTACTATTCTTAGTACTTACATACAGAACTTGCACTCCGACGTTAATTAAAGCACATTCTTTTGTTTACGGAGAACATAATTCGAACGTTAGGGTTGACCAGTAAAGTAAAATATATACCAGCATAATTTGACCAATAATTATGACGTTAATGCCTCAATATCAACTCTATGGTCAATGCCGTGTCACAAACAAGAGACAACCCTTACTGATTTACAACTTCAAGTTGTCGCTGTTGTCACGTATTTTTTGCGGTTGTTAGGCGAGTGACATAGGCCTGCCAGAAGGCTGGTTATTTCCTGGCTCAAACAATAATAACATCATCCAACGTGGAAACACTGCCATCATTCTGAGAACCGTCCCAGTCAGCAACGACCAAGAGAATTTTTACAGAGTGTTTGTAAATATTTTGCCTATGAAGGTATTAAAATATATTATTTAAAAGATGCGTTTTCTCAAAGAGAAACGAGGAATATGAAATATGTTTCTGATCGTAACATTGTTTTCTAATTCCGTACTCAGTAATAGTTCTTACCTTTGTTGGGGACATGCTCTGAGAAATTTCAAGCTTATAGAGTTTTCGAAACGAAAATCTCTAAGATATATGATCGCTGGATCATCTACATAGTTTTTAACATACCTTTCAGGTTACCCTTTCAGTTATCGCGGAAAAACTACAACAGTAATGTCCGTCTGTCCGTCCGTGAACTACTTACTACTCGAGAACGGTAAGAGCTAGAGACTCAGTGTAAACGCCAATCGACTCAGCATGGTCAAAGACCTCTAAAATGAACTTGACCCTTGACCTCTAATCTCAAGGTCAAAGTCAAAACGAGGTCAAATCAAGAACGGTAATAGTTAGAGACTCAAAACCAGCTGCAATGAACCCAGCATGGTCAAAAACCTCTGAAATGAACTTGATCTTTGACCTCTGATCTCAAGGTCAAGGTCTAAACGAGGTCAAATCGAGAACGGTTATAGTTAGAGACTTAAGACCAGCTGCAATCAACTCAGCATGGTCAAAGATCTCTAAAGTGATGTTGGATTTTTTATTTTTTTGTAGATTTTATGAAAAAACTTTCGAAAACTCTAAAATATTATGGCAAATAAGTAAGATGTTCAAACTTTTAAAAATAATAGCAGTATTTTCAGACTGTCTCAGAGAGAACAGCCTGTTCTCTCTGAGACAGTCTTGAGAATGCCTCGTGCAGAGGCGAAATATTTGTCGACGTTTTATAGTCTTCTAATTTTGTGAAAATACTGCTATTATTTTTAAAAGTTTGAACATCTTACTTACCATTACTTTGTCATGGATTTTCGCCAGGTATCGCCTGATTCTATCCAATATTGTGGCAAATTTTTGCCATATTTTTAACTTGTTATAAAATAACTTAGATCTGGCTGTCGAGGGCTTCAGTTGGTAGAGAATGTCTCTGGTATTAGCTCTGACTTTTATACATGTACATTAAGTTTAAGAAAAATAAAAGGTTATACATGTTCCAAATATGATGAAGTTTCAACATTCAAATTAAACCTTTAACACAAAAACCCCATGCAAATCTTTGCAATTAGTGAAAAATAATCCACGCGTTTTATAAAGAGGCCTGCCTTTGATAAACTAAATGAAACCTTGCTCTTTTGTTCATTAAAATGTATCTTAATTGAATCTATTGCTTCACTTTGAAGATAAGGCTTCATAAAAAAGTAAAAAGCCCGACTGCTTTCAATTTAAAGTTTCCGTAATATACTGAGTTAATTTAAACCATGTTTGAGATAATTGGGTAATTTTTCAGTATCCTTCTAGATGTCAGATGAATGAATTGAAATACAACCTGTAGGTACAACAATGTTGGAAGTTTCCGTTTCGACGACGTGGGTTCGATTCCCGACCGGACCTTTGGATGTTTGTTATTTCATCACACGTAGTCCTTGAACACGTTTGGATAGTACGTAGGTCACACTATAAGTTTTGCGTAACTTAAAAAAAACAACATGTTAAAACCAAAATATTATGTTTATTGCTTTTCAAAATACTCTCCTTTACATTTTAAACATTTTTTCATGCGATCGAACCATTTTTTAAAACAGGAGGACCACAGATCTCAAGGCATGTTTTCTACGTGCTGATTGCTACGCTACGCTTTTAACGCTATCAGCGCCTTTTCGGAGTTGGTAAAAGTGAAACCTCTCATCAATTCTTTGATTTTGGGGAAAATACAGAAATCACAGGGTGCTAGGTCGGGGCTATACGCCGGATGGGTGACGAGTTGTACTTTTTCGGAAGCTAAAAATGACTCTGTTTTGTTGGCCGTGTGTGAAGAAGCGTTGTCATGATGTAGGAGAACGCGGCTTTTGGGTCGTCTTTCGCGAACATTTTCTAACACCCTGGGTAAACAAACGGTAGAATACCACTCGGCATAACACACTTTTGATCTTCAAGAGGAATTGTACAGATGGAATCCGTAGCTGAGAAAAAAAAACGTGATCATTTTTTTACCAACGTTTCTCGCCTGCCTCACTTTTGTTGGCTTGTTCTCATTTTCAAACACCCATTCACAAGATTGCTGTTTTTATTCGGGTTCAAAACAATAAATCCACGTTTCGTCTCCTGTGACAATGTCATAAACAGCATTAGAATGTCCGTGGTCGTACTTCAGTAGCATCTGTGAGCACCATTCCACGCGAGCCCGCTTCTGCTCCGCTGTCAGTTCATGAGGGATCCAACGACAACAAAGTTTCCGAACTTTCAATTCTTCGTGTAATTTTTTCTGGATTTGACTCATACCAATCCCCAATAGTCCTCGAATTGTCTCATAGGTAATCCGCGGGTTTTTTTCAATTAACCGCTCCTAGTTTTCCGTGAGGGGTTAAACAGAACTTCATACACACACACACACACACAGTAAGGAACACTTAGATGCTCTCTCGGAAAATTCGTGAGATATATAAGTACAGCTACCAGTGAAAAATATTAACACGTCCAATTAAAAAAGCGAACTTCTTACAATTGATCTTCTGAATAAAACAAAACTTGCAGTAGGTCATTTTTGTCTGGAGCAGCATTAAAGCGAAGCGATGTATAAAAAACAGAAGAAAACTTGTGAACTTAGTACATCTAACATAACATAGTGCATAGAACGCGCGGGGAGCGGAAAGCGAAAACTATAGCGAGGTCAAATTACCAAATCGCGAGTACTTTCAATAGTCTAATACTTCTGTCTAGTGTCTACTGCTCTTGTACGCACACATTTAGTTCTTAGCTTGCTGGCTGGCTTCGGATACTCATATCTGACACTTGTACAGTCCCAGATAGGACCATCCGAAGCCATATACAACAATAAAATAGCAACAAACAATTTTTGATAATACATACCTAATTTTACTTACGGAACCACTTTTAATATTTCTACCCCCGTTTTTGTTTTTGGTATGGCTGAATCACGTTAACAATGTGTTCAATAGTTAAAGTACTTATGTGAGACGCCCTACATCGTGCTAGCGAGATTTGCACGTTTATACCTTAAAAACAGTTATGTTCTTGCTTCGGATTTCGCTGTTCTCTCTGAGACAGTCTTGAGAATGTCTCGTGAGTAGGTGAAACATGTCTGTCGACGTTTATAATGTCTTCTATTTAACGAAATTAGTGCAATTATATAAAAAAAATCAACATCTTACCCCATTGTTGATCATGGATTTTCGCCAGGTAACGCCTGATTCCATTCAATATTTACAATAAACAATATTAATATTACTTTAAATGCTCAATATTACAAATAGCCACCATGGCACCGAGCAAATATCTTTAATATTGGCTTGATACCTAAATAGTAATCCACTATAAAGGATTGCAGGTCCTCATAACCATGAAGGACTTACTTTCAAGTAGTTTTTTAATTCAAAATTCGCTCCGCTCGGTACAAAGCTACCACCCTTAGAACAGACATTGTCGAGCACGTAGGTAAATCGTGATTTCTTCGAGCTAAGCCGGTGTTGTACTCCGTGCTACTATTCCGTTCCCAGATATTTATGTATTAAGGAGGAACGCTACCGTTATATATAAAACTGGATCCGTTTAACAGAAGAATTGTGAGACGGGTTTAAACTTGTTGTACGTATTCTTAGAAATAAAATGGGATAATTCTTTTTCATGTTTAACTGTATTACGAGAAGGTACTAACTTGTACCTGCGACATCGTATGTACTTCTAGTAGCCTATTTTCTTTTTCCTAGATCTTACGTCATTTATGTCTATACTACAAAAGAAATGTATAACAATACAGATACGCCCCATCCCATACTAAGAAATGCGTGAGTTCTATTTTACATATAGGTTTTGATGTAGTACACAGTCGACTGTGTATTACATTCGTAGACTCTATTAAGTTGTATTTAGCAAAGACAAAATAACAATTTTGATGATTCCGATCGACTCCCATTGCTTAGATCCACCTCCAGTCCAAATAAGATAGGCGACAATCACCTGAGATACAAAACGGTGTAACTCATCGTGGATGCCTCCATACATAATGCCTTTTGACGGTTCTTCGTAATAAATATCAAGATAGACCGACATACATCACACCTATACCTATCCCCGAAGGGGTACACAGAGTTGTTACACAAGTATACTTTACCAGTAATTTTGTTTGTCCCACGTAATAGAGAACAAGCAAATTTCCGTTACCTGCACCAGGCCTCCGTCACTCCATGTACTGACGCGCTATAATTACCTACCGCCCGGCGGGCCGTTTGAGGACCAAATTCAGTGCGGTTTTCGCAAGCGAAGCGCATGCACGTTGTTAAATTTTAATAGTTCCATTCGTTCGTACGCGTACCTACGATGCCGTCCGGTGCCTTATGTGCTGTAGATGGGTGCAAATCAAGTAAAAGAAGGGATAAACACTTAACATTTTTCCAATTACCTGTCAATGACGAAAGGTAAGAACAATTGGTACAAAGGTAAGAAAAAAACAATTACTATTTTTTGTCGTTTAAAAAATATTTTTAATAGGTTTTAATACTAAGCATTAGCTTGCCTTTTAGACACAGATTTACATATTTTTGTTACATAGAAACGTTATACTTTATTTTAACAACGTTTAAAAAGCTATTTTGATTAGAATAAAATTGTGATAATATTTGACGGACAGTCGCGCAAATACCTACCTACGAAACTTCCAACTCAAGTCGCACCACAAGAGGCAGCCCTGCGATTGCTGTGGGAACGCGCGGTGCGAAGCAATCACAACTGTAAGCTTTAGCGTTTAGGCACATTTTAGCATGCAGTGGTTGCTGACGCGACGGAGTAGGCTATTATAGCAATAGGTATTGGAAATTTTCTACTGAGTGAAGTATCTGTTACGTAGTAACTATTTAGTAATCTGTGCCTGCACAGTAACGGCAATTTGCTTTAGAAAATCCATAACAACTCTGTAATTCAAACTAAAATCTCTAGAGTCAGGGCAGAATTAGAGATATACAAAGCTGTAGAACTCTTACTCTATTTAAAAAGAAAGTAAAAGCACACAACCTCTCCTCTTTATCTTAGTTATATATATTGGGTAATAATATATTGTAGTCTCTTATATATTTAAGTATATTACAGTACAGTATGTATTTATTTATGTATATATTATAATACACCTTTAGTTCATGGAGGTTTATTTTTATTGCACTGCACACACGTTGCCTTGTCACCTTTACATCTCCTCTCTGGCATGCTGGAAGAGATTCCTTTAGGAATAAGTAGTGCCCTTGTACTAACTGCTCATTGTTTTGTTTGTATTCTTCTTATTGTTTTATTTCTCTCTGTGTGTTGTACATAAATAAATAAATAAATAAATAAAAAATAAAATATAACACACCACTAAATATAATCTTTGCAGTCCAAGCCAATAAATATTTATTGGCTTGGACTGTATTTGAAAATTTACTACCATTTGATATCAAATGGTAGTAAATTTTCAAATACGGTCAAATAATAATGGCCGCGAGGAGTGACCTATCGTGAGTGCTAGGTTAAGATGATGTTGGATTACAATAAACTTCTATAGCCCTAAGGGTAACACTGCTGATTGAATTTCAATCAACTGACCCTTTGAATTGCAAAATTTTTGATGAAGGACTAAGCTTCTATTGTACAATTTTAAAATTACTAGGGGACAACTTATTGATCATGTTTCAGCAATAATTTTCATTGCTGCTTTCCTTCTAGTGGTCTTGGCGTGATATTAAATAGGATTTTAATTGGCTGTGCCATAGCGGCTGGCACGTAAGATTTTGTTGCCTTTAATCAACATTTCCTCTGGAATTGTTATCCAAATTGTAAATTTCAGGAGTAAGTGTTGTGAAAGATAAATATAAATAAAAAAAATTAACGAAAACTCTTTGTCTATTTATATTACTCTCTCTCTCTTGATTCGACTCGATTAAATATTTACTATTACCAAGTAAATATTAACTATAAAGGCACTTTCACATAAACGTAAATACTTCATACATTTTACGGTAACTCCCACGATTATTGCTGACATACAGTACGTCACAATTCGTTGTACAGTTAGCCACACAATACTTGTTTATAGTTATGATTGAAAATAACGTCGCGGTAATGAAGCGGAGCCGTGACCACCGCGCGTGACTGTACAGTAGGGTGACCAAAAATTCAGACAGAAAATAATATGCCCCAAAAAGGGTAGTATTTAAACGAGTGACTGTAAAACTAAGTGAGCGTATAGTATTACTAAGTGAGCGAATTATAAAACGATCGAATAATATTCTATCCGTGCGACCACATTGCTAAGTGAGCGACTAGAAATACAGTCCCCAAAAATGTACCCACACCAACCTATTTCAAAGTATCCGATCTTCTTCTTTATTCTAAATTCATTTACACACATAATAACTTATAGATACATAATTGTTCACTTCAGCTGACGCAAGCAGCGGACATCTAAAGGATTTAAAGAGCCATTATACTTTTAAGAGATTTGTTAATATTAATCAAAGTCTAGTTTTTGATGTCATGTTAATCACAAAGTAACAGTTATGAACGTTGATTCTACATTAAATGTTAGGTTTGCAAGACTTGTGAGAAAAGAACTTGGCAATAAAAACTCACGGCCACTCTTTTATATAATATCCAAGGACTTTCCACTAGAGATTTCCGTCCCGGTGTGCTTCTTTCGCCTTTCCCATAAATAATTTTATACATCCTCGCTAGTTACGGGTACTCTTAATCTGGCCTTTATTCAAGACATCTGGCATTTGGCTGCAATAAATGTCTACTTTGGTTAACCACTGCTAATCATTCACACTTTATAGTTAACCTTCTTTCATGATTTATCTATCCTATATTAAACTACAAAATCATAGTGACCCTACAATCAATTGGTCCGTTCAATCTCAGCTGATGTACAATGGACGGCATACCAACACAATCACACGTTACACTTATTTATTATGTGCCTGACTGTACATAAAACTAGAACTGTGTGGGATTTAGTCATAATTCAGGTTTACAATACCATGTACTTAAATTAATTAATGTTATTTAATGATATTTTATACTATAATACGTCACTGATGTTTTATTTTTTTATACATAATGTCATCTAGGTTCAAACTTAAAAGTGATTATATTAGTATGTAACATTTGTCGTGGCTGTTGGAACTTTGGCTTTAATTATAGAGCGGTTATGACAAGGGCCGAATCGCGAAAAGAGCTAAAGACAAACGGGCCATATCGAGATTCAACAGGGTGTTTTATTGGCGGACCGAAATGCGAACGGGCCCAAACCGTCCTCAACCGAAATTTCTAGTATCTGGTTACAGGCTCGTCCCCTATTTTGCGGGACCAAAAAATTAATGACAAAGGCGTGTATTGCACTCTGCCTACCCTTTCAGGGATATAGGCGTGATAAATGTAAAGCTAAAACTACGTGACATATATCGGAGTGTAATCTATAGTATCTGTCGAAATATGGGTGAAATAAACACGTCTGTCTACCCCTCGTAGATAAAGGCGTTGTTTAGTGTGTGCGTGTGTGGATTAGTAGGCCAGTAATAGCTTATTATTAACAAATTAATTCCACTTTTTTACTTCAAAGGATATTATTTACAACATTTAACCACAATAATGAAGTTTTTCTAGACACTCCATGACCCCAAAACAATACACCTTCATACAAAAATTCACTAACGGTAAACCAGTAATTATAAAGAAACATTACCTGCATTATTATTGTAGTTAACTGCGCGGGCGCGGATTCAATCAAATCTTATCACGATCTTAGTCAATGGAGCTAAGCACATCAAAAGCTGCACCTTAATGGGTATTGACATGGAAGCACGAAGCTTGTATAACGTGGATGTGGCATTATAATATCGTCTTTATAAGTTCAATAAAGAGAGATTATTTTGAAAATGTTTTCGAATAAAGCTACATAGTACTCTGAAGCTAATCGCTAACGTTTTCTGTCTAATTTTGTAAGTTACTAAACTTTTAAGTGTCACAGTTTAAAAAAACTCTTTGGTAAACGATTTTTTGGCCCACAACGAGGTGCAGCGCTGATTTGCCCACGCTGAGTATTCCACTAACGCGTGAAATGCCGTGTCTTCGCCGGCCATGATCAGCATAATCGCACGATACGTGAGGTCACCGAGCTGCCTCTGCAGCGACTCCTCCATGATCGGTCTCACCGCCCCGTGTTGGTGGTGGTTACACACTGTGGTTGCTCAAGTCGCACCTTCCATGTCTCCATGAGATCCTGGCGGAGTTGCGACCATTGAGCCTCAATTTCTCGAGATTTGGTAAACGGTGACAATTCAGGACTTACTGCTTTTGCTTTTTTAATATAATAATATAACTAAAGCCGTGTTACTATGCTATCAACCATAATAGGCAAAGTACGAGTAATTAACGAGTACCAATTTTTTTTTTCTTTATTTTTAAACCTCGTACTAGTTCGTACCACCATATTTTATTAAATATTGGATAGAATCAAGCGTTACTTGGCGAAAATCCATGACAAAGCAATGGTAAGTAAAATGTTTTTAAAAAATGTTTTAAACCTTTTAAATTTGTAATAGCATTGTTTTCCGCAGACTTAAAAAAGACAACAAAACGTCGACAATTGTTTCGCATCTAAACGAGGCATTATCAAGACTGTCTCAGAGAGAAAAGGCTGTTCTCTCTGAGACAGTCAAGTTCAAATTTAAAAAGGTTTAAAACATTTTTTAAAACATTTTACTTACCATTGCTATATTTTATTAAGTAAATATGCTAGGGAAATAACCGTAATATAGAACGGCCGCATTTCCTAGTATGGGCCCATACTAGCCAGCATCTGTACTCATATAGTATTTTTACCTGTGTCTTATAAACGTATAAGTAACAAAATGTCGTATCCAAAGTTTTACGAATCGATGTCAAAGACAGCGAATTCGATACGCTCAGTAATGGATGTGTTGCAACACCAGACATGTTCATTGTACACTAGTTATTAGATTCCATAAGATAACACAATGTATACCTATTTAATACAATTATTTTTAACTGAGATAACATCGATAGTAAGTTAACAGTATATACGGAGCAGATATTTACTACTAATAAAGAAAAGCCCTCGCTTCTATTGTTACGGTTTTAAAACTATTTTTTTTTCTATATCAACTTTCTCAATGAAAATGTTTTCTAAATGGCCTCCTTGTTTATGGCTGGTGTCTGCGGATCCACTCGCTTCAATTTGGGATCATCATTCAATACAAGAACTATTTATAAACAGTGCATTTGGGGTCATACTGTTGTCAAAAATCACTTTACCACATTTTATTACGTCAGTTTAAGTCAAGACATCAGAACATTATAATGTATTACTATTCATATTTCATCTGTGTTAGTTCTGAACAAAGTTGGCAATAGCACTCGGTATTTTTCTACAATTTCTTATTGTTAGATTTCTTCTTGAATGGTAAAATTTTGTTCATTTGATTTGATTTTATTTGATTTAGTACGAAATCGGCAGCATTTATTTTGTCAAAGTTTTTAATACAATGTTCGAACTGCTGTCATTTTGCTATTTGTCCTACAGTAGCAGACATCCGCAGCTTCACGCACATAACAAATGATATACACAAAAACCTTCCTCGAGAATCACTCTATCCATTGGTAAAAAACCGCATCAGAATCCTTTGCGTAGTTTTAAAGATCTAAGCATACATACCGACGGAAGCGACTTTGTTTTATAATATGTAGTGATAGTGAAATCCCCGGTTTCGCAAGCGATTTTTGTCTCACGTAATTGTGGTCATTCTATTTCCGCTATCAATATTTGTCAAACCCTCGCCCTTTGGTCAGCAAGTATACCACTCGTAGGTGAAAATGATTCCCAACTGGATGGCTTCCTATTCTAAAAATTGGTCAAAACATTTACGACATTTAAATGATATAAATATGCATACAATAATATGTTTATTTCTATAAATAGGTACGTGTAGGTATTGCATTTCACATACCGTCAATTACCTGATATCCCTTTATGGGGCTCACGTAAGGGTTTCCCATCCAATCTGCAACCTAACTTTCATACCCAGAATTATCATTTACATATTTCAATTTATTTTCAAGGATACCTCGAACCCACGTCGAGTGGAATTTTAGAATGATTTCAATTCTGTCCGGTATAACTTATGTATGAGGCAGTGTAACACCCTTGGAGCTTAAACTGGCGGGGTATACGCCGTATACGTCTGTCCCTCTAGTCAAATATTCATTGTATTTAGGCACTCTTGTTGTTCTGGTGCTAACTGAAATGTAAGGGAAGAAAACCCTTACAAATAATTGGAAAAAAAAACACGTCAATAATTGACCCAAAAACTGACTTCAAATTACCGAAACGGGACCAAATAATTGTCAGAATGAGCTTTAAATTAAAAAAAAACCTAACAAACGAAAAATAATAAAAAACAGCTCCTACTTTTTTGGAACTCGGTTGAAAATTAGGAAAATTTTAAATATCAGCCGCATCGCACATAGACGAAAGCCGACCCCAACTAAGTTGGGAACAGGCTTAGTGGATGGTAAATAGGAACAAAACTATTACGAAAGCAGCTTTTTTAGAAATATTCCGAGATTGCATTGACGCGGAGAGTTTTGACACGAATTACTGTAGGTCAATTCATAAAATAGTTGTTGAAAAATAAAAATAACGAAAAAAGAAGAAATCGTTTAAATACATTCCATCTTTTCCATGTTTAAACATGTCAGTTACATTTCAACATGTATATAGATATATAGAGTAAATATACTGATTGCATTCACTAGCAATCAACTATTCCAATAAAAAAAGAAAAAAATAGCAACATTCAAAGGTACACTCACACCTATTTTCCATAACTCCACATCTAACTAAAGTATTCACACCCCAGCTCGTTGCGGTAAATGTTCGCGAATGTACAGATATTTTTCACAGAAATTTGTCCCCTGTTACCTGCAACTTGCATTCGCAAGTGCGGCTGTTCTGTTAAATTAAGCGTAACATTCGTCAATTTTTCAATTCTGCTTCGTCTATAATTTAAATACGTACATTCCAAGAATTTTACTTGGCAGGGTTCTCGAATGCATTTTTTTCTTTTGTGCATGTCAATTTATATTTGTGCTCTTGTTAACAAGAGAACAAATATAAATCCTGTATTATTTTTATTGTTGTTAACAAAACAATAAAAATAATACAGCACAGAATCAAAGAAGAATCATTTATTCAGTTTAGGCACATAATGAGCACATATGAATGTCAAAATTTTACAATTTTATGTCAAGCAATATTATAAAAATACTAAATTAAGTACATAAATAACTATTTGAAAATGATTCTTTCGCTGGTTCGGTAAGTTGGTTCTCCTGAGAAGATACCAGCAAGAAACTCAGGTAGATTATCCATTTTCTTTTTTAATAAAGTTTTATTTATATTGTGTTACAATTTATATTGTACGAATGGCTAACAACAGCAGATTTGGTGAGATTTGGGTGTAAGATAATAGTCTACATTATAATAGCCTTTCTTCATCAAACGTTTTTTCACTACTATTTTAAACTTATTAAAAGGCATGTCAACCAAATCCTGCGGAATTTTATTAAATATTTTTATACGCCTACAAACGAATTATCTACTTTATGAAGTCTAATTTTTGTCATTGCCAGTTTATTTTTATTTCTTGTATTATAATTATGGTTGTCGGATCTTTTTTGAAGAGTTCTATGTTCTTCCGTACGAGCGAGCCACGGGGTCTGAGTCTATAGATTGCTCGTATAGCTCGTGTCTGTAATATGAATATTGACTCAATATCGGCAGCTGAGCCCCATAGCAGCAGACCATATGACATAACGCTATGAAAGTAGCTAAAATAAACTAATCGTGCCGTTTTTTCATCAGTCAGTGACCTTATCTTTCTAACCGCATAGGCAGCCGACCTAAGTCTTCCTGCCAAGGCTGTGATATGAGAACCCCATTGCAGTTTAAAGTTATCCCAAGAAAAACTGTGGTATTGACTATTTGAACTAATTCATTATTCATAGTAATATGAGTATCCATCTGTCTAACATTGGGCATAGTAAATTTTACACATTTTGTTTTCTTCGCATTGAGTAGCAAGTTGTTACTTGTGAACCAATGCAGTATTTCCGAAAGGGTACTATAGCAAATAAAACTATTTCACATAGATTTTTAGTGAAGTAAGGAAGATCATTTACGTATATTAAGAATAAAAGGGGTCCTAATATCGAGCCCTGGGGTACTCCCATGACTAATGAGGCGCCAGAAGAGTCGGTGCCATTAACGTTAACTTTTTGTACTCTATCAGTGAGGTAAGACTCCAGTAAGCAAAGTGAGCTGTGTGAAACACCATAATACCCTAATTTTAGTAACAAAGTCTCATGATCAACACAATCAAAAGCTTTTGATAGATCACAAAAGATACCAATGGCATCCTGCTTTTCCTCCCATGCATCAAATATATGTTTCACAAGTGCAACTCCTGCATCCGTTGTGTTCCTGCCTTTAGTGAAACCAATCTCTTTGCTACGAGTATGAAGTAACTTATTTTCTGTAAAGTGTGAAAGCAATTGATTAAATATTATTTTTTCAAAAATTTTACTGTGTTGGGAGTATGGAGATATCCTCCAGTTTTATTCGATGACGTACTTAACTAGCAAGCTGTTATTAAAAAATATTATACATTTAATATTTATTCACTTGCGTATTTTAGTCTACCGAATTGAGGAATTTTTTATTAATAATTTGAGAATCTATAAGATACATTTGTAGGTAAATTGATTTAACATTAACGGCACAATGTCTCATCAATATCTCTTTTTCTTTAATAAATCTTCATACAGTGAAACGCGTACAAATAGCAAATAAATATAATTACAATGTTTCAGGAGAGCGAACAATATCTAACGAATCCCATTGACTGGCTATTGACTGAGCCTGGGAACAATAAAGCTTGCCATTCACAATGCGACTAAGTTTACGAGGAGTGTCTGTTGCGTATCACCGCGACTGTTGTTTACGGATCCGCTTGTGAAATTGTGGTTTGTTTATAATATTGAAGTTAGTGTTGCTTTTCAATACGAGCGTTTCTCGTTTAACAATATCTTTCAAGAAGATTTGAATCATTGATTTACATTTGAATTTAGAATAACTGAGGTCTGGTATCCCGAAGGTGTAGGTAGAAATATTATACGCCCACTTGCCGCCAGTAAGTTAGTCAATTCTGTATTTTAGGAGGAAAACCATATAGGCATATATATATACCTTGAACTTTTATATTTGTCTAGGACTTGGTTGTAAAAATGACAGACGTGGCGTAATCAGTTGTCAAACATAAGTCATAAACTTGTAGATGAGTGTAATAATCAAATGGTACCGATAAGCTGAACCGTGTTCTTCGGGTCTTTCGGATGCAAATGTATATTATACCTTCTACGCCTTGGGGTAATCTTTAGGAGGGCTAACTCGGGTCATCCAGAGATTAACGTTAGAGTGGCCTTTCTAAAATTACGTCTTTTTTTTTTAGTTCCGCGGCTCAAGGCCGCGGCCTCTCTAACGTCCGTTGCCGGGCGTCTCTGGTTACAAGCAGAACGTATTTCCAGTGGCGCCCGGCGGACTTTGAGCACCTCGGTGGTCTCTGCGGGGGTAAAATTACGTCTAATTTTTTTCGGCTTCTAATATTCGAATGGTCACTGAGGAGAAGTCATAGTAAGAAGTAGGAAATATATTGCGACCAAGCGGTAACTGAATAGACATCCTTTTCAAACACTCGCGACTCTCAGGTAAAAGCAACATCGACACTTCAAATCTAATTCAATGTTTTCAAGTAGACAGTTGAGCGTATAAGTTTCAGAGTCAAAAGTAAGACTATTATGGGATCTCTTTTATCTTTCGGTTCTGTGTTAGGTATTACATACTTTTTAATTTATTTATTTTTAAAGGTAAGGGCATATAAGTACATTTTTTTAGTGTTATGCCTTTAAGTGTTAAATGTTAAGAGTAAGTTCATGGGTGTTAAGGGGCTCAAGTCATGCTCACCTGCACGCGGTGCACCTGCTGATAGACCTCCTGTCTATGGTACTGGAAAATACATATTACCGAAATGGGACCAAATTGAGATGGGACCACTTGGGAAGTAGAAGCTTTCATTAAAAAAGAAATTCAATAACGGTTCACCCAGAGAAATGAGGTAACTCTCTTTGGAAGTCAGTTGAAAAGTGGCAATGAATAGACTATTCAGGTAGTATAAACACTTATATTCCTGGCAACACCATTTGCTTACCGCTACATCGCTTTCAAGCGCTGACACAGCTAACGTCATTCACACGTTAAAAATATATAAAACTACCGTACAACAGTTTGTAACATGTCACATGTAAAGAAACTGGGTATGTGTACTTGTTATTGTGCTTTTAACTTATGGGATCCATTGTTTAAAATAAATGGGGATTTCACGCTGCGTGAAAATAAATATTTCTAAACAACGATAAATTGTTTAAAATCTAGTTTAGTAGTATTAGTTGCTTTGTAGTACCTGTCATCAATGTTAACTTCAGGTTAACCGTTTAGTGATCTTTTATAGACATTTATTTTACATTTTATAATCGTGATACATTATTGATTTTCGTATCATCATCATTATCTTACTGACCTTATCCCAATTATTTGGGGTTGGTGCAACAAGTCTTTATCCTCCACACATCCCTGTCAGACGTCATCTCTTCAGTCACTCATCTTCTTGCCATATCCTCTTTCACACATTCCATACATCTTCTCTTTAGCCTACCTCTACTTCTTAAACCCTCTACAGTCGTTGATTTCTATTGATTTCCGTATGTTTCCGGTATACATACATACATACATATGGTCACGCCTCTTTACCATGGCGGTAGGCAGAGACTATGGAATTCCACTGGCTACGATCCTGGCATACTTCTTTTGCTTCTTCCACTTTCATAACTATCTTCATGCACGCTCTCCGGTTCTGGGTACTCTTAATGACCTGGCCTTTGGTCAAAAAATCTCCAAAAAAAAAAATGTTTTTGCCGCACCTACGTCCATTGCCGAGCGCCTTGGTAGACACAGAAAGAATTCCCAGTGGCGCCCGGCGGACCTTGGCCACCCGTGTGGCCACTGCGTGGTGGTCGGGTATTACCCCGCATCTCTAGGGTCGGGTTTTATCCCGCGTCGGTGAATGAAGGCGTGCGTGGGGTGAATCACAGGTACGTTCGCCTAGGTCGACCATTACTTATCTGTCCATTCACGCCCGCCTTATACATCTGTTTCGTCAATCTTCTTTCATCCATCCTTTCTACGTGCCCAAACCATCTAAGCATCTCTTTTTCTATCTTACTCACTACATCTTCTGATACACCGCAACGTTCTCGTATCACCGGTATCGTATTTTCGGTATAAGAAAACTATTGTACAGAACCAAAGGCGTCCACGCTGCATTCGAATTAAAATTTAATGTTTATCTGACGAAACTAAGATTATTTAAAAAAAAAACCATTAGCGTGCAGATTAATGTCCAAACATGCACAAAAATATTTTTAAAATACATAAAAATGCATGATGCAATGCTGCAGTTAATTAAACTAAAATATGCTACTTTATTAAATTGAAATTAATTAAAACAAGAAAGAGATTAATGCTTTCTTAAAAAGATTAATTAAGCATAACTACATAATTCCACACTAATTATTAATTACGTAGTAAACATACCAGTCAGCCGTGACAAATCTATTGAATATTTTAGATCGATCAGATAAATTCATTCTGAAATATTTTCCGATCAGACTTAAACCGACTTAAACCGACAAGTAGTTAATTATCTAATCGCTATCATACTGTTTACAAATTTTCGAAGTTAATCGTTAATCAAATAACTCTATATTCAACCGATTTCCAAAAAAGGAGGAGGTTCTCAATTCGACTGGTTTTTTTAATGTTTGTTTCCTCATATCTTTGGAATTTTTTTATTGAAAGCCAAGTACTTTCTAAGTGGTCTCATTTCAATTAGGTCCAATTCTGACAATTTTTTTAGTCCCATTTCGGAAATTTGAAGTTGGTGTCTGTGTAAATTTTTGACTTACTTTTTTTTTCTTTTTACATATTACTTAATTTGCGGACTCGTGGTCTAGTGGTGACCGACAATATTAATACATTGCAAAGGTTAAGCAACATCTAGTCAAATCGGTCTTAGGATGGGCGACCATTTCTTAAGATAGGTACTGAGACCCCTCTGTGCCTCGGAGAGCACGCTAAGCCGTGGGTCCCGGTTGTTATACGTACATCTATTGCAGTCGTTAGGGGTAGTTGGAGCCCTTAAAAATCCGACCGGTCTAACTAGGTCAGATGGCAGTCGCTTCACGGAAAATATTGAAGTTCAGCCGAATCACAGTTAGACTGGAAAGCCGACCCCAACTGAGTTGGGAAAAGGCTCGGTGAATGATTACTTAATTTGCGGTAATATGAATTCTAAACTGAGGAAGTAAGGATACAAATAACTGGAACAACTTTTTGAGCCGGTGCCTTAAGTAGCCCACACATTGACAGCTCAGGCTCAGATTGTTCATACGGTCTGTTCTGTTCGATCTTCAACCATATCGACAATCTGAACAATCTGAGGGTACCTTTCGACCAGAGATGTGCTATGCTAGGTAGCCATGAATGCGTTTGACATCCACTAATCATATTCATTTGACCACACAGCACGATAATAGCATAATCATTTTCATTGGTCAACCAGCACATCCTCGCACCGTAGCTATATGTATAGCACTTCTCTGGTGGAATGGCACTATAAGACTGCTGGCGGACTGTTGGTGTATGGATCCCTATGTTCTAACATAGGTATTCATTTATGCCAACGACTGTACCGGTACATATTAAGTAGGTAAGGATGATAAAACAATGGGGTAAGATGTTGAATTTTTATATAATTGCACTAATTTCGCTAAATAGGAGACATTACAAACGTCGAGTTCTCTTTGAGACAGTCTTGAGAATGCCTCGTGAGTAGGTGAAACATATGTGTGACGTTTGTAATGTCTTCTATTTAGCGAAATTAGTGCAATTATATAAAAATTCAACATCTTACCCCATTGTTTTATCATGCATGGACTTTCGCCATGTAACGCCTGATTCCATTCAATTTTCAAGGTAAATGATGTCGAATTCATGTCTAAGCTGAAGGTCACAGATCAATAAATTCAATAGGCTGTAGGCAATAAATAGGTATTAAAGATTAACTATAGATACAATTGTTGTGTAAACATCGCATCGCCTACGTCGGGGAGTGGCACCTGGTTAACCTCAAATACACGATGATTCATCCTATATAGGTTTTACAATATTATCTGTCTATATTGACTACTAACGGCTTCGCCCGCGTTTAGTTTATAATGGTTCCCGTTTCCCGCGGGAACACATTCCCGGGTTAAAAAAAGTAGCCATTGTTATATACTTTATTACATCAGCTATCCGCCAGTGATAGTCCCGATGTAATCGTTCCAGCCGTTCCAGTGATTAGCGCACAAACATACAGACAGACAAAAAAGTTAAAAATTGTTTTTTTTAATGTGAAATGGTGAAAAGCTGTAACTTTAAAATAAAACACAGATACTTTAATTTGACTTTTCCGTATGGATGTTTTTTTTGCAACATTTTTGATTGCTAGTCAGCTCTCAGTTAAGTACCCTATGTTACTCGTTAACAATGTAGCTTTACATACCTAGGTGAATTAGTTTTTCAAATTAAACTAATATTAGGACGTTATGGTTCCTTTCCTGGACGCCATCAGCCGTCTCGCCACCACACTGAAAAAATGCTATTTCTTTTCGCTACCGGCCGATATGGAGCCAATTTGTTGACATGATACTTATAGTACACAAGTTTAAAAAACAAAAAATAAGACCACAATCAATGACAAATCATAGATGTGATATTTATTAGCGAACCCACCTAAAGGAATTAAAAAAATTAAATGCAAACAAACGATCAAAATTTTTCTTTATAATATTAGTATAGAATAGTTAGGTGTGCAGAGATTTCATTTAGTGGTAGGTATTTAATACTTGTCATGGAAGTTGGAATTGTGGTTTTAATAACAGAGTGGTATGGATTTTCTGTAGTGCATAAAGTATTGTAGCAGTCTTATGGTTAAAAAATTCATTAGTTTCAGAGTTTATCGATTAAGTACAAACAAAGACATCTTTCCTTGTACCCTGTATTTAAATCTGGAAAATATTTAAAATATACGAACTTTTCACGTTCTGTAGCAATAAATAAGGCATGACAACAGATAATGAATGAGACGTTGCGACTGCGCAACTGCGATTTATTGTCGCAAATGTCGCGGTCGCAACACGTCAACTGTCTATTTTAGACTTATAAATCTCGTATGAGGCACAGAGTAGCTTTAGTTTCAGAGTAAATATGGTAATCACCTAGTAGGTGATGATTATTTCCTGGCTCAGGTGATTAGTATTTCCTGGCTCAAGTGATTAGTATCGTCGCCGTTCAATGTGGCAACGCAACCAGCATTCTAGGAACCATCCCAATCAGCAAGGCAGAATAATTATTACAATATTGGTAAAAAGATTGTCATTTTCATTTTAGTGACGGAACAGTGACTATATGTTCAGGACACCCTAGTGCGCCTCTGTTTTGACAGTACCGGTGGCGCCACAGGAATTATTTTAGAGTGCGTACATGGGGCGCCCAGCAATAGACGTAGGGACGGCCGCGTCCTTGGACCGCGGACTTGAAAAAAAAATAGTGTAGAACTTGCAAGTTTCGTACACATTTCATTACGTAATACTACATGTAAATTGCATATTTGCATGTAATTTGCGATCAAGAGCAAATTATACATTACCTACCTACATATCTGTGATAAGTATAACTAAATTAAAGATTCGAAATAAAGCTATAAAGTATTTAATTAATTTTTAGAACGCATAATCTAAGTTTTTAATCTAATCTATGTCTTACAGTGCGCGCTGGCATTATATTAATGATCGAATTGCGTGCTTGCTCTTATTGGTGAAGTGAACAATGTGTACATTCTCGCTTTGTGATCGACCTATGAGTCTGCACACCTAGCATGGGAATAAGATTTGTTGAAATAAGTAAGTAAACATTGCCACATTTGTAGCAAAATGGTCTACGCATGGAAACGTAACGCAAAGCAATAAATAGCAAAATCTTTTTATAAAATTTTCGATTTCTAAACTTACATACAGACTTTAGACATATTGGCTTGTTTATGAACATGAAAATATATACAAGCGACGTTATAGAGTCGCGCCTAAATAGTTTAAGTGAGAAGCATATTTATCCTTCCGCATCTGTCTGTTGTACGGGTTTAGATGCTTGGTTAAAAATTAAGTGACCTACATGAAGAATATTATGCACAAAATCATCTGATTAACTGAACTACTGATCAACCACCAGTCAAAGATACCGCGATCTATCTTTAAAAAATCGAGTAAAAAATGTTCTATTTCCATAGTAGTTTTTTTTCTTGTAGCATGTAAATACATCTTGTAAAGAATATTTATAGTTGACTTGAACCCTTAGGCCGATACCTCACCGAGACGCCATGGCGACGTCGCCAGTCGGTCGCCAACTAGTTGTCATTGAGATATATGACGGCTAACTCACTTGGCGACCGACTGGCAACGTCGCCAGTCGGTCGCCAAGTGTCATATATCTCAATGAGAACTAGTTGGCGACGTCGCTGGCCACGTCGCCATGGCGTCTCGGTGAGGTATCGGCCTAATGCACGGATATCAGCATTTTATACTAAACATTTACATTTTAAACTACCTAAGCTATTAATTTGTGTTAAGTACTTACGTAATTAACATTAATAATTCTTAGCCGTCATATATCTCAATGAGAACTAGTTGGCGACCGACTGGCGACGTCGCCATGGCGTCTCGGTGAGGTATCGGCCTTAGTGATAAATACGCTAGACACTATTGTCACTACGTCACTAACGATCGTTAGATGGAGGCGGAGTTGTTCCTGATTTATCTACCGTTAATTGACATTTTGCTTTTGTTCTTAAGACATTGGTTAGTGATAAATATATTCATTTTGATTTTATTTGTTTATGATGCGTTTAAGTCTGTCTATTTTATTTATAAACCAGTAAGAATAAACGATATATAAAGTAGTTATCAAGTAACTACCAAATTCAATATGTTATCTCGATCCATATTTAGCTATCCGGGATTGGTAATTCCATCAAAACCTGTCAGATTGGGAACTGTATTTTTTTTTGGACATTCTCACACAGCGTCATCTTCTAGCCCAAACTAAGCTATAAGTTTGTGCTATGGGATCTAGACAACTGATAAACATACTTATATATTTCTAAATACATACATATTATACATAGAAAACAACCAAACTCCGAAACAAACATTTGTGGATCACAAGAACCCGAGACTCCGGAGTCGAAAGCCGATGCACTACAAACCACGCCACCGAGCAGTCAGTGTATGAATTATCTATCCCGGATAGCGAAAATACGGATCGAGATAACATATTGAATTTGGTAGTAAGTGATCAAGTCCAGGCTCTTGGAATTCTGGTTCGGATTACAGAACGGTTATTGGTTTTCTATTGTGCTTATGGTACCCGATAAGACAATAGGCTTACTCCTGTTACGTGAAACCTGCAAAGCTATTGGCAAAATGTAGATGTGTAACTAACTTCTGCCCTGTATGTAGACAGACATACATTGCGTTCTCGGCATGGTCGGGTACGAGCAGCTGAGTGTGCGGCACGACGTTGCGCTGGTGGTGTACGTGTGGCCCGTACTGACTGGCCGGGTGGAGCACCCCGAGGTGCTGGCGCAATTCCAATTGTGGGCCCCGAACGGGTGCGTGGGAGCGCGTCGCCGCCCCCTTACTCGCCCGTAGCGCGAAAAAACCTGCTCACATTTGCCCCCGTGTCGCGCGCTATAGTAACTATTTAGTAATCTGTGGCTATACGACTCATTAATGTTATAGCGGAGTATGTTGTCCTGTTTAGTTGCACCCTGCCAAATCTACAAGAAGTCACAAAGCGGTGCATTATTGCTAACACTATCAACAATGTGTAGAATATGTAGGTAATTATGTAATGCAATTTGGTTTCATTTGATTTGATTTAATTTAATTTGACATAGTTAATTTATTTTTTATTTGGTGACGATTTTTATTTTCTCATATTTAATTTTGTTTAGTTTGACTAAGTTTTATTTAATATGACTTGATTTTATATAATTTGTCTTGATTTTATTTCAGTTCACTAGATTTTATTTAATTTATCTGATTTTAAATTCTTTGGTTTAATTTTATTTTATTTTATTTTAAACATCTGGAACATAGGATGAACATAGGATTATGATTTTTTTTTTCTGTTTTGTATCTGTTAATGTAGGGTAACTTGCTATATCGTTTAGTGCAAGCTGTAAAGCGATATTGCAAAAGTGATAATAAATAAATCCTACTAATATTATAAACGCGAAAGTTTGTGAGTATGTATGTATGGATGTTTGTTACTCTTTCACGTAAAAACTACTGAATGGATTTTAATGAAACTTTACAATAATATAGCTTATACATCAGAATAACACATAGGCTACAATTTATAAAGATATTCTGTGAATTGTTCAGAATATGACGCGGCGCGACGGGAACGGGAAAAAATCCAAATTACCACGCGGACGAAGTCGCGGGCGACCACTAGTAAATAAAATAAATCGGGGCTATGTTCGCAAAAGGGTAGGCAGAGGTGCATTGCACATCAAAACTTGCAAGTAACTAACTAAAGTACTTTTTGGTCCCACGCAATAGGGGGCAAGCGTATCGTCGTCACCGGGGACTAGAAAACCCATGTCCTCTATGTGTTTCATACCAGGGTAATAGAATCTCTGCAGTCCCGTGTATGTAAAAGCATATTTTCAGTCTTATATCAGAATCTTCAAAGCATACAAAATAAATCCATTTAAAAATGAGTGTTAATACAACATGTAACATTTCCAATCCGTCATGACGGGAACGCAATTTTCCACAAAAATCTTTTTAATATTGTATCTACGTCATACGTGATTTTAAATCTGTTAAAATAAAACCCTCTTTTTGGAAATCGGGGCATCTACTCGTAAGTAACAGAATCAGTTTCGCTTCCCTATTTCAGATTTCAATCAAAGAAAGAACTTATTGATTTAAACCGAATCTTTACCTACTTACTAAATATTTAAAGAGATTGTTTGACTTAGTGTGTGAAATTTTGAATACTTTTGAATTGAGTAGTTTGTACAGAAGACTACTTACTATTACCGAGGCTCGCCTGCTTGAAATAGTTTTCTCGTTCACACCATGTTCAGATTACCACATTCACCCACGGGAACATCATTATGATGAAAATTTGCCTATAGATAGTACCTACTAAGGAGTAATGTACATTATAGTAAAAAAAAATCGTTCAGTAGTTTCCTGGCAAGCCTACCAGCCTATTCAATGTATGGAATGCTGTAGAACCGGAGCAGTAATTGCAAAAAATCTTTTTTGTTGCTCAAATACATGGCAGGATTTTCGACGATAAAGGATTCCACTCAAAAGAAGTCAAGGACATCCACTAGTCACTCTATATACGATTTCTCCCCATTTACAGGCACTATATAACCGAATGTACTCATTACTAACACTTCAGCAGTTACATGACGTGTTTCACACAATACTCCCCGCTCCTCAGACAATTCGAGGACCCTCCACGCTCAGTGCCGATCACAAATAGTGATGTGGGGAAGGGAGATTCCAAGATTGGAAACAAGGTAGAAATTATAATGTATTTTGTACAAAACTCTATTTAATTTTAGCTTAGACAGCGTGACGGGGGCGGGGCCCCAAGTGATTAGATACTACGTCCTCGCCGTCCGCCCTGGACCCCAACTTGACCACGGTAACGCAGTGGCAAGTTGGGTGACCGAACGTATTTAGTCTGAACTTGTGATTGGCCAAATTTTTTGCGATTTTCCTGCTATGGATAACATCGAAGATACCTCCGGTCCCGACACTGCCCTTTCACGGGCAGTGTCAACCGACGACATTGCGCACTCAAACTTGATACTGATGCCTATGGATTTGGGGGCTCGCACCGCGCCGCCTAGTTGCAGCGCGATGTCGACGCCCCAAGGAACTGATGCTGCTGGGACTGACGATGGGTCAGCTCCCAGCAGTGTGAAGAAGAAGGGCCGCTCTTCTGGGACGAAGAAGAGGACCCTCGAGGAGAAGGGGGGGCCGCCGCGCGACCGTAGCACCAGCTGCTCCGGGTGGGGGTCCCTCCTCTCCAGTGATTCGGAGGAGGAGGTGCCGGTGAAGACGGTGCGTACGCGTCTAGACGCGTACAGAAGGCGGCCGCCAACTCCTCCTCCGTCCTCGGTCCAACTGTCCCAGCGAAGTCGCCGGGAAATCGGTGGGCCGCCCGCGCGGGAGCTTGTGAGCGTTTTTGCCCGCATGAACGCGGCCATGCGGGGCAACAGGAACGTGGCGGGGAGGAAGAAGATTGTGGCTTCACTGGTGGATGAAGCCCAATCTTCCCTCAACAAGCTCCTCGCGCGGAGCGTCACCAAGGAGGAGGCGAGGCTCCGGAAGCAGGTGACGAGCCTGGAGGCGGAGCTCGCTGCTTCCAGGAAGCAGATGGATGACCTGTGGCGGGAGGTCGCTGACTTGACCAAGGTGGTCAAGGCGCCTCCCGGTCCCATGCTGCCGCCTCCTCCTCCGACGGCTGGACCAGCGCCGAAGACGGCGCCACCCACGGCGCCCACCACGGCGCCCACCAAGGCGCCCGCCACGGCGCCAACCACGGCGTCCACCAAGGCGCCCACCAAGGCGCCCACTAAGGCGCCCACCATGGCGCCCACCACGGCGCCCAACACGGCGCCCGGATCGCCGCCACAGCCTGTGCCGACTATGGTACAGGTCCTGACGGCGATCGAGAGGCGCCTCGCCGTCCTGGAGGACCGGGCGTACCGCCCTCCGCTAGCACGTCCCGCGTTCTCATACGCGGCGGCTGTTGGCGGTTCTCCCGCTCCAGGACCAAGCGGCACACCCGCTGTCCACCGCCCCGCTCCGCCCCAGTCCGCTCCAGCGTACCGGTTGCCGGCCGAGACCGCGGCCCAGGCGCGGAAGGCGAAGGGGCGCGGCAAGAAGAGCGGCACCCCTGCCGCCTCCTCTTCCTCTAACGCTCCCGCTGCTCCTTTACATCCCTCCGGACGGGAGGGATGGGAGGTAGTGGGGGCCAAGAAGAGGAAGACGAAGGCCGCCAAGAAAGCGGCCAAGAAAGTGGCCAAAGCCGCCGCGGCGAAGGCGCCGAAGAGGCCCCGCGCTCCTCGCTCCACAGCCGTCGTCCTTACGGTGACGACGGAGGGTGTGGAGAGGGGTGTGGGGTACGCTGATGTCCTGAGGACCGTGAAGTCCTCAGTCAACCTCTCAGCCCTCGATATCCAGGGGGGTCTCCGGTGCAAGACGACACGCACCGGGGCTCGCCTCCTCGAGGTCTCCGGCGCCTCCAGCGGCCCTAAAGCTGACGCCCTAGCAGCGCAGCTTAGGGACGCGCTGGACGCAGAAGCCGTCCGCGTCACCAGGCCCACCAAATGCGCTGCATTGCGCATCACGGGTCTGGATGACGCGGCCACGACGGAGGAAGTAATCTCCGCCGTCGTGGAGGCGGGCGGCTGCCCCCGTGACCAGGTGAAGGCTGGAGACATCTCCTTCGGCACCACTGGTCATGGGATGACAGTCGTCCAGTGCCCCGTCGCGGCGGCACTGAAAGTGACGGACGGACGAAGCCTCCTCGTAGGGGGCTTCCTAAAGGCGCAGGTGCACCTCCTTCGTGCCCGGGAAACTAGATGTTTCCGGTGCATGGTGGTGGGGCACGTCGGAGTGCAGTGCACAGCGGAAGTCACCGTGGGCGATCGATGCTTCCGCTGCAGCCGGCCCGGTCACAAGGCAAGTGCCTGTGATGCCCCGCCTCGCTGCTTTAGATGCGAGGCGGAGGGCAAAACTGCGGACCACCGGGTCGGCAGCACAACCTGCGCCGCCTCGAGGCCAAAGCCTCGTCCGTCCGCTGAGAGCGGTGGGGGTGCCGCTACTGCACGGCCAGATGTTTCTCGGCGGGATGCTGATATGGACGTCCATTAATGTCTGACGCCCATATCCGCATCCTGCAAGTGAATTTGAACCGCTGCCGCGCTGCTCAGGATCTTCTGTACCAGAGCATCCGGCAGTGGTCCATAAACTTGGCCGTGGTCGCCGAGCCGTACTACGTCCACCCGGGAAGCCCGGTGGACGAGGACGGCTCGGCCTGTTTTATCTTCGGGGGGTCCGCCGCAGACAACTCGCGCCTTGCTATCATTGCAAGGGGCCGCGGGTGTGTTGCGGCGGAATATGATGGGTTGGCAGTCGTGGCCACCTACATCTCGCCGACACTGGACGAGACTCAGTTTGAGCTATGGCTCACTGAGCTCGAAGTCGTCTTCGCTGCGTGCCGTCCTCGCCCTGTCCTGCTCCTGGGAGACTTCAACGCCTGGAGTGAGGCGTGGGGCTCCCGGGAAACCAGGGACAAGGGGAGGCTTCTTGAGGACTGGACCAGAACACGTGGTCTGGAGGTCCTCAACCGGGGGAATGTCGCCACCTTCTGGCGGCGGGGGACCAGCTCGGTCGTGGACGTATCGTTCGCGACCTCTGCCCTCGCCGCCCGTATTACTGGCTGGCACGTGGAGGAGGGTGAGGAGACGCACTCGGACCATCGGTACATCCGATTCGATGTCGTCCCCCCACCTGACCTCCCACAGCCGGTAGAAAATCCCCCGGATCCGCGTTGGGCACTTCACCATCTAGATCGGGAGGCTCTCCTGGAGGCATCCATCGTGCAGGCCTGGATTCCGGCACCGGACCGGCCTGCCGATGTGGATGCCGAGGCGGAGTGGTTCAGGAGAGCCATGTCGCAAATCTGTGATGCGGCGATGCCTAGGGTTACACCCAGACCGGCAAGGAAGCAGGTGTACTGGTGGTCGCCGGAGATTGCACAGCTGCGCGCAGCATGCATCTCCGCCCGCCGCCAGTACACCAGGTTTCGCCGGAGGCATCGCCGCCCAGACGACGCGGCAACCCGAGAGGCGGAGCTTTATCAGGCTTACAGGGAGGCTAAAGGTAATCTCCAGGAGACAATAAAGCGGGCCAAGACGGCGGCCCGCGAGGAGCTCCTGGAGACCCTGCAGCAGAACCCATGGGGGCGCCCGTACCTACAGGTCAGGGAGAAACTCCGACCTAGGGCGCCCCCACTGACCCAGAGTCTCCAGCCGCAGCAGCTGGAGCGGGTCATGGGCTCCCTGTTTCCGACGAGCGCGGAGGAACACGTCCCTCCGCGCATGGCTCCGTCTCTGCCCGACGCGGATAGCATCAGTGAAGACGACGTACCCGAAGTCAGGGTGGGGGAGCTAGGTGCGGCAGTGCTCCGGCTTAAACGCCGGAAAATCACTGCCCCCGGACCCGACGGCATTCCTGGCCGTGCATGGGTCCTGGCCCTCGAAGAACTCGGGCCTCGACTGATGGGGCTCTTTAGCGCATGCCTCGAAAGGGGCCAGTTTCCCAAGGTGTGGAGGACGGGGAAACTGGTCCTGATTCGAAAGGCGGGGCGGCCGGTGGACTCACCGTCCGGATACCGGCCGATCGTGTTGCTCGACGAGGTGTGTAAGCTCTTTGAGCGAATTATCGCGGAACGCCTCGTCGAGCATCTCTCGACGGTGGGGCCAGACCTGGCGGACAACCAGTACGGTTTCCGTCGGGGACGCTCCACCGTGAGCGCGATCATGCGCGTCAAGAGCCTGACGGAGGAAGCAGTCTCACAGGGCAAGGTGGTGGTGGCGGTGTCTCTAGACATCGCCAACGCGTTCAACACCTTGCCATGGAGCTGCGTTAGGGAGGCGCTCGTGTATCACGAAACGCCTCTCTACCTCCGTCGTATTGTCGGGGCCTATCTCTCGGAGAGGGCCATAGCTTTCCCCGGCTGGCTCGGGCCAGCTCGGCGAGATGTGTCGTGCGGTGTTCCGCAGGGGTCGGTCCTGGGGCCGCTTCTGTGGAACATCGGCTACGACTGGGTGCTGCGGGGTGCGTTGCCTGAGGGCGTCGGCGTAACGTGCTACGCCGACGATACCCTCGTCACGGCGCGGGGTGCAACGTACCAGGAGGCAGCACTCAAGGTCACGACGGGTGTTGCTCAAGTCGTGGGTCGGATACGGCGGCTGGGACTGGAGGTGGCCTTGCACAAGTCCGAGGTTCTGTGTTTTCACAGACCTCGGAACGGTCCACCTGAAGGTTCCAGCATAAATGTGGGAGGCGTTAGCATCGGCATCAAGCCCTCGATGAAGTATCTAGGGATCGTACTTGATAGCCGATGGAACTTCGGACCACATTTCCGAAGTTTGGTCCCCAAGGTGACACAGGCATCGGTCGCGCTTTCGCGACTGATGCCCAACCTAAAGGGACCCAACGCTTCCTGCAGGAGACTGTACCTGGGGATCGTGCGGAGTATGGCCCTATACGGGGCTCCCGTATGGGCGGCGCGGTTGACGGCCAACAACTCAACGCTCCTTAACAGACCGTTGAGGACCTTGGCCGTCAAAACAATAAGGGGCTACCGCACGATCTCCGGAGAGGCTGCATGTCTCCTAGCCGGGACCCCTCCATGGGACCTGGAAGCGAGAGCCCTTGCGTCATTGTTCCAATGGCGCAAGGAGGCGCTGGAGCGGGACCACAGGCCTGCGTCTCGAGAAATCGATGACCGGCGGTCCCAACTCCGCCAGGATCTCATGGAGTCATGGAGGGTGCGACTTGAGCAACCCAAGTGGGGTGCCACCATCATCGCGGCGATGAGACCGATCATGGACGATTGGCTGCAGAGGCAGCATGGTGACCTCACGTATCGTGCGACGCAGATCGTTACCGGGCATGGATGCTTCGGTAGCTATCTGTTTCGCATCCATCGTGAGGTCACACCCCGGTGTCAACACTGCGAGGTTTCCGACGACGACACCGCACTCCACACGTTGGTGGAGTGCTCAGCGTGGGCGAGTCAGCGCCGGGACCTCGTAGTGGGTCTGGGCGTGGATACCCTCTCGCTGGAGACCATGCTTCAAGCCATGGTCTCCAGCGGGAGTAGGTGGAACGCGGCCGTGTCCTTCTGCGAGCAAGTCGTGCTCGCGAAGGAGGCGGCCGAGAGGGAGAGGGAGCGTGCCCTCCCCGCCGAGTTCCGTAGTCAGCGGCGAGGCCGCCGCAGACTCATCTACGCCCAAGACCATCGACCTCCATGATCGGGGCCTGAGGACGGCGGGATCGCCACCCGTCGTCCTTACAGAAGCAGGCTAGAAGGGTTGCGTGCTGCGGGGCCTTTGCCCCATAGCACGCAACCAGATTCACTCATTGACGCGGGATAAAACCCTACCCCAACGACGCGGGATTGTCATCCCGACCCAACCCCCCGCAGAGACCACAGAGGTGGTCAAAGTCCGCCGGGCGCCACTGGAAATACGTTCTGCTTGTAACCAGAGACGCCCGGCAACGGACGTTGAAGCGGCCGCGGCCTTGGTCGCGGAACTAAAAAAAAAAAAAAAAAAAAAAAAAAAAAAAAAGACAGCGTGACGTGTCAAATGTTCAACATATTTATTTGAATAAAAAAGAAAATAAGAGTGACGTGCTGGTTTTGTCATGTAAAATTTGTTAATATGCACACAAGACTAGTCTAATAGTCTTGAATTGAATAAAGTATGTTAACATCACACAAGCTTGCTTATAGCTGTGCTTACTGGCTGTAGGTACTAGAATCTACATAAAGGTATAAAACAGCCAAACAGGATTAGGACATTAGCTCTACGAATATTTGAAAATCGTAGAGACATTGTCTTGATCCGGTTGCAGGGTTTAACGCTGAAATATAATCAATGCATTTTTTTATTGAAATATTGATCGAATTTCCTTAAATAATAAAACTTGGTACGTAAAGTAAATAAAAATAACAGCGTTAGAACTTACTAAAACCCGCAAAATCCCAACACTATTCAAGGGTCTCCAGCAATTCGTGCGTAAGGGCCATGTACAGGTTTCGAGGCCTTATTCAAAAGGCTTTGACAGACCCTATGTTTACGCTATACACGTTGTATTAGAAGGTAACTTGATAGACACAGAAACACTTTCACAATATATGCAATGAACCGGCAATAATACGGGTTGAGTGCTGACCAGATACTTGTAATGTCACATCTGTCATAGGCACTTATTATTAAAAGAGAAAAAACTCAGAATACGTTCAGTTATATTGTATTTTTTGTCAAGTAATTATAATATTATTTTGTGTCAAATAGCTTATTTATTGAGGAAAGCTATTATAAATCAGGCTACAGTCAATGTCCTGGAGTTATCGTTAGGAGGGCGAAACCCTCCGCACCTCCGAGCATCCGGAAATGGAAGGTAGGACGAGTGTTGAAATAATCAAAATTCTACGGTCAATAAAAACGGAGCAGTATTGGAAGAGGTGCAAAACCAGTTAAATTATATTTTTTCATAGCTTCTGCTGCGTGCACTGCGCAATTTTTTCCCCAAACATCAAAAGAGGTTGTTTAAAATTCCACGTTAAAGTTTACTTACGATTTTTACTATCAGCATATTTATTATCGTATTCCTCTTACCTGAAACATAAAAAAAACAATTGTTAAATAAGATCAACTCTCAGACCAAGATACTCAAATCTCAGACCAACACGTTACGCAGGTCCAAAACTCGTTGCTCTGTGCTATAAATACGCAAAGTTGTATCATGAAACTATTTACACTAATATTGGTCGAGTCAAATGTCCCTAAACCCGCCAATATCAATCGACAACTCACAAGCGGAACACAATAATGAGCTTCGAACCGTAATTTAGGGTTAGCTATCACCGATAGTATTGGTAACCTCAATCTTGTGTGCCCGCTTTGGGAATTCGGCTGGGACCACAATGGGAACGATGCAATTTGCATTTCAGAAGTTTGTTGGGTCTATTGAATCGGTATCGTATTATGGGTTCACGTTTCTGATGGTGTATAGAATAAAGGGTTTTGGAAATGTAAATAGAGACAGACTCAGCTTGTTTTTAACAATGCATGGTCAGCAGATTTCGGCAAAAAAGCACGTTTGTTGTAAGGGAGCCCCCTAAAATATTTATTATATTCCGTTTATTTAGTGTTTGTTATTACAGCGGCAACAAAAATTCATCATCTGTGAAAATATTTACTTTCTAACTATCACGGTTCATGAGATGCACCCTGATGGCAAACGATCGCACGGACGTACGGACAGCTTCAGATTCATATCGAATAGAAGTTCGAATAGAAGTTTTATCCAGATAAAGAAGTTAAACAGTGATGAAAACAGGGAATATATTAGGTATTGTTAGCTTACTGCATTTAATTTGTTCAAAAAGAAAAGCCTTGGTTGTCTTCTCTTGCGAGTTTTTCATTCAAATACATTTAACACCATCTCTCATAATGGACTCAGCTATACGTACAGGTATGTAGATACAGATGTTGTTAGCGAAACAACTTTTTTTAAATTAGACTTCAGGCGAACTTCGCTGACAATTCAATCTACGCATGCTAATTTATTTTTAAAGAAAATTGGCAGTAAAAGCTTCTACGGCGGCGGTCGGTAGTGAGAGGAGAATATATATTTAAGTTTATGGCAGATTGAGCTTTTCTATTATTAAAATGTCTTTGGGACGAATGATTGCTACAGAATTTCTTCAAACCTACAAGTATGATTGACACAGATATAATTATTTCATGCAAATATATAATAGTCGTAAATTAAGTCCTTTACATTTTAAACATTTTTTCATGCGATCGAACCATTTTTTAAAACAGGAGGACCACAGATCTGAAGCCATGTTTTCTACGTGCTGATTGAACGCTATCACTGCCTCTTCGGAGTTGGTAAAAGTGAAACCTCTCATCAAATCTTTGATTTTGAGGAAATACAGAAATCACAGGGTGCTAGGTCGGGGCTATGCGCAGGATGGGTGACGAGTTTTACTTTTTCGGAAGCTAAAAATGACTTTGTTTTGTTGGCCGTGTCTGAAGAAGCGTTGTCATGATGTAGGAGAACGCGGCTTTTGGGTCGTCTTTCGCGAACTTTTTCTAACACCCTGGGGAAACAAATGGTAGAATACCACTCGGCATTAACACTCTTTTGATCTTCAAATGGAATTGTACAGATGGGACCCGTAGCTGAGAAAAAAACGCGATCATTTTTTTACCAACGTTTCTCGCCTGGCTCACTTTTGTTGGCTTGTTCTCATTTTCAAACACCCATTCACAAGATTGCTGTTTTTTTTCGGGTTCAAAACAATAAATCCACGTTTCGTCTCCTGTGACAATGTCATAAACAGCATTAGAATGTCCGTGGTCGTACTTCAGTAGCATCTGTGAGCACCATTCCACGCGAGCCCGCTTCTGCTCCGCTGTCAGTTCATGAGGGATCCAACGACAACAAAGTTTCTGAACTTTCAATTCTTCGTGTAAAATTTTCTGGATTTTATTCATACCAATCCCCAATAGTCCTCGAATTGTCTCATAGGTAATCCGCGGGTTTTCTTCAATTAACCGCTTAACAGTAGCCACATTATTTTCGTTGACGGCAGTTGAATGTTGACGTGATTTTCGAGTTTCCTTACATGACGAAATTCGTAATGTAAGGAAACTCGACCTCTCTCAAATTCAGCAAACCATCGCCTCACGGTGCTCATACAAGGTGCTTCTCTCCCAAAAGCATTTTGAAGACGAGCGGCACAGTCTTGCGGAGAGAGAGAGAACTTTTAAAATCATAAAAAATCATCGCTCTAAAATCTTTTCGACTTAATTCCATTTTCGTTGCATACGTACACAACTTTGATGTGTGATAAAAAAACAATTGACAAATGATTTCCCGCCAATTGTTTTTTTTTATTACTAAGAAGGTTGCAACGTTTAAAAAAATGTACAAAACTTTTAGTGTGCACCATGTACTATGTCATTATTATGATTATGAAGATACGCAAAAAATTCATCATAATATTTACTATATATCCCAAAAGACGCAATCATCAACAGACAACCCGTCAAAAGAATATCCCCAATTAATTACGAGCGCTTTATTTGAAGAAGACAGAGACAACATCATTAATCTTCTGTCTCTTTCTTGCTAAGTTTTGTGCTTTCGTGATTTATTTGAGGAGTTTTTCCCTATTTTATTTTGAGCATCTGGTAACCCTGGTTTAAAATGTCTGTACTATTGGGTTTATTAGATATAACATGATTATATATTTAAAGTCAGCGGCAATAAGGGTGCGTCCTATTATGTGGCAGCGGATTTGGTTGAAATTTCGTACATAGATAACGGACGGGGACATTGCATACTTTCATCCCGGGAATTGAGTATTGTCGAGAACAGGAGCGCTTCGCTCGATCTGCGTGTTTGAGCGTGTCCGCTACTTGCCGTTTCCTTCTGCGAGCAAGTTATGCTCGTGAAGGAGGCGGCCGGTAGGGAGAGGGAGCGTACCCTCCCTGCTGAGTTCCGAAGTGTCCGGCGAGGACGCCACAGACTTATTTACGCCCAGGACCATAGTCCTCTATGATCGGGGCCTGAGGACGGTGGATTAGCAACCCACCGTCCTTACAGAAGCAGGCTAGAAGGGCTGCGTGCTGTAGGGCTTCACCCCACGCACGCCTTCACTCACCGACGCGGGATCCGACCACCACGCAGCGGCCACACGGGTGGCCATGGTCCGCCAGGCGCCACTGGGAATTCTTTCAGTGTCTACCGGAGGCGCTCGACAATGGACGTAGGTTCGACCGCGGCCCAAGGCCGCGGATTAAAATATAAAAAGCGTAACCGCTACTTAAAAGTGCAGATCTCATAAATTCGTTTTTTTTTATTTCAGTTAAAAACGAACGATTTATTCATTGTCGCTTCCACGATATCTACCTCGAATCCAATACGAATGAAGTGGGTAAAGCACTGATTAGCGTGTTATCCGGGTCTTTAAAAAGGTTGGAGCTGTCCGATTTGGAACACTTAAATGTATAAAAGAGATGAATCTCTCTTTACTCACAGCAATTCTTTTTAAATTGTGGAATATTCCTATTTTATAATATTCAAATATACAATACAAACAAATGCTAGTAAATACGGCTAAGAAATATAAGTCTCCTAACGTTATTTGAACATCAAGTATGATAGAGCAAAGTAGTCTAGACTCTTGCAACTCCAACAGTTTCCACGTAATCTGCTGTTAAAGCTCTTCAACTTAAACCAGCGTCATCCGCGTGAAGTAACAATGCAAAACTTGATACGAGTATTATTCATTCATACTTTTTTTAAACTTTCGCGTTTTGTACTCAACTTTAGACAAACGGGTCTATTACGCGATTATTGATAGGTATATATACAAACCTCTTTATTACCAGACGGCGACGTTTAGACCCTGTTACAAGAGCCGTGGTCACGGGTTGACGGTCGAAGTCAAGTCGAGTAATCGAATCATTCATTCATTCTAAAATACTTCGTTCTGATCTTGAATTATAATTTATGTATGTTCGTTCATAAACCTTGGATTTTTACTGTGGCACAAGACAATTCGTTTTAAAAGTGTGATAGATATTACGATTTATATATCTCAAATGGAGGTTCTTAATTTGAATATTTAGTACCTATTTATGTAAGGCCATAACTCAGGAATCATATAAGGAATAAAAAAAATTATAACTCAATCACTCACTGACAGTTTTGATTATACATTTTTTTGATCAAAAGACATTTATTCCGACTTATGTGGTTTTATTTGAAAATTAAGATAGTCATACTAAATTGCACTCAAACTGAAATTGTTATCAAAATTCTTTTCAACAAAAAGAATGACTTGCAACTCTAGCTCATTCGCTCACTTAATCTAATTAATCAGTGTGAAGTAAGAACGAATGAACATAGAATGATTTGCATTTTTATACGACTTTTAATTCAATTTGATAAAAGTTGAATAGTAATAGTAGCTAATGAAGATTTATTTCTTTTGCTATTCATTTTTTTTTGTTCTTATAAGAAGCAACAATTTCATTCATTCATTAATAACAATTTTAGTAACGGTTTATTTTAAAAGCAATGTTATTTAAATTATCTCAAATAATAGAAATAGGAGATAAGATAATATTTATTGTAATAAAAATCCAACAATGTTTTCACGGTTAATTATTATCTTTATACAATAACGCCTATTTCCCGGGAGGGATAGGCAGGGGTATATTGTACGCCGACTTTTTGGATGTTGATTCCACGTAGTAGAGGTTTAACCGACAGTTAAATGGAAAACATTGACAGAACAACATGAAATTACATTAAATCGGTGGCGTAGTCGGTTGAGCGTAGGACCTGTGAAACCGGGAATAGAATCTGGGACCTCTGGAGTTGCTCTAGGGGTCCTGGATTCGATCCCCGGGTCTGGTCAAATTTTTTAGCTATCTGCAAATGTTTGTGTGTTTTTATGGTACGTATATTATTTAAGTTTATTCTGGAGGCACATTGCCCCCCGCCAAAAGTACCATTATTTTTTCGAAACAGTTTAGGCCATTTTCTACCTCCTATAACTTCGTTGTGGTTAAACTAAAAGTCTGAATGTTCATATTATATACAAATTTGTTATATCAGTTACTAGCCCGCAGCTTCGCCTGCTTCACAAATTATACACACAAAAACCTTCCTCGAGAACCCCTCCATCCATTAGTGAAAACCATATCAAAATCCGTTCCTTAATTTTAAAGATTTGTGCATACATACGGATCGGACGACTATGTTTTATAATATGTATTGATGATATGAAATGAGAATCTAATTTATCTTCACTAGCGGACCCGACAGACGTTGCCCTGCAAAAAAAAATGTACCAAACTGTGAATCTTAACCATTCTCGAATCCCCTTAAGGGGATTCGAGAATGGTAATATAATTCAGATAAAGAAGATAGCTGACCCGACAGACGTTGTAATTGAACTCCTCCTAAACGGCTGGACCGATGTTGATGAAATTTTTGGTGTGTGTTCAAGGGGATTCGAGAATGGTTTAGATTCACAATTTGGTTCTTTTTATTTTTAGCGGACCCCACAGACGTTGTCCTGCAAGATAAGTCCTGTAAAGATAAGCAGGTACCAACGCTAGTATTTACTTTTGTGTGTCAAAGGGAAATACCCACTTGTTAGCCGTTTAGTCTCCAGAATTGAGTCGGAAGACCTAACAACCTAGGAAACCACTTGTATGACCTGATTATTTAGTTCCAACGCTATAATGATAGAGGTGGTCAAAGTTTATGTTTAAACTAGCGATCAGGGTTAGGTATTTAACCTTTTGACCTTTATTCAGTCCGTCTCATGATACAGTAGGTACCTAACTTTCAGTGTAGTCTCGAAACTTCTATAATTAAATGTTTATCAACAATGACCTCGTCAAAAAGTCGTGATTAATTTAATAACTATTTATAAAACTATAAATTTTATAAATATTTTAAATATAAATCACATAAAGCAAAATGTTATCGGCGGGTCTCGAACCCGCGGCCATTTCCTAACTAGCCGCTAGTTAGGAAATGGCCGCGAGTTCGAGACCCGCCGTAGTTAGTGTGCCGCCGGCACACTAACTACTGAGCTACGATGACTGATTAACTCCTCCGCCGGGTCTGTCGGTCTGTTCCATAAAAACTACTGCACCGATTTTCATTTCAGATTCTTCAATGAATAAAGTGGTTCGCGAGTAAGCTTAAAGGCTACTATTTGTCCCAAGTATGTGTTCCCCCGGGAATTGGGAACCATATCACTATTTCACATGGCCTGAGCGACGCTGTCGTTCGTTGTAGGTACTGCAGGTGCATGCTCTGAGCTCTGAATAAAGCAAAAAACACGTCAAACATTGACGTACAAACAGACTTCAAATTACCGGAACGGTCCCGTTCGGGAACAAATAGTTTTGAAATAAAAAAAAAATCAGTCGAATTGAGAGCCTCCTCCTTTTTTATATATTTAATCGTCCGTCCGTCGCGTTTTTCCATTTACATTTTTATTTTTTTTATTTTTTTTATTTGGGGCGATACAAAGTTCGCTGGGATAACTAGTAAAAATAATCACACGTGGTCTAGCCCAAACTAAGCTAAAATTTGTGCTATGGGATTTAGACAACTGATAAACATACTTATATATTTCTAAATACATACTTATATATATTTCTAAATACATACATAATATACATAGAAAACATCCAACAAACATTTGTGGATCACACAAATATTTGATTAGACCCGGGAATCGAACCCGAAGACACCGGAGTCGAAAGCCGATGCACTACCGACCACGACACAAGTCACACTACGACAGTTATATGCCTCTACCTTACCCTTCGTTACAACAAGCATGATTATACTGTACATATCTACAAATGAAACAATAATTTTCCCATATTCAATGAACTAGACCACATTTTAATTAAGAGTTATTACCTGCTACCAAATTAATACAAAGCTTAATTATGTTCCAATGAATCGGAATTCATGTTAACATTTGGCATTACGATATAACATAATATATTCGGATTCACTGTTTGGCATTATACTTCATATCTAGGATACAGTGATGAATCTATTCCACCGGAAAGCCACCTCCATGATCGGGGCCTGAGGACGGCGGGACAGCCACCCGCCGTCCTTACAGAAGCCGGCTATTAGAAGAGTCGCGTCAGCCTCACAACACGCAACCAGATTCACTCACCGACGCGGGATAAAACCCAACCCCAACTCAGGTGGCCAAAGTCCGCCGGGTGCCACTGGAAATACTTTCTGGTGTGTACCAGAGACGCCCGCAGCAATGGACATGGGCGGATGTTTGCTGCCGCCGGTTGCGCTGTCTGGAGAACCCCTCCTACTCCGTCCTTTGGCTGCACGTGGATCATGGCTCCATGAGCCAGATCTACGTGTGCGTCTACCGCTCCCACACAGGGGACACTGGGACAACAAGGCTTTTCGAATACCTCAGCGAGATGGCTGACGATGCGCAGGTGCGGTTCCCGAACGCTGACCTGGTTTTCTTGGAGGACTTTAACGGTCATCACGTTGAGTGGCTGGGGTCCCTCAGGACCGATCATGCGGGACGAACCGCCCTTGCATTCGCTCTCTCCCACGGGCTGACCCAGATGGTACGGGGGATCACCCGGATACCTGACAGGTCAGACCACACGCCCGCCTTGCTGGATCTACTGCTGACGAGTCGCCCAGCCGAGTACAGTGTGTCGGTACGCGCCCCACGGGGCACTTCCGACCACTGTGTGGTGCACGCCAGCTTCCAAGTGCCACCGCCTGCTCGTGCTGAACAAATGACTCGACGACTATGGCACTACTCGTCGGCAGACTGGGACGGTCTCCGCGATTACTTTGCGTCCGTCCCGTGGAGCCAGCGCTGCTTTGTAGGGAAGGCGCCTTCGGATGGCGCTGCTGCCGTTGCTGGCGAGATCAGTCTAGGGATAGAATATTATATCCCTTTCACTGATGTCGCCAGCATCCGCAAAGCTCGCCCCTGGTTCGGGCGTGAATGTGCCGAGGCTGTCCAGAAAAAACAGTCGGCATATCGCGCCTGGGTCAGGGCTCGGGCGGCACGTGACCCGAACGTGAACCGCCTCAAAGCAGCGTACAATAGGGCCACTAGATTCAGCAAGAGGGCCTTCAAGAGAGCGGATGCCCAGCGCGTCGCGCGGCTTGGTCAGGAGCTCACATCCCATCCCACGGGCAGCCGTGGATACTGGCAACTGGCCAAAGCCGTACAGTCAAATTTTTGTCAACCCTCGCTGCCACCACTGCGTTTTCCTGATGGATCACTGGCTCACAAAGCCCAAGAGAAGGCGGACATGCTCGCAGACCTCTTTGCGGCTAATTCCCGGGTCGATGACCGTGGCCTGCAGCCCCCCGCCATCGCCAACTGTGGCCACACTATGTCTGATATTGTTATCAGGCAATGTGATGTACGGGCAGTGCTGCGGTCACTCGACACGCGGAAAGCCAGTGGCCCTGACGGCATTCCGGCGGTGGTGCTACGAAAATGTGCTGCTGAGTTGTCTATAGTATTAACGCGTCTGTACCGCCTGTCATACTCTACAGGCCTCGTGCCGGAGGCCTGGAAGGAGGCGAACGTACAACCGATCCCCAAGAAAGGGGATCGATCCGATCCAGGCAACTATCGACCCATAGCTGTCACCTCAGTCATTTGCAAGGTGCTCGAGCTTCTTATCAATAAGCAGCTCATGCGATACCTGGAGGATCACTCGCTAATCAATGATCGGCAATATGGCTTCAGGCCAAAACGATCAACGGGTGACCTCCTGGCATTCGTCACGCATGTATGGGGTGAGGCTATGGAAAAGTTCGGCGAGTCCTTGGCTATTAGCCTGGACATCGCCAAAGCTTTCGATAGGGTCTGGCATGCTTCGCTCCTTTCCAAGCTTCCGGCATATGGTCTACCTCCTCAACTGTGCAGCTGGATTGCCAGTTTTTTAAACGAGCGCCGAGTGCGGGTCCTCTGCGGTGGCCAGGCTTCTCGCTTCTTGCAAGTGAATGCCGGGGTACCGCAGGGGTCCGTACTGTCACCAACTCTCTTTCTTCTGCATATCAATGATATGCTATCCCTCGGGAACATTCATTGCTATGCAGATGACAGTACACTGCACGGTAGTTACTCGGTTCGTCCGACGGCGGGGCGATCTGTGATAGAGGAGGAGAGACGACTTCTCGTGGGTGATCTCGACCGAAATCTCGACAGTATCTCCCAATGGGGTGCCGAGAACTTGGTCGAGTTCAATGCCCACAAAACACAGGCGTGTGCATTTACAACGAAAAAATCCCCTTTCCTTCCCCTACCCACTCTTCAGAATGCAATATTACCAATGAAGGACAATCTAGACATCCTTGGCATAGACGTTCGTCGAGAGCTCAATAACACAAAATACATTGAGAGATGTATTGGGCTAGCTTCGCGGAAACTAGGAATACTGAACAAGGTAAAGCGATTCTTTACACCGCACCAGGGGTGTCTGCTGTACAAAACGCAGATTAGACCCTGTGTTGAATACTGCTCTCACCTCTGGGACGGCTCCGCGAAGTATTTGCTGGACGCACTCGACGCTATGCAGCGACGCGCTGTTCGCATTATAGACTGTCCGGAGGTAACGGGAAGCCTTGAGCCGCTAGCCCAGCGCCGAACAATTGCTTCCTTGGCCGCGTTCTACCGTATTTACCACGGTGAGTGTTCTGAAGAGCTCTTCAACCTGATCCCACCCTCTCCCTTCCGATCCCGAACAACGCGTGCCGGGCAGAGATGTCACCCTCATACCGTGGAAACCGTCTTCGCGAGAACCGAGCGTTTTAAACGATCGTTTCTCTGCCGAACGATGGTGGCTTGGAACGCCCTGCCTGCGCACGTGTTTCCTCCAACATATAACCCTGGGCTCTTTAAGCGAAGCGTGAAGAGGCACATTACTGGGTCGTCAAGTTGAGGGCCACTCTCTATAGTATTCCTGTGTACTGTGAGAGTCGCCCTCAATTGCCAGACGTCGCCTCAGCTTACCATCAGGCGGGTGGCGTCAATTTGTCGATCTAAATATAAAAAAAAAAAAAAAAAAAATGGGAGCGGCCGCGGTCTCGAGGAATTAAAAAAAACCGGCCCGCTTACTCTCGCTCTGGGTCTTTTTTGGGGTTGTCCATTGCTATCCAGCGGGGTAATGCTGCACTTTGGACAGGGAATGATACGGGACGAGTATGAGTGATTTATGTTTGAAATTTAATTTTTGTATATTTATGTAACGTCGATATGATTGTATCTGAATCGAAAACAATATAATAAAGTATCCATATATTCCATAACACAAGCTTACCTACTAACTTACTTTTTAAAATGACAATACAAAGACACCCTCTCAATATTTCCCCTGGAATTTCCCTTCCTCTGACCTCAAAAGTCCCGTTTTCCAGGGTGGAAGCGAATATGGTGGAAACGATTCCATCACAAATATAAAGTAAATGTAACATCATCACATTAACTGTAAGAAAGAAACACATACACATATCACGCCTATATCCCCGAAAGGGTAGGCAGAGGCGCATTACACACCCACAATTTGCCAGTATTTTTAGTACCACGTAATAGGGGGCAAGAATATTGCCGTCACCTGCCCGGTTATTCATTTTATAATGGTGAATGTCCAAAATGGCCGAATGAATTTAATAAAAAGTAGAAAGAAACACTTCTTATATCTTTCAAAGTCGGTCTTCTCCACATTTCATGGTAACGACCAATCCTTCCTTATCGTCCTTACCCATTAGTCTCTAACTATAAAATTATCACTTCTGACAAACTAAGATAGCGAGAACTTAGTTAAGTTACTAGGTGGGTACTTTCAACTAAGTTAGTTGAAGTTAATAACTAACCGCTTTAAACGCCCTTCCTAAGATGTTGGAAATGTAACTCAAGTAATCCAAGTGAAAAGAAAAATATAATGTTCAACAAAAAAACCGGGCAAGTGCTAGTCGGATTCGGGCACGATGGGATCCGTATCCTTTTCTATGGAAATGACAAAACAAACGACGTTTTTTGTATGGGAGCCCCGTTAAATATTTATTATATTTTGATATTAGTATTTGTTGTTATAGAGGCAACAGAAATACATCATTATGAAAATTTCAACTTTCTAACTATCACGGTTCATGAGATACAGCTCAAGACAGACGGATGGATAGCGAAGTCTCAGTAATAGGGTTCCCGTTTGGGTACGGAACCTTAAAAACTAACTACAGACTAAAAAAATCTTTAAAGTTTTAAGATACATTACGGTTTTTAATATAGTTAAGTTACACCTGCTGTTAATTGAACATACAATCTGCTTGCGACTATCCCAGAGCTCCAAGTATCAAAGTCCGGGTCAAATTAAATAGAAATTTCTGATGTAGGTATTGGGTAGCATTTAAGACTAGAAATTAAGTTAGATAAAATATCAACTCTGCGTTGTTTAAAACTATTATAATAATGACAACAATAATTAAGTTACAAAATGGCAATGTTTCTCAACTTATTACTAAAACAAAGTTAAACAAGATTTGAAATAAAAAAATAAACACTTCCAAAATCAAACTCGAGTCAATCAAATAGAATACGTTCGGAAATCAAAACGTTCATATCTATTCAAATCAATCAGCTATAAAAACGTCGTCCACTTAGGAACGTGCTCGAAGTGACAATTGTCGACCTACGATGTTGAATGCGGCTAGTGTCAATTGGCTGTCTCTGGAGACAGCGTGTGTCAAGCTTTTAGAAAAATGTTTATGTTGGTTTATAACGTTATTTTCCACTACTCGGATGGTAGACAAGATTTCTATATTTCTAAATCTACCTTTTTTAACCTCTTCCTTTAAACCACTTAGTTACTGCAATTAGAAATGAGATCCAAAATTCTGGGCAGACGTGGTATACCAGAAATAATTCTACCTAGATTTTGTTCACCTATCCAGATCTAGTCTTCAAATCTATCCAAGTCGGATTGCCCTAAGACTTTATTAAGTTTGATGTGCCATCAATATATTTTAAATGAAAATCATATTTTTAGTAACGTAAATAAACATCATTGTTTGACGCATTTGAGGAAAAAATATAATACAAGATGATGTACATATATTTTCCAATTATTTCTAGTAAATAATTTATTTGATGTAAAAAATTGTTATCTGATGAATATAAATTGAGGGGCGATAAGTTAATGATTTGCATTTGCATTTACACTACTAAGACACATACCTATTTCAATATATTTGTTTCGGGCTTTTTGGAAACTTTGAGCACCACACTGTTGACCGTCCAAACGGTCCATAAGCGCCATGATTGGTAAGAATTGACATCGTGTCTCGTCACAACTACTCGACCGGTTCGTCAGCCTCTAGTGGCTATACTCATGTAGGTATCCCGTCAATACTTTGTGTGTTTGTTGACATACACATCACGCCTTTACCCCCTAATATTTAATATATTTCTGTATTTAAAAGCAATAAATAAATGTCATCGGCAGAACTCGAGCCTACGGCCTTTTAGTCCATTGAAATATGTTACATTTGGGTGTGCAAAAGTCAGAGGACGCTATTTTATTTTTTAGATATTATTTTAAGGGCGAGGGAGAGGGGAGTCGTGTAAAGCTAAATCCAAGTCTGTGGGGTCCGTGGTCTTTGCCTACCCCACTGAGAAAGAGGCGTGATTTTATGTATGTATGTAGAATTCTAGGAAATGTACACTCTGATTTTTTTTTTTTTTTTTATGTTTGGTTCGCCAAATTGACGCCGCCCGCCTGGTGGTAAGTCGTGACGACGTCTAGCGATTGTGGGCCACTCTCACAGCACACATTACTATTGAGAGTGGCCCTCAACTTGACGACCTACTGATGTGCCTCTTCACGCTCCGCTTAGAGAACCCAGGATTATATGTGGGAGGAAACACGTGCACAGGCAGGGCGTTCCAGGCCACTATCGTTCGGCAGAGAAACGAACGTTTAAAACGTTCGGTTCTCGCGAACATGCTATCCACTGTGTGGGGGTGGCATCTCTGCCCGGCACGAGTCGTTCGGGATCGGAAGGAAGAGGGTGGGATCAGATTGAAGAGCTCTTCAGAACACTCGCCGTGGTAAATACGGTAGAATGCGGCCAAGGAAGCTATTGTTCGGCGCTGAACTAGCGGCTCAAGGCTTCCCGTTACCTCCGGACAATCTATAATACGGATAGCCCGTCGCTGCATAGCGTCGAGAGCGTCCAGCAGATACTTCGCGGAGCCGTCCCAGAGGTGAGAGCAGTATTCGACGCAAGGTCTAATCTGCGTCTTGTACAGCAGACACCTCTGGTCCGGTGTAAAGAATCTCTTTACCTTATTCAGTATTCCTAGTTTCCGCGAAGCTAGCCCTATACATCTTTCGATGTAGTTTTTATTATTGAGCTCTCGACGAACGTCTATGCCAAGGATATCAAGGTTGTCCTTCATTGGTAATAATGCATTCTGAAGAGAGGGTAGGGGAAGGAAAGGGGATTTCTTCGCAGTAAATGCACACGCCTGTGTTTTGCGGGCATTGAACTCGACCAGGTTCTCGGTACCCCATTGAGTGATACTGTCGAGGTTACGGTCGAGATCAGCCACGAGTCGTCGTCTCTCCTCCTCAATCTCAGATCGCCCCGCCGTCGGACGAACCGAGTAACTCCCGTGCAGTGTGCTGTCATCTGCATAGCAATGAATGTTCCCGAGGGATAGCATATCATTGATATGCAGAAGAAAGAGAGTTGGTGATAGTACGGACCCCTGCGGTACCCCGGCATTCACTTGCAAGAAGCGAGAAGCCTGGCCATCGCAGAGGACCCGCACTCGGCGCTCGTTTAAAAAGCTGGCAATCCAGCTGCACAGTTGAGGAGGTAGACCATATGCCGGAAGCTTGGAAAGGAGCGAAGCATGCCAGACACTATCGAAGGCTTTGGCGATGTCCAGGCTAATAGCCAAGGACTCGCCGTGCCTTTCCATAGCCCCACCCCAGACATGCGTTACGAATGCCAGAAGATCACCCGTTGATCGCTTTGGCCTGAAGCCGTATTGTCGATCATTGATTAGCGAGTGATCTTCTAGGAATTGCATGAGCTGCTTATTTATAAGGAGCTCAAGCACCTTGCAAATGACTGAGGTGACAGCTATGGGTCGATAGTTGCCTGGATCGGACCGATCCCCTTTCTTGGGGATCGGTTGTACGTTCGCCTCCTTCCAGATCTCCGGCACGAGCCCTGAAGAGTATGACAGGCGGTACAGACGCGTTAATACTGGAGACAACTCAGCTGCACATTTTCGTAGCACCACCGCCGGAATGCCGTCAGGGCCACTGGCTTTCCGCGTGTCGAGTGACCGCAGCACTGCCCGTACATCACATTGCCTGATAACAATATCAGGCATTGTGTGGCCACAGTTGGCGATGGCGGGGGGCTGCAGGCCACGGTCGTCGACCCGGGAATTAGCCGCAAAGAGGTCTGCGAGCATATCCGCTTTCTCTTGGGCTTTGTGAGCCAGTGTTCCATCTGGGTAACGCAGCGGTGGCAGCGAGGGCTGACAAAAGTTAGATTGCACGGCTTTGGCCAGTTGCCAGAATCCACGGCTGCCCGTGGGATGGGAAGTGAGCTCCTGACCAAGCCGCGCGACGCGCTGGGCATCCGCTCTCTTAAAGGCCCTCTTACTCGATTTTGTGGCCCGGTTGTACGCTGCTTTGAGGTGGCCCACGTTTGGGTCGCGCACAGCCCGGGCCCTGATCCAGGCGCGATATGCCGACTGTTTTTGTCGAACAGCTTTGGCACAATCTCGCCCGAACCAGGGACGGGCTCTGCGGATACTGGCGACATCAGTGAAAGGGATGTAATAATCCATCCCTAAACTGATCTCGCCAGCAATAGCAGAAGCACTATCCGAAGGAGCCTTTCCTACAAAGCAGCGCTGGCTCCAGGGGACGGACGCATAATAATCGCGTAGACCGTCCCAATCCGCTGACGAGTAGTGCCATAGTCGTCGTGACGTTTGTACAGGACGTGCAGGAGGTGACACCTTCATGCCAGCGTGAACAACACAGTGGTCGGAACTACCCAGTGGGGCTCCTACCGAAACACTGTACTGGGCTGGGCGACTCGTCAGCAGTAGATCCAGCAGAGCGGGCGCGTGATCTGACCTGTCTGGTATCCGGGTGATCCCGCATACTATCTGGGTCAGACCGTGGGAGAGAGCGAACGCATGGGCGGCTCTACCCGCATGATCAGTCTTGAGGGACCCCAGCCATTCAATGTGATGGCCATTGAAGTCCCCCAGAAATACTAGGTCAGCGTTCGGGAACCGCACCTGCGCTTCATCAGCCGTCTCGCTGAGGTACTGGAAGAGCTTTGTTGTCTCAGAATCCCCTGTGTGGGATCGGTAGACGCACACGTAGATCTGGGTCATAGAGCCATGGTCTACGTGCAGCCAAAGGACGGAATTGGAGGGGTTCTCTAGGCAGCGCAACCGGCGGCAGCAAACATCCGCCCTAACGAACACGCACACCCCGGCTTTGTCTCGAAATTGTTCCTCGATGACATAGCCGGGGTAACACAGGTAAGACGTGTCGTCAGGGCGGCGTATTTGTATCTCCGTGAGGAACATCACAGCGGGCCGTGCCGTCTCAAGGTGGTGGTGGACGGCATCGAGGTTCGCATGGAGTCCACGGACGTTAGTGAACTCCACCTCGAAATGTGAAGTTGTGGGGTTTCCTAGGGCCGCTGTGTAACGTTTATTTCTTTTTTGTTGCACTGCCATTGTAGATTTTGAAGAAGAAGCGTGAAGACAGGGCGACATTTGGTGCAGCAGTAAGTGACAAAGCGCAGGGGCTAGCTTTGTCTAGAACCGTGTGGTTAGGTCGGAGCCGACTCGCCGGACGGAAGGGCTCCCAAACCCCCCTGATGCAAGGCCGCCGCTACCCCACACCGGTTACCACCCGGAGCGGCGATCCCACATCAGGATTATGCGCAACATGTGGGGCAGCCTCCTGGGGTGGTTGGCCCCAGGCGGGCCCCATGACTGTGTTGCGGGCGGCCGCGGCAACGCCGTTGCTAAGGGTCTCCCTGGCCGGCGAATCGACCCACACCACCCACACTAGACTCCGTTTCGCCCTCACTGGTCCCATGCCTGCTGCACCATACATCGCCCCGGGCCCGGCGGTGCAGCTGCTGAACCCCTAACGCAACCCAGCCTGGGCTGGGTTACTTGGGGGGCTTTAGCACAGCTGCACGGTAGTACCCCCCCGGACCAACACTGTTGTACCACCTGGTACCCACATAGGGGTCGAAGCCACTCCATAGGTACCGTAAATTAACGAGCCTCGTCCGTTTATCAGCAGGTGCGCCACTAGCAGGTGAGGTCGCTGGGGCCCTAAAGATGTTGGTAGAGCCCCTTTGCACCCAAAATCAATCATTTCAAAAGTTTCGCCGTGGGGTAAAAGAGTCCATAAATAGTTATTAACAACAGTGCAACATTAATAAGTACAATGTTTTTTTATTTCAATAATGAAAAAATTTGAGAAAACTGTGTGATCATTCATTTTTATGTAAATACTTACAAGTATTGGAAAATACTGTTAATTACGGAGCGCTGTAAAACCCTTATAAATAAATAAATGTTGAAATGTTAATATTAGAAATTATTCCTCGAAAACTCCTCTACAAAAATGCACTTTTAAATTTTACTGTAAAATGATCAGAAAAAAAATTATAACCCCTTAAAGAAAATTTTCATCTACTTTTGTTAATAACTTTAAAAAGTTATAGCACAAAGTTGTAGAGAATTTAATTTGCGACAAAAATGTCGTCGTAATTTTTTTTGTGCGATGAATAGTTTGCCCGATAGAGCGTGATAACGATTTGCAACCCTTTTTCAAGGTTGCAGTGTTGTCATTAATTTCGGAGCGCTGTAAAACCCTTATAAATAAATAAATATTGAAATGTTAATATTGGAAATTATTTCTCGAAAACTCATCTAAAAACATGCACTGATGAATTTTACTGTAAAATGATCTGAAAAAAATATAACCCCTTAAAGGAAATTCGTTCTCAAATTTTCATCTGTTTTTGTTAATAACTTTGTTATGTTTAATTCTAGGACAAAAAGTTGTAGGACAAAGTTGTAGAGAATTTAATTTGCGACAAAAATGTGGTCGCAATTTTTTGTGCGATGAATACTTTGCCTGATAGAGCGCGATAACAATTTGCAACCATTTTGCAAGATGGCGGAAAACCCATAAGGGTTGGAACACCACAAACTTGGATTTAGCTTTACACTAGCCCCTTGATATCTAAAAAATAAAATAGCGCGCTCTGACTTTTGCACACTTAGCCCCAAAAAATGTAAAATTTCAATGGACTATTTCCCTAAAAGGGAAATGCTATAACCACTGAGCTACGATTACCTATAGCGATATCATCATTTCTTTGCTTCATATCCCTATAATTTCTAGATTGCGCAAACTTTTTTCTTTCTTTAATATGTAAGGACAATTCACACAACGCCATCTAGTCTCAAACTAAGCAAAGCTTGTGATATGAGTACTAGATTAACTGATATAAATACTTATATACATTTTTTGTTGTAAATACATACATAGGAAATACCCATACTTCGGGAATACTTTAGGATCGATTCAGTTAGGCTGCTCGTTTCATCTTCAGTTCTTCATACTCGTATCCCACTATATGTTTAACATTTACGCACCACACAAAACGGAAATTCTAAATTCAGTTGCGTGTGGTGCAAATTTTTCATTAAGTTTACTTAATACTGCTCTACTCCTATTAGTCGTAGCGTGATAACACATAATCAACAGCCTTCCTCAATAAATGGGCTATCGAAAACTTTAAGCACGATTTATAGTTCTTGAAATTTGCCTTAACAACCAACTAAGTTTTCAGCTCAATAACATTAATGTACAATAAATGTAACGTAGGCAATTTGTCAAGTTATATCAAGTATATCTATTTCTAAATTCACCATTTGCATAATATATCAAAGGTCAAAAAAGATATTGGAGATGTCAGATAATACGCTTATTAATAGCCAATATCAAGCGTAAAGGCACAAAAGTCATAAATTCAATCCGGTTGTGCACCAAATCATTTTTTATTACATGTCTTTAATACAAAGTGTAATTAATATCAGAAGTATAGTTTATTGGACATAAAAGCCAAAACATAATAAGCTTTCTATTGCGTGGGATGGGTCACCGAACCCAGTTATTGTTTCTTAACTGTTGTGATTTAAAGTGATTCGCTACTACTAAAAATGTTATTTGCGGAGGAGTTCGTGATTTAATACATTTTTCTTTTTCAATGTGACTCGCTGAATCCCACGGCTCCGGACACATAATAAATAGTGGTAATGACATGTTATATGGCCTATATTACTAGCAAAAAATGTAGCTTTATTATCCGAAAGAAATGTTAAAATCGGTGCAGTAGTTTTGTCCCCCCTTTTTCACCCCTCTTTAGGAGTAGAATTGTGGAAAATCCTTTCTTATCGGAAGTACACGCCTTATAATAAACAAGTTCCAAGTTGTAACTAGTGAAAGAATTCAGTGGATACGGAGCCTGTTCAATTTGTCGATCAAATCATTCCAATTTATAATATTAGTATAGACTAGAGTCGTCCTTTTTTTCAATCCCGCAGCCCAGCAGATTTCGGTTACACTTACGTCCATTGCCGTGCGCCTCTAGTAAGCACTTACACAAGATAAATAAGTAGCGACTCGTCCTAGCTTGAAACGTCAATTTATTTTTAACTATGGCCAATCAAATTATACCCTGGGATAATTATAGCAATTCTAATCGTAGGTGATAAGTGACCCTAACCTACATTTCTGATGAGGCTTAACAGTCCTCGGAAAAGGCAATAACAATAGGCTCGCCATCTATAATGTGGGTATTAACGTAGTGACTGTCGACATGTGGGTGTAATAAGCGCTTCTGTCTAACCCTTCGGGGATACAGACGTGGTATGTGTGTCTGTCTGTATTTTTGAGTAGAATAATTGTGACTTTATTCGTCAAAAGTTTAAATAATATTTGTGCGTTTTGTTTAGTTATGCACAAACTGCTGGGCCGCTATTAATGAAATTTGGTACAGCGTGGCACAGAGCCTTTGGACAATAAATAGGCTACCTTTTACAACGATAATAGGGTTCCTGAAACGAGAAATAAATGTAAAAAGTCTTATTATTCCAAATAGCGACTCAGTACTCGTAAATTCAAAGTATTTATGAGCACTTGGAGACTATTTGGAACACGTAGCTCTCTCAGTAATCACGAATATGATTATGACCTATTCGAATTTAACGTCAATATAGAAATTTACGGCCAGTGGCAATAGGCTCGCCTTTCATTTCGTGATAACAAAAAATAACTTGAAAAGTGCATATTTATAATAATTTTCTGTCAGAGAAAAAGCCGTGTGAGTGTTGAATATGAAAATGTGCAAATTATGTAAAATGGTAAAAAGTTTATTAAATTAAACTACGAACCCGCAAAAAGGTAGATATTTTAAAATACAGAACAAAAGTACAACAGTAAGCGGACATGTTATGTTTGCAAAAAAATAATGCAAAAATGTGCCGACTCTTGCAAAATTATACAAAAAATCTGAATATCAAATTGAACAGGGGTGTCAGCATATAAGTATGGATATACCTACCTATGTTAATATGATTTCCACTTGCAAATAAAATTCAAATTTGTTATGAAAGGGTTAAAATGTTTAAAGTGGGAGTAATCTAACTAGTCACTAGTTGTTCTGTGAACCGTGGACTTCGGGAGCTTTGTTTGGAAAACTTATTTTTCAATTTTCTTTATTAGACTTTCATTTTCCATCCAATCCAAAAAAATATTATTCACATGTTATTCATTGTAAGCAAGGAGTGTGTGTGTAAAGTTTCATGAAAATCGGTTGATAAATACGGCCGCAAACATGATCTGACAGAACCCGTAGATGTAGATGTAGAGGTAGTAGGTACAGACGAAAGAAATTCTCCCCAGTCTGCAAGTTGAAACGGAGACATTAGATTAGACGGAGAAATTATTTTTTCATCACTTCTATTCAAAAAGTGGCGTTTTGTTCCTCTACATAAGTGCGCCTAAAGTAGCTCTTTTTGTTCAGAGACTTTTAGCGGGAAATGATGAGATTCGAATTTGGAACATGTAGTATTTCATAGTCAACCAGACAAGAAAACAAAAAACGCGTTTTTTTATCGCCATTACATTTCTTTTTTTTTTCATAGAAGGCGATGAAAAGTTATGTTTAAGCCTAGAGAGTAAATTATATTTTCTCAGGCGACGTGCTTGAATCGCTCGCTACGCTCAGGATTATACTTTAGAAACCCTCACTACGCTCGGGATTCTACTCTAGAATCCTTCTTAATTATTTATTGTACGTCTATGTATGTTTATATAACTTATTATGTATGTATTTGTGTATTTATGTAGTCATAGAGAGTTTATTAACCTGCACACACATCAGCACCTGTTTGCATCATGATCTCCTCTCTAAAACCCACTGGAAGAGATCTCTTTAGAGATAAGTGGCACCATTGTATACATGTTTACTTTGTATCCATTTACTCTTTTTTATTTACTGTGTCTGTACAAAACTAAATAAATAAATAAATACCTACCTACCTGCATAAATCAATGTACTGAATTTTAATATATCAAATACAAGTTTCCAAATTTATAATCAGCATTAAAGACGTAGGAACCATAGATTCGATAAACCCCTATCTTTTAGTTAGGTCCATGTCCAACTATAATATGCTAAGTGGGTCGTTACTAATTTGCATAAAGACAAATCTTCTGGCCACGAATTACTACTGTTATTGCTCACTAATTAAAACACACCGATGTGTGAGGTCCTTTATAAAGGGTACAAGGTACCCTTTATATATATTTTTTTTACATTCAAACCAAACCCTACATTCAGTGAGTACCGGAACACTAGGTATGAGTGCCATACCTTCTACTAAATGTTCAAAACATATCAATAGGATCAACAGAGGTGTTTGTAATCCCACATTTCGCCAATGACTGTCTCACTCACTTTAATTTTTATATCGTCTTCCTACAACATAGTATATTAACAGGCGTACAGTTGAATTAAGTAGTATATCCTGGGCCACATAGATATTGAACCTACCCTAGCACTTAATAAATCCACCGGGCGCCACTGAAAATACCTCCTGGTACCAGAGACGCCCAGCAATGAACGTAGACGAGGACACGGCTTTGGGACGCGTACTTCAAAAAAAATTTATAGAACAAAATTACTATTAAGATATGGGTGGTTTCGCAATTTTACTGCGAAATTATGCAAACATATTGCGATAAGATACGTTTGTTCAAAGATATTTAATTACATTATCTTATCTCTGTCACAGAAACAAGGTTTAAGCATTAAAGAGTGAGCCATGTACTCGAAGCATTGACTTTATAAGGATACGTTTATTCACTTTATTATAATTACTTTAATTTATAAATTCAAACTAAAGTCTGCGGGATCCACTTCTCAGATTTACTTATGAAAACTATATAAATAATAATGATAAAAAACACAACCCAACGATAACCTTAATAATAAATAAAAATTTTAAGATAATAGTAAAGGGTATAGGGAAAAATAGGTAATATTTGACATTATTCTATTGATTTGACATTTTTATATTGATTTAGTTTTAAGAAGACATAACATTATATTAAATTAATTGGTGAACATGTGTTCAAACTCAATAAATTGCATGCCGTGAACCATTCGGTTAAACATGAAGAACCTTAGACAGATAAGAAAACCTATGCCAACCATGTTTTTAGCAAAGAAACGATTTGATTGATTGATTGATAGAAATTATTATAGGAAGCAAGGATTGAATGATTTAGGTATTGATCATCTTAGCTCAGTGTTCACAACATTTCCCTTGTTAGGGAACGGCCGTGAGTTCGGGTCCTGCCGATGACATTATTTTTTGATTTGTGATTGATAATTTCTATTTTAATATTTGAAAAAAAAAACCGCTTGCAGATATTTCTATAAGCAGGCTTCTAATAAAATGTCTAGGTTAATATTACTGTATGTTACCTCTTATTCAAGTAAAAAATATATCGTAGGAAAGTAACATTTACACTTGATTTAGTACAATTGCAATAAATAGCAACGACTGCTCTGGTGGCGTGGTCGGTGTTGCCGCAGTAACAAAACTACCCAACAATAAAATCACAATACTAATTACCTACTAACGGTTAACCAGTTAGACTCGCCCCCCGCCTCTCAGTGTATGTCACATTACGCATTAGTACTTGACACGAAAAGCATTAAACGCCCTAATTTGTCTGAATATCGCTTTCTTATTTTTGTAATGTTCCCAGATTGAACAGTCGGTAGGGCATCCGCTTTCGACGCCGGAGTCTCGGGTTCGATTCCCAGTCGGGACAAACTTTGTGTGAAGATACGTTTGTACCGAAGTCTGGATGTTTCCTATGTATAATATGTATGTATTCACAATAAAATATTGTATATCAGTTTATCTATTACTCATATACACACGCTCTGCTTAGTTTGAGACTAGATGGCGTAGTGTGAATTGTCGTAACATATTTATATTGTATATTATATTAGAAACTAGGTATGCAGTGCATGCTGCTAATTGCAAATGTTGAGCGGAGCAAATGTTTTTATTACATATCGACACCTCTGGGTGCAATTGGCGTATAAACCAAAACACGACTTTTCAGGAGAGCAAAAAAAACGATTTTATTTTCAGAAAAAAAACCATAACTTTTTTATTTTAGAAGTTACATAAAAAATTCCTAGCAGAAAGATACTTAGAATTTGGGGATGAAGAAGGCTAAATCATTTAATCATATCTATTTCCTTTGGTTTGGAAGCTAGCATGGATATACGTCTTAGAAAAAACCAATTTATGGTGTATACACCCCATACAAATTGGATAAAAATTTACAACTTACAGCTTATATCCATATTTGGTAAAATTAAGTTCAATTTACTGATGTAGATTTTTTTGCTGTAAAAAAACTATTTAAGTTTTAACATCAACAGAATTATGATTAATAAAAACAATCTCAATCAGAATTCCATTAATAATAGTCTTAAACTTGGGCTCATAGTCACAGTTCCCTTCAGGGAAAATCAAAAAACTGTGATATAGAACTTTTTTTTTTTTTTAGTTCCGCGGCCGCTCTAACGTCCGTTGCCGGGCGTTACAAGCAGAACGTATTTCCAGTGGCGCCCGGCGTGTGATATAGAACCTAAAGAAAATGCAATCAAATGTGGCAATGATAACATAGTGATAAATGACCCCAAGTTTACTTTTCAAAAACAGATTGCCAATATTGAATGCCAAATACAAGGATTTAAAACGTCTATGTGACAATGGAGTAATACCTAAAAGGTACCACCTTCCTACTAATATTATAAACGCGAAAGTTTATGAGTATGTAAGTATGTATAAAAACTACTAAATGGATATTAATGAAACTTAAAAATAATATAGCTTATACATCAGAATAACACATAGGCTAAAATTTATAAAGATATTGTGTGAATTGTTCAAAATATGATGCGGCGCGACGGGAACGGGAAAATATCCAAATTACCACGCGGACGAAGTCGCGGGCGACCACTAGTGACTATATAAACATATACCATGGAAATGTGACTGACTCTCTGACACTGACTGACGAAGATGATGAGGAAGAACTAGATGAATAGATTATTATTTTTTGTTTTACTATAATCATTAGTAATTTAAGCTTCAAGTACAAATTTAATGTTCCTTTAAATATTGTGATCTATAAAGTGTATGGCACACATATTACTTATAATTGTTCTATTCGCAGTTTTCTATTTTATGCTTCATTGCATAATAACTTTACAACTTTATTATGTACCAATTTTTGCTATTATTTAAGTTAGCCGTTTTTCAAGTTTCGTGTAGTATATTAACTGTATTGAAAACTGTGATTTTGCGCAGAGACTAAATGTTCAATTATTTAATTCTATTTAAGTGTGTCGATTACCTACTAAAGATTTAAATAATTACGTTTGTACCGAAGTCTGGATATTTCCTATGTATAATATGTATGTATTTACAAAAAAAAATGTATATAAGTATTTATATCAGTTTATCTAGTACTCATATCACAAGCTCTGCTTAGTTTGAGACTAGATGGCGTTGTGTGGATTGTCCTAACATATTTTATTTTATTTATTTTTAATTGCCTTTTTAGTTTGATAATCTGATCATGTTGTGCCATAATTATAATAGACATAATATCTGTTTTATCGAATAAAACAAAGTTGATTTCGTTTCTGGTAGTTAAATTTCGTGTATGTCGACCATAATTCAGTAGTCAGATTAATGGAATTCTGACACATTCTAACAGTATTGAAATTGTTCTTATTAATCATAATTCTATTGATGTTAAAAGTAAATAGTTTTTACAGCAAAAAAATCTACAGCTACGTGCTTTTACATCAGTAAGTTGAACTTAATTTTACCAAATATGGATATAAGCTGTAAGTTGTCAATTTTTATTCAATTTTCATGGGGTGTATACACCATAAATTGGTTTTTTCTAAGACGTATATACATGCTAACTTCCAAACCAAAGGAGCTTTTTGCAATGGATATGGTATATACGTTCATAAATATGTTATTTAAATGTTTGGATTTACGACTTCAATCTTAAATTACGTTTAAGAAATACATTTACTCGTCATGGCGTAAAATCCATTTACAATCAACGCAGATCTTACGCCCCGGGTTGGTAAAAATCTTGGTCAAAACGTCTTACTAAAAATTTAAAAAATAAAAATTTGGCTGACGTGTTATAAGTCAAAATTGAAATGGCCCCTAAAAATGTCCTATATAAAATGGGAAAATAATAAAAGTTTCTTTATCTGGCACCACTATACACCCACACAACGTCAAACAAGGCGAGTGTATGACATACGCTCACGCACACTAGCATGCGTGAGCTGAACTGTTTCTATTGTAGTGATTGCTTGGTGACGCGCCATCTAGTATATAGTTCATCTGAGACATTAATATTTTATCTTTTATTGTGGCAGGATGACCTAAATTTATCGGGTCGTAAAAGCATTTTTTTGCGAATTTAAACATTTTAAATATACAGATCGGTAGAGAAAAAAAATCTGAACAAAACGGTGTATTTAACTCATTTTGGCCAAAATGGTTTATACGCCAATTGAACCCAGAGGTGTCGATATCAGAATCAGAATCGAACACTTAAATTAATTAATCGAATGTAAAAAAAAATCTCATATATACCATTCTTCACAATCCTAATGCTCCTACCTATCTGCGTGAACGCTTTGAGTATTTGGTGCCTAGAGACAGAGAATGTCGTGTCTCTTCTTCCCTACTCCTTCGAACTCCTGCTCATTCCTCTAGTTGCTATGACCAATCCTTCACTATTCAAGCTGTCAGGCTGTGGAACTTGCTACCACACGATATACGTGCGTGCCGTTCGTTGGACATTTTCAGGAAACGAGTTCGGGAACACTTCCTATCCAACTAATATTTTCCTACCATCTTATTAGTTTATTTTTATAAAATTAATTATACACATTTATTTTTGTTTGTTATTTATTTAGTAAGATTGTAACTTACTAAAGTCTTGTTGTGTTTGTGTTGTACTCTCCAAGTTATGTAACGCGGTGTTTGCTTCTCTTCTCTCTAAAATCTGTACCTATCCTATTTAACTCTGGGTCTGCTGGAAGATAAGTCATCCATTGACTTAAGCACGCCTTTGTGCATAATGTGTTATTGTTGTTGTAATAATGTATGATGTTTAATATGATGTACAATAAAGAATAAAAAAAAAATCACTTTCATTGTTGACGCACGTGTTTCCATGGCAACCATTTAATCATCTGGTTTTTCGGTGATGTCCAGAACATTTTCGGTCATTATTCCTCCGTGGTCAGCTCTATTTTCAAGATTTCAGAGATATGCACTCCCGGGTATGATGACGACCAGCATGCCAAATTTGGTCAAAATCGGTCGAGCCGTTTCGGAGGAGTTGGCACACAAACGACGCTTACACTTGTCGTCTAAGATTGAGCTCCGCTTGCCACTCAATAATTCAAACCTTCAAGGGCCCGAGCCAATCAATAACATAGTCCTTCGCATGGTATAAATCATGGAATCAATTATTATTGGTTTATATGTAGGTATGTATTAATTAACTACGTTGTTATGACGTATAGAGCTAAGAAGACTTAAGAGAAGACATCACAATAATTATGAGGTTATGGATCCAGGCGCTCCCATCGCCCAACATCGGTACAATGTTGGACGACACTACCTTCCGCATTGCCACTTGCCTTCGGCTGGGTACACCTTGTGTATCCCCGCATCATTGCACCTGTGGAGTAGCCGTCGATAATCTGGGACACCATGGCCTTTCTTGTAGCAGAAGCGCAGGTCGTATACCTCGGCACGCTATTCTAAACGACATAATTTGTAGGGCTCTTTCCACCGCAGGTCTTCCGGCCGTACGCGAACCAAATGGTTTAGCACGAAGCGATGGAAAGAGACCGGACGGTATGTCGTTGCTACCGTGGAAGATGGGAAGGCCTTTGGTGTGGGACGCTACATGCGTTGACACCTTAGCACCTTCACACCTTCCAAGCACATCCGGATGTGCCGGCGCTGCTGCTGCATCGGCTGAAGGCTTTAAACGGCGTAAATATGCTAACCTAGCAGGTGATTACATATTTGAGCCGTTTGGGGTTGAGACACTGGGGTCATGGGGTCCGAGTGCTCGCCGCCTTTATAGAGACATTGCTAAACGTCTAATCGATGCTTCTCAGGACCAGAAGGCTGGCTATTTTCTGGCCCAAAGAATAAGTATCGCCATCCAACGTGGCAACACAGCCAGCATTCTTGGAACCTTCCCAGTCGGCAATGACGCGGAGGATTTTTTAAACGATATTTTGTAATGTAAATATTTTTAGTCTATAATTATGTTTATTTTGTATATTGTAATTCTTATTGTAAATAAATTATGAGAGAATTGAGAACGGTTTATCCTGTTCAAATCTATGTAGGTTTTAATTATTTGTTTGTAAAATTTATATATTGGTTATAGATAATAAATAAATTACAATGGCGAAAGTTTGTGTGTGTTATTTCATCAGGCAGCGTGCGGATCTCACCCGCAATGTGTGTAGATGTCAACGTCAAATCAGTTGGCGACTAACCTTGTTATCATAGCAACCAGCGTGCGAGCGGCCCGCGCGACTTGAAACACATTTCATTATTGTATGAAGTTTATGAAATTGTATGAAATAAACTGCTTCGGTGGCGTGGTCGGTAGTGTAAAACGGGAACCCTATTACGAGTGCTTACCACTCGTAATAGGGTTCCCGTTTCCGCTGTCCGTCTGTCTCATCGATCGTAATACTTAGACAGTTGAAATTTTCACAGATTATGACGTATTTCTGTCGCCACTATAACAACAAATACGTTATTTTTTTCCGGTTTTAAAGATAATTGTACGGAACTCTTCGTTCGCAACTCCAGCTCACAGTTAACCAGTTGTTTAATACGTCGAATGAAGATCTGAGAACTTTATAGTCATATAAAGGTCCTAAATGTACATATTTTCCAACACCGACATGCATAAAATAATACCATTTCAAAAAACACCAAATCTTTTTTTCTACACAAGCATCACCAAAATCTAGAAGTGCAACATAGATTTAAATATAATAATTATTATAATTGGAACGTAGAACTGTGTCTATAGTTCGTAAAATATGTGTTGATCGATGAAGTCGGTTGCTGTGTCAAGTTTTGACGTGTATTTTATTGTTGATAAAATATATTATTCTCAATTATTTTAAATAGGTAGTGGTTTAATTAGGTCGGCATGCCCATAAAGTATGATATTGACAGGTACTGGCTGTACTATTAAGAAATTTAGAACTTAATAGGCGTGATTTTACTAACAACTAATCGATTAAGAGATACCTAGTTGTTTTCACTATAAGGGGTAGGGGGCAATCGTGCATGCTTACAAAATTCATCAGTAATTCTGTTGGGTCAGAAGAAAATAATTCCGAGGATAATGAAACAGTTGGTACTATTCAGCACTTACAAGGTGCGAAACTGAGGCGACATGGCTGAACGAAAAAGGAAATAGAGAATATGCCTTTTCGCAATTTCCTTGCCCATACGGAGTAGGTAGTGGACTGTATTTTGGTGTAGATAGGGGCTGATCCAAATGAAACTATAGCTTACAACTTTCACACCGTCTGTATTGAACCACATACACAAGAGAAGAGAGCGGTTACATATTTTTGGTAGTGTTGCCACCACATTCGTTCTTAAATACTAACATTGATATGACTAAAGGTCCATTTGACCATACCGTTGGTAAATTACATGTTGGTTTCCCAACAATGGCAAGGCAGAACTCTGGCTAGCATCTGAAGATTTAGATTCCCTTAGATCTAGATTTACAAGAGTTGAAGAGTTGAACTTTATTTTAAAATAAGTAGTTTTGGAGCTATTTTTTTAAGAGCTAACGGCATCTACAGATCCATAGAACGACATGATGACAAATAAATAATTTACAATCGTTACGGTCTTTTCAAATACAATAATGATCTCTCTTTTATAGCGAGATGAAGTATAATACGAGTACATACATACAATGATATATTTTGTGCAATAAAGAACCATGCTAAATCGTTCACAATCGCCTCCTAATAAGAGCAATAACTTCCCGCATGAAATAAGCATTACTCGCCTTTGACGGATGACTCTGCCAATTTCTCAAGACCTCCTCGCCACGGACTCGTACCTGAAATATTTCCTAACCAGCTTAGAAAGGACAGGTCACAGTGAAACGGTCGTTTTTGTACACAATAAGAACACCCTATGATATACGGGGGCAAATTTTATTTAATATTATGTTTTTGATTTATTGCAGTAGCCGAGTAAACTCTGGGGGTTATATTAGCCCAGTTTCCCCTGACTGTGTTTAGTGACACGTATTGGTATAAATGTCATCATTTTTCATGTTTGTTCGTTATTGTTTTGCGTATAAGTATATTATTCTACACGTAATTTATTATTGAGAAAGGTGTCGACTTTTTAAAGAATATCAATACAAAATGAAACATTAGGAAGCTGGATGTAAAAATAATGTAAGTACAAAGTTAAAGAAATAAGTTTAAAGCAATGAAATGAAAATATAGATATAGTTAGGCTATAATGTTTACCAGAAAAGACACAAAGGCAATACTACTATACTACCCGGTGGCGATACTTCGCATGAAAGATGAAATCAGGATTTATTCAAACTTGGTACAGCAGGGTGAAGATATTACCTGAAACAAAATACAAAGATTTATTAGTAAGCTAAAATGTTAAGTTTAAACAGGGTATGTATATCATTTCTTTATTTTTAATTTATTATCAGTAGGTAGTGGCTATTGTGTCCAAACTTTGCGTAGTTTGGTAGATTTGCGGGACGGGCAGGTACTTAGCAGCTAGCTGGTGTGCAGCTGCCACGCTTTATTTGGACACACTTACAAATCCAAGGTTTTCTTCTAGCTGACTATTTTTACATAACTATGTCGAGCAAGTCGCCTTAAACTCCCTCTCTTTCTCCTCAACCGTCGCTGTTAATAGATGTCTGTATTTAATATTACAATAAACGATCCACATTCACCAAAAAGAGGACTATTTATTGTGCTACGACCTTGACCAACCTCTATCACACACACAACCGTACCTATGCATTACCGTAGCATTAACTACGCCACCGAAGTTATAAATCAATATTTAATAAGATTTAATGCATGAGGGCAACAGTGATCAGGGAAGTGTCCATCGAGATTAATTAAACGTATTTACTATCTGATTCTCCTGCGATAGATTGCTCATCGCCACTTTCGACCTAATGATCTATTAATCAATTATCTCGTATCGTTCAGTGCTCTGGCAATAACTTGTTAATAACCCGTATATTAAACAACTTACTACCGGAGAATTTCTGCAAGCAGGTTAAGCTTTCTGCAAGCAGGTTATGCTCAGCAGGTGGTGGCCGAGAGAGAGAAGGAGTGTACCGTCCCCGCTGAGATCTGAAGTCAGTTGTCAAGACGCCGCAGACTTATTAGGCATAAGGACGACGGGTTGGTAACCCACTGTTGCGTTAGGTTACTTGCTGTGGGGTCTCAACCCACGCACGCTTTCAATCACCGACGCGGGATATCACCCGAAACAAACAATCTCTCGACAGACGCCGCATAGGCCGCCAAAGTCCGTTGGTACCATGGGGTGATTCTCTAAGTGCGTCCCCGGGGCGCCCCGTAAAGGACGATGCTATGGGACTAAAAAAACTATCGAAGAATATGTTTACAGTGGTTCGGAATTGACTAGAGGCCTGTTAGTAGTTTCTAAGTCACTTTAGGTAAATTCTAAACAAAGAATAAAGTGAATCCTACCAAAAAGTACACTTACATTTCATTTACGTATCAAAATGTGTGAAAATAATGCAATTATTCACAATCAAATTCTTTCGTGTCGCGAAAAATACAAAAATGTTGTCAATCACTCAATCCAATAACTCCATGGGTTACGAAACAAAATATTCACATTGGAGCCCTTCGGGGCAACCCAACCGTTCTATAGGTATGTATATGAATCCCTGAATTATTCTGCCAATAAGATTTTTACGTTACCATATTGTAAATGTTTTACCAATTCAGAGGTGTTTTTGTGTCGACTTAAATGATGTAGTACCCCAAACTACTGGTATTTAGGGAGCTATTGCACTATGTAAGTATTTAGCACCTTTTTATACCTTTTTTTTTTAGTTCCGCGGCCCAAGATCGCGGCCGCTCTAACGTCCGTTGCCGGGCGTCTCTGGTTACAAGCAGAACGTATTTCCAGTAGCGCCCGGCGGACTTTGACGACCGCTGTGGTCTCTGCGGGGGTTGGGTCGGGATGAGAATCCCGCGTCGTTGGGGTAGGGTTCTATCTCGCGTCAGTGAGTGAATCTGGTTGCGTGCTATGGGGCAAGGGCCCCGCAGCACGCAACCCTTCTAGCCTGCTTCTGTAAGGACGATGGGTGGCGATCCCGCCGTCCTCAGGCCCCGATCATGGAGGTCGATGGTCTTGGGCGTAGATGAGTCTGCGGCGCCCTCACCGCTGACTACGGAACTCGGCTGGGAGGGTACGCTCCCTCTCCCTCTCGGCCGCCTCCTTCGCGAGCACGACTTGCTCGGAGAAGGACACGGCCGCGTTCCACCTACTCCCCCTGGAGACCATGGCTTGAAGCATGGTCTCCAGCGAGAGGGTATCCACGCCCAGACCCACTACGAGGTCCCGGCGCTGACTCGCCCACGCTGAGCACTCCACCAACGAGTGGAGTGCGGTGTCGTCGTCGGACCTTTTTATATCTAGGATAAGATCAACAGCATAATCAAAGATGTGCTGTTGTACTTAGCTATCGCTTTTAAAAGCTAGCAAAAATGTTACGTTTTAAGTAAACCCCTAGTGAGTTTTGGTATTAGATAAACAAACATACCAATAATACAAACTCTGAGTATTTTCATAGTTAGTTGCTACAAACGAATACCCACCCGCCAGGCAATAAGACACCATAGGGTCCACCAATACTGCCCCAACGACGCGTGATTTTCAACCCCCGAAGAGGCCACACGGGTGGCCAAAGTCCGCCGGGCACCACTGGAAATACCTCCTGGCGCGTACCATAGACGCCCGGCAATGGACGTAAGAGCGGCCGCGCGACTTGGGCATTGGGCTTCAAAGAAAAAAAAACCTTTTTTCATAGTCGAAGTTTTTACGAATAACCAACTTGTATCAGTCGCTTTAACAGTTTGTATAAACGTCGCATAGCAAGGTGGTTTTGTATATTTGCAGACAGCTTTTAGTCTGTTTGTATAACGTCATACAAACAACATCTAATGTGTTGCTTGATGGGCTAGCTTTTCAGTGAGTTGTCGTTTTCAAAGTTATGAGATTTTGATTGTAACTTACTGAGTACTTACGTAAAATGGAACTTTAAGAAGGTTAAAAGAATATTTATGCAGTAAATATAGGCTTCTCTTAAATAGAGGCTCCCTATTTCTACTCCCAGGCATTTTGGAAATATTATTAAACGACTATTATAAAGAGCAATGATTTGTATGTTTGTAATGAATAAACTCAAAAACTACTATGCCGATTTCAAAAATTCTTTCACCATTGGAAAGCTACATTCACCCTTAGTAACATAGGCTACTTTTTATCCCGGTAATGTGTTCCCACGGGAACCGGGAACGAGTAAACTAAATCACGCGGGAGGAGCTGCGGCGATCAGCTACTCATATATAAAATTCTCGTGTCACAGTGTTAGTTACCATACTCCTCTAAAACGGCTAGATCGATTTTTATAAAACTTTATATGCATATTCAGCAGGTCTGAGAATAGACTACTATCTATTTTTCATACCCCTAAGTGATAAGGAATGTCCACCCTAACATTTTTTTTTTTGGACAAAATTTTTATTTTGAATAATGTGGCATTAAAAAGTACATACAACCCAAAATTTTCCCCCTTCTATCACAAACCCCTATTTCCCCTAGTCACGACAGTTCTTACGAAAAAGAAATGCATTACGAAGTTCGCCAGGACAGCTAGTCAATATGTAAAACAAAGTCGTGTTGGTTAAGAGATTAATGGCTCGTTATTATCAGGAGCAGGATGTTTTGAAAAAAAAAATGCAGAACATTAGAATAATTATTGCGAAGGTACAAATAACCACAACACCATCTAGTCTCAAATTAAACAGAGCTTGTCTCATGACTAATTGGCTATGCTATGATAAATATTCTGATATCAGAAAATAAATCAAACTCCAAAACAATTATTTGTAGTTTGTTTAAATACTCGTATTTGACTCGACCCGAGGATCGAACCGAGATCTCTGGGGAGCAGTCTCACGCAGGTCTTATGTTCCAGGGACTAGGTCACCAAGGTAATCTAGATATATATCTAGAGTACCTTGGTTGGTAAGTAAGTTCTGGAAATATTTCCAGAACTTACTTACTTATCAGCAAGTACATTCCGTTATTGAAACTTTAAGGTGATTTTACACGGGCAATTTTTAGAGCATCTTGCTCCGCAACACGATTGGATAAGTGTGAAGCAATATTGCTGAATATTGTTGTTACTAAAAATTGAGGCAATGGTTAATGTTGTCGTTTATGCAGCTTTCGCATCAACAGCAAATACAAAACAATAAAGTCAAACTAAAAGACAAATCAAATAAAACGAAATTCATCATATTACTAAACCAATATTGATTGTATTCGCAAATGAACAACACAAATACGAACTGACTTATTGGATAAACTTAACTTCCATGATGGTATTGGGTTGGGGGATGCCTGATCGAGTTTCCAAGAACACCTTTGTGTGAGTTTTGGTCATTGCGACAGTATTTACTTTGCGAAGCAAATTGGATGGGATATTATTAGATTAACAGAAATCGCGTACTCAATCATTAAACTTACAAGTATTGATATATCTAACATTGATTTATTTAATACTAGCTAAAGTACACGGCTCGCGCGTAGATGGAATATGAGCTTGGAAAAGAAATAATTTGTTGCCCAGAGATGGAATTGGTTTACCTATTTATCTATACCCAAAAAATCTGATCAGTAGGTAGGTTCAGGATAAACGCGCGCATACATAAAGACAGACAGACTGTCGAGAACATATATATGTCACTCGTCGAGCGACGGAGGGGGATGCAAACCGCGGGGGGTTCCAATCTCCCCGTTCAACGTGCTTCACCCCACTACAATCCTACCGCTCTATAAGTCAAGACGGCAACCGTAAGCACCGTATACCTACCTACCCTTTATATATTCACATTAATATAATATTATCTAAGATTATTCTGAAGAAGCTGTTACTACAAGTTTACTGCTATTCCGCTGTTTACTTTGCATAAGACCTATATCACTTCTAGACACAGACTAAAGTAAAACCTAAAAAGTATTAATAACCTTAACTGATACAATAAGTACTTCCATACTATTCCCTATTCTGTGCAATATAAAATCTCATGATCCGTCTATGAACTCAATTATAATAAAATCAATTCTAAAGTATCTATATATAGAAATGGTGAATGTAATTTTTGTCCCCCCTTAGCTCTCGAGAACTGCTTATGCTCCAATGATGGTTGGCCCCTCTATGGATAGCCCTCGATCTGGAGGCAAGCCACAAAATCGAAAATTGCCATAGCCCTAAGGGGTCAAAAGTTATAGGCCAAAACTTTTGGCGTGGTGCGGCGCGAAGCACCGCGCAAGACACCATACTAGGAACTTAGAAATATCTAAGAAAACCAATAAAAACTGATCAGCATTAAGGACATGTTCATCGTATGAGATATTGGCAATCTAACACATATTTTAATTCTAATTTATATTCAGAATCGCTCGATCCATTGTAGTTTTAACTATATAAGAAATACGGTTGACTTTACCTTATATATCATCAGGTCATAGAATATGAAATTTACAACTACCGTCATAAGTTAAACGTCTTGCACAATGAGATTCATCTTTATTCATGGAAGCACGTCGTAATATTTGTCAAAATTTGTTTTATGTTCCTGCCTACTTCGTGCAGGCACATAAACAAAATTTGTCGTATTTTAATATTATGGATTTGACTAGACTAACTTAGAGCATAAATTTCAAGCGCATTACCCCGAATTAATGTTTGCAAAGACTAAACAGTTAGACAAGACAGTTACGGATGATATAACTGGACTTGTATAATGTCCGAGACGCCCAGGACTTTAATTGGCTATGCCATAGCGGCTGACACGTAAGATTTTGTTGCCTTTCATCAACATTTCATCACAAGGCAACGGGGTTCAATTTTTTTTCAAAATTACAATTTACCCGCTACTTTTTATTAAATTCATTCGCCCATTTTGGACATAACCCGTTATAAATGTGCCCGGTGACGGCAATAAGCTTGCCTTTTATTACGTGGGACTAAAAATGCTGGCAAATTGTGGGTGTGCAATGCTATGTGTGTCAACAATGCTGTGTCCTCTAAGGCATGATATGTAACTGGACTTATCGACATTATTGTGATTTTATAGGGAATTGAAAAACTTGTTTTAATACAGTCATTACATCTGTAGTAATAATAATAGTTTAATAGTGATAAAAAAATCAAACCGGTTCAGGCGTCTAATAGATAGAGTAATAGGTGAGAATTAATAGTCTTATCCGAGACACTGAGAACCTTCTGCCTTCTTCTTAATTGAAGTCATTTAGAATTGTTAAAAATGCCTGCTCGAGAATTACATAAAAACTTATGTTAAAAAAATGTTGATGCAATTCAATAAGCACACGTTTGAACCACAACTTTGCTACGAGTATGTTATAATGCTATGTTATAAAAAAGTATTTCTTGGATGATGTAGATAAAAATAAATTCAATAGTGTATAAGAATAGACAGAAAACCGTTAGAGTCTGATAGGCTAATATTATTATTAGACACGCATATCTTTTAGCATTGCATAAGTAAAAGTCACGACACGGAACTCGACCCTGCGACCTCACACTCTATATAACCACTCCACACTCGATTATAATATAACTAACAAAGTTATAAAAATATAAGAAAGCTGTAACTATTGTTAAACAATTTTTCGGGAGTTCGATTTTTGCTGAGCGCGTGGCTGGTGGCTTTTTAAGTTACATCTGGCGCTCCGCAAAAACCGGGTTTCCAGACACTCTCATACCGTAACGTTTCTTGTCCTGCACCTGGAGCTAACTAGCTCTGCCCGTACAGAAGAACTAGTTATTCCTAACTAGGAATAACTAGTTCTTCTGTGCGGGACTATCAACTAATCAAGCATTACCTTGACATTGGCGAGCGATCATCGATGAGCTTCGATGGAGCCACGTTTTTAAAGAAAAAAAAAAGAAAAACTTTTTCGGCTTCTTTTATATTATTGAAGAGTCACCTATGTACAGGTATTGTCAAGAAGTGAAACCCTTTCTAATTGTTTCATCATCATTATCCTCTGAGCATTGTGTCAACCCAGTTGGGGTCGGCTTTCCAGTCTACCTGCGATGCGGTTGAATATCAATATCTTCCGTGAAGCAACTACCATCAGACCTCCACAACTAATTGCTTCATATTACATAAACTACAAAACACAGATGGTAGGTACTCAGTTCAATTCCCAGGTGATGAAAGTTTCTTACAGATATTATTTCGAGGTTCCATTAGGGTTCCGTACCCAAGTGGTAAAACGGGATCCCTATTAGCAAGACTCTGCTGTCCGGTGGCTAGCACGTAAGATTTTGTTGCCTTTCATCAACATTTCATAGCAAGGCAACATCCCCTATTACTTGGGACTAAAATTACTGGCAAATTGTGGGTATGTAATGCACCTCTGCATACCCCTTCCGGGATATAGGCATGATATGTGTGTGTGTGTGTGTGTGCGAGGCTGTATCTCGTGAACCGTGATCGTTAGAAAGTTGAAATTTTCACAGATGATGTATTTCTGTTGCCACTACGCGTATAACAACACATAGGTACCAAACACAGAATTTCCATATAAATAAAAATCAATCGCCGTTCGTTTGTCTCGCTAAAACTTGGGACGCTGAACCGATTTGGAAGATTTTGGTCTTGAAACATTCGTGGCGGTTCACGGAAGGTTTAAAATGTTGGTACGAAGTTAGCCGGGACAGCTAGTAATAAATAATTAAGGGGACATTATAACCACCAGAAATACCTTCTGGAGTCACCGGAGACGCCCGCAGCAATGGACATGGGAGCGGCCGCGATCTCGCGCAATTAAAAAAAAATAGGCATAATTGTTTTTTGGCTACACACTTGGCCGTTTTTTTATTACATTAAACTAGTTGTTCTCTGCGGTCTCACTCGCATTGAATCACGATAACTGTATTGTATCTATAACTCACAATATTTTTAAACAGTACAGAATACGTCGATCAGAATTACACTACATCGCACATTAAACGTACAATCACTGTAATTAAGGTCTAACTACACACGACAGCGGTCTTCACGCCTGTCAGATTACGTGAGATCATTGATGGTTCATTGGATGTTATATTTTTTTATTAGCTACGAGTTATTTCTAGCCGTTTCACTCATATTTTATCATATTCGCCGTTAATTTTTCTAGAGGTAATTTAACTAACTTGAGAATAGAGGTACCTTTTCTATAATGTTAAATAATCAACTTGAGAAAAGACTTGCTGTCTGACACAAAATGGACTTCTTACTAGACGTAATGCCACAAACAAACATATATCTCTGTTTCAATTGCGGTATTACATAGACGGGTTCTAGGAGGCAAAATTACAATATAGCTGCTACTTTTTATTTAATTCTGGCAAATAGGGTAGTTGCCTACAACTGAAATAAATAATTTAAATGTATTTATTTCATAAAGAATCCCAAAGTATGAACGTATATTGTATTCAATATTATTATCTTTATTTTATTTATTTATATATAATTGAATCACTAATAGTTACAGATTTGACGCTATATAATAGTGACGTCATTGTTGAGTTTTTTATACAAATTTCTATGAGGCGTATCGTTTTGACATTTAATAAAAAGAAGGTGATTTGATTTGACATCACCCCATTGTGGGTGTGTGATACACCTCGGCCAACCCCTTTGGGATATAGACGAGTGATATGTGTGTGTGCCAGGAGGCCCTATAAACATCTTCGAGGCTTAAGTGATACTCACTTGCAAGTGGGCCACCTGCTGAGAGACCGACGAGGCTCCGGCCAAATTTACCTAAAACACCCAGGAATCAGCAAAACACTTGCTTCCTATTACGTGGGACCAAACTTATTTCTGTTACCACGCACTATATCTATACTACTATTATAAAGAGGAAAGATTTGTATTTTTGTGTGTATGTTTGTAATGAATAAACTCAAAAACTACTTTGCCGATTTCAAAAATTCTTTCACCATTGGAAAGCTACTTTCACCCTGAGTAACATAGGCTAACATAGGCTTTTTATCCCGGTAATGTGTTCCCACAGGAACCAGGAACCGGGCGGAGCTGCGGCGATCAGCTAGTCCAATATAAAATCAATAAGCAATCTGTAATTCGAACCTAAATTCCAAGAGTCAGGACCAAAGTTACACACCCACAATCTTTAGAGTACTGGTATAAAAAATATACATTTACATATTACAAGTCTGTTCTATTGTTCGATAACATAACCAAAAAGTGTTATCATTCAAAAACACAACCTATTTAAAACTTAATGACAAGCAATGGTACATGTTAAACGATTTACATTATCACGCGTTATGGCTTAAGGTTAAACATTGCCATTTAACATAAGTGTGACTTACAAGAACATGACATGAACCCATAGACCTCCAGCCTATAGACTGGCAGTATAAAAATAAAAATAAAATTGTGTTGAGGTGACGTAATCGCAGTCAAAAAAGTGGAAATATAGTAATACTAGTGGTAATAATACTATGGTCGAGTAGACCTCGCGAAAATTAAAAACATTTTTTGAGATTTTCCCACTCACACTAAAAATACTGTTTCTAGTAAAGCAATACTTGTGTCAAGTTTCGTGGAGATCGGATAATAATGGGGCCGCTTGCCCGGAAAAACATTAAAACTTATGACCTTATTTACCCCACTTTCCCCCAATCCAAAACCAACGAAAAAATAAATATAGTTGTGTTAAGTGTTTTTTGTTAGCATGTATAAAAAATAAATAAATAAATAAATAAAAACAGAATAAATGAAAATTAGTGTCAATCGGCAACAACGGCGTGAGCAATTTGTCAGTGTAGGCTGACAAATTGTCAATTGTCTTCGTGTCTATGTATTGAAAGTCTTTGCATGAACCTCTAACACTTGTATGACTATGAAGATATGCTAATATCCCTGACCAGTCATGGTTCTCACGAGGGGTTTCGAAATCTGTAGGGTTCAAGCGGGTCAGCCACACAATTTTTAAGCCTAGCGATTTGTGGTTTGATAGTTGCACAAGTTCAGAATAGGAACAAAGAAATTTAGTTTACAAAAATGTAAAACTGATTTCATATCCTTTCCAATGTTTATTTTCGAAAGTAATTATGTTACGGTTAAATTTCGAAGTGCTACCTCTACTTTAAGCTGGTTATAGGTAAGTACGAACTTGTTAGTCGGCTAAACCTATCCTAAAAACAGAATTTGATTGAGTTCGACACCATGATTCCAAACCACAGATCTCTTGATTTCTTGATGATTTCTGGGTCACTTTCGAACTGTTCCCGTTTTATATGGGCACTTCGGCACTTTGGATATACTTGTTAGAGTCCGTATGTCAGCAATAGGCACTAGGCAGCAACGAAGAGAAGAAGAAACCTTATAAATCGAAGGCATTTTGCAAAAATATTAATTTCACATTATAAAACGCGTAATTGCATAATCGTGGCAATGTTTTAAAGTTGCATTATGCGAATGAATTCGTAGTTTATTAAGAGGCTTTAGAAAAGGTTATCTTGATACATTGAGAGATTTGTTTATAGCGCTTGAAAGCACTTTGGTAAGTCATTAACACTTATAATCGTATCAATCTTTAACAATCTTGAAGACCTTGCTGATAAATATCGGAATTTAAACATTATATAGCTACATATTATCACGCTTGTATCTATATATGGGTAGATAGATACATATTTCTACTAAGACTGTAAGCTTCATGCTTGAAAAAAACTAGTGAAGTGGGAGTCGGACTCGCAAAATAAGGGTTCCGTACCATTATCTATAAAAATGGCTAAATGGTATGATGTATGGGAACCCCGTCAAATATTTATTTTTTCTACTTTTTAGTATATTTTTAGTTATAGCGGCAACAGAAATACATCATCTGAGAAAATTTCAACTTTCTAACTATCACGGTTCGTGAGATACAGCCTGACGACAGACGGACGGACACCGGCGTCTTAGTAGTAGGGTTCCCATTTTACCCTTTGAGTACGGAACCCTAAAAACAGGCAATAATTATGTTTGTATGGCAGTAGAATGAACAGAATATGTCTATGTACCACCGATTTTCATTCGTCGTCGCCCCAAAGCTTAGGCCAACACATTAAGTAACTAAATTCGTTACTGTATGCCCAAAAGTCATTATTTTTTTATTGTCTTCTATTAATTGCTACAAACTGGCCAGTTCATCAAAGCTGCCAGTGTTGGATCAATAGCTGCACCACTTGTAGTTTTGTTTCAGACCATTAAGATCATTAAACTATATTACTCGTATAACGATTTTTAAGGATATCCCAAAACAACCATTAAGTACCGAGTAGGTACTTTAAAGAATAAATTTCGTAATTTCAATGGTTTTAAACATTTTCAGAAAACGAGGAACATTTTCTTAACCTTAGACAAGTGTAAATCGTTTGTATGCCAACTCCTCCGAAACGGCTCGACCGATTTTGACCAAATTTGGCATGCTGGCCAACATCATACCCGGGAGTGCATATCTCTGAAATCATGAAAATAGAGCATAAAAAAAAAATTAAGAAAATTTGCTCCGCTCAACATTTGCAATTAGTAGCATGCATTGCAAACCTAGTTAATTATTAATTTAAACTTTATTTCAGGCAACTTACACTAGTTACAGATCTTATAAACTAATCTACGGCCCATAGATATATACCTTAAAACTAAGAATACATATAAATATTACTCAGGCATCAAGGCCCACAATAATAAATACCTAAACCTAAACAAAAAATACATATATAATCATAAAACTATACATAATTTTATTATAAAACAATACAACTAAAACTAACTAAATATGTAGGTACATTACCTATTCTAATTATACCTACTAAGATTACATCTAAATTCTAACATGCGTCAAAGAATTCCTCCGCCTCGTCGCCGACTGGCAATGTTCCGAGAAGGCTGGCAGCATTGCCACGTTCGTATGGCAATGCTTATTCTTTGTGCCAAAAGACCAGCGTTCTGGTCTTGAGAAGTGTTGATCATGCGTTTAAACATGAATGTATTAAGATCAATAGCAAAAATTGTTTGAACGCGAAGGAAAATAATCAACCTATATATCAGTGAGATATTGTTCATTCCAGTGTCTTCTTATGAGTTTTTTTCTTAGTGCGATTTTGAAAGAATCACCAGAATTAGAATATCCAAGTGAATAAGTAGTACAGTTATTTCGCAGTTATCGATATTAACGGTTACTGGTTAGCTGGCTTGAGCTAACATTATTAGCGTTATGATAACAAGTACTGCATGTGAATGAAAAAGAGCGAAGAGTTATGAAAGTAAAGCTAATGAACTATGATTTGAAAATATTGAAACTGTGATGTAAATATTATAGACGCAAAAGTTTGTTACCGCGATTTATTGTAAATATTGTAATAATTATACGTATTGTTATAGCTATTAAGATCTTAATACATTCATTTATTCCCTACAGACGCAGACCAGAAGGGTTGCGTGCTGTGGGATCGGCCTAGGCACGCCTTTAATCAACGACGCGGTATAACACCCGACCCAGCGCCACGGCATCGGCAGTTGCCGCACAGGTGGTCAAAGTCAATGCCATGAGGCATTTCTATCAGTGCGTACCCGGGGTGTCTGGTAACGGACGATTGGACGGTCTAACTTAAAAAAGACATCCTACATTCATACATTCACATGCCTACAACATTACATAGAATCGCGCTGTTTTACCCTTAGGCGTAGACCTAAGTAATATCTGACGCGATCCGGGTATATGGAACCCTTAATATATTACCGAATTATTGTCTTTTACTTTGTACGTACCTTATTGAAAGTAGCTTACACCATCAACAAACCCGATTACCTACTAAAGGCAATTACTTTATGATGTCACAAAGTCCTATGAAGCACCTTATGTAACGGCAACAAAGGGGTCCCAATAGGAAGGTAAGAAATTTAATATCCACGACAGGAGCAGGGTATGACAAAGCGTTACTGATGGTGGATGCATGTGGCATTAGCTGACAAGGATTTAAATTCAATGGAGGTGGGAAAGAATATGGGTCAGACGGTCATATTCAATTTGCGTTAAAAAAACTCTTTGTGATTATATTTAGTTTGGTATATTCTATAGTTTATATATTCCGAAACGCCCAAGACTTTAATTGGCTGTGCCATAGCAGCTGGCACGTGGCAGATTTTGTTGCCTTTAATCAACATTTCATCTCAAGGCAACGGGTTTCAATTTTTTTTCATAATTACAATTATAGGTGCTACTTTTTATTAAATGTATTCGGCCATTTTGGACATAACCCATTCTATGTGTGCCCGGTGACGACAATAGGCTTGCCGTGTGTGTATATTCTAATATTTTAACTGCCACGATTTTACTCAAAATAACAGATATCTAACGCACACACATACACACAGACGCTTCTTTATCCTTAGCGTTTATTTGGCGTTTATCAACCGACTTCCAAAAAGAGAGGAGGTTCTCAATTCGACTGTATGTTTTTTTTTAACCCACATTTCGAGAAACTCCTATTAGGAGGTGAAGATGACTTCAGCCCCCAGTTGTTGATTGGGCCCCTTAGCTAATACTTGTATCGAACTACATCATGCTACGGAACCTACTAAAGCTAGGTGTAATGTTACAACCGTCCTTGACTTTTAATTGACCGAGCGAGCGAAGCGTCTCAGTTTCAACTCGAGGCCTGGCCGATTTGGCGTTGTTTGTCTGTATGTATGTATCAGTGTGTCAGTTCCAGTCTACAGGCCGCATTTTTCAGCCGATTTTCATGAAATTTGGCACAAGTGTTCTTTGTTGCAAGGCGCAACTTTTGTCGAAGGGATTTTTCGATTGGGGGAGAAAATGGGAAAATAACGCGACGTCTACTGTTCGCAGAACTACTAGTATAAATTCGATAAAAGCACAACCGCATCCAACTTTTCCAACATCTGAACCGATCACATAGTACTACGGGCCAGCAGCCTCCGGATTAATCTCTAGATACACTGTGTCTGTCATAATTAAATTCATGTTGAACATAACATGTCCGTGTAATGTCCATTTGGGATTACATGGAGTGGCCGCGTTGTATCCGGGATTTGACCCCCCCGGCTGATACATTATTATAACAGAATGTCACATGTGGTGACTGGATTTGTTTTCGAAAAATAATTTTCCCGAAACAATGACTGACATTCTGTACTTAATACAATTTTTACTGGTCAGATTTTTTAATTTCACCATGCAACAATGTTCTAAAACACTTACCGTTTTTCACCTGTTTTATATTTATTTATTCACATTTTTGGGGTTCCGTACCAAAAGGGTAAAACGGAAACCTTATTATTGTTTTTAAATTTTAACTTTCTAATTTGGTTCATGAGAGTCAGCCTGCCGACATATCCATCCGTGTGTCGGCAGGCTGTCTCTCATGAACCAAATTAGAAAGTTAAAATTTTCACAGATTCTGTAGATATTTCTGTTGCCGCTATAACAACAAATACTAAAAAAACAGAATATAATAAATATTTAAGGGAACTTCCATACAACAAACGTTATTTTATTTTGTCATTTTGGTACGGAACCATTTGTGCGCGATTCCGACTCGCACCTGTCCGCTTTGTTATATGGCTTGGTTAGAATAACTACACCATACATATTAACAAGAGAGACCAGTCAGGGAATGTTCTATGTGCCTTTTTTCTTTTCATTTACCTAATTTAAATATACTCTGGCATACACTAGTACGGTGTCTTGCGCGTTGCTTCGCGCCGCACCACGCCATAGGTTTTGGCCTATAACTTTTGACCCCTTACGGCTACGGCTATTTTCGATTTTTTGGCTTGCCTCCAGATCGAGGACTATCCATAGAGCCAAAAAGGGAGGACAAAAATTACATTCACCATTTATATATATAGATAGATAGATAAAAATTCCCGATAAGTCAAACCTGCAAAAGATATGCGCATATTATCAGCCTACCTTCTGCGGGTAAACAGCCATGATTATATGTATTAAGGATATGTAAACAAGTTATTGAAAGCCATTATACGTGAGGTAACACAATGGTTAGTCAACAGCTATGGGCGTATATACAACCTTGTAATTTCACTTGTACTCTCGTGCACAATCAATCCTCTATTGTTTTGGCGCTTGAACATAATATATTATAATATTCACGAAAGCTGTGAAGTTGACCAAAACTTAACGACCCACTAGAAAAGTATGTAACGTCCAAATAAACTAGGTATGCAATGCATGCTGCTTTTGCAAAAAACTGGGCGAAGTGTTAAATTTTCGAACGACAACCATTGTTTTTTTCGGTGATTATCCTCGATGGTATGTCCGATTTTCATTTTTTTTGGTCCAAACCACCCTAACGCCACACGTTATCACTGTGGTAAGTTTGAAGGAGATCGGTTCGGGCGTTTAGGAGAAGTATGCGGACTAACGAAGTACATGAGTCGCCTTTTTTTTCTTTTTTTTTAATTCCACGAGTCCGCGGCCGCTCCCATGTCTATTGCTGCGGGCGTCTCTGGTGACATTGGAAGGCATTTCCAGTGGCGCCCGGCGGACTTTGGCCAGCTGTGTGGCCTCTTCGGGGTTTGGTCGGAATGAAAATCCCGCGTCGTTGGGGTTGGGTTTTATCCCGCGTCGGTGAGTGAAACTGGTAGCTTGCTGTGGCGAAAAGGCCCCGCAGCACACGACCCTTCTAGCTTCTAGCTTCTCTTCTTCCGCCGTCCTCAGGCCCCGATCATGGAGGTCGATGGTCCTGGGCGTAGATGAGTCTGCGGCGCCCTGGCCGCTGACTGCGAAGCTCAGCGGGGAGGGTACGCTCCCTCTCCCTCTCGGCCGCCTCCTTCGCGAGCATGACTTGCTCGCAGAAGGACACGGCCACGTTCCAGCTACTCGCGCTGGAGATCATGGCTTGGAGCATGGTCTCCAGCGAGAGGATATCCACCCCCAGACCCACTACGAGGTCCCGGCGCTGACTCGCCCACGCCGAGCACTCCACCAACGTGTGGAGTGCGGTGTCGTCGTCGGGAACCTCACAGTGATGACACCGGGGTGTGTACCGGGATACGGGGTGTAACGATCTGCGTCGCACGATACGTGAGGTCACCATGCCGCATCTGCAGCCACTCGTCCATGATCTGTCTCACCGCCGAGATGACGGTAGTTCCCCACTTTGGTTGCTCAAGTCGCACCCTCTAAGTCTCCATGAGATCCTGGCCAAGGTTCACAGAGGTCTGTTTAACAGAGTCGCATTCACCCTGACCGCCAATCTAGCCACCCATACGGGAGCCCCGTATAAGGCCATACTCCGCACGATCCCCAGGTACAGTCTCCTGCAGGAGGCGTTGGGTCCCTTTAGGTTGGGCATGAGTCGCGAAAGCGCGACTGATGCCCCCGTCACTTTCGGGATCAAATTTCGGAAATGTGGTCCGAAGTTCCATCGGCATACATGAGTCGCCTAAGATTGAGCTTCGCTCAATAAATTATCTGAACGTTAGGTACTTTTCTCACATAACTTTTTATGCACAACATTTTAAGGTGTCAGCAGAAAAAAATTTGTGACACTGACACTAAGAACTGTGACTGTGGTAAAGGGGTACTACTACTACTACGCAGCCTTTACCAATATGCTATGAAAAAAGTATACATGACATGTTATATTATATTAATCAAATTCTTTAATAATTAATGACACTATTGTAACAGAAAAACTTAGGTCTTTTGGAGGATCTATTGTATGCCCAATTTTCACTAGCAACTATGTTGGTCCACGTAAAAGTGGCCGATACGTTGTTGAAGTTAATAAAAAAAACTATGATTTTATGAATTCCGCAATTGTTTTGGATGTTTAAATCGATTTTTTTTTATCGATTATTATTATTATTATTTCAAATGACATAGTCAGAATTTGTAGCTAAGCTCTTTAAATAAAGATAAAACACAATTATACAAAATTAAATACTCGAGTTCATAGTTTTCGTGTTCAATCTGTTAATGCGTCTGACCTTTTAATAACGAATTTCGAATGGTTGTACTTGAAAATCAAGATAACATCCAATAGACAAGATTTGTCATTGATGGTTTAGTTTATGTGGGAACTTTTAATAAAATATTTAAAAATCCGGCCAAGTACGAGTCGGACACGCGCACAAAGGGTTCCGTACCAAAACGATAAAAATCGAGTTTGTGTAGGGGAGTCCCTGCCGGGCGTCAATGGAAATACCTTCAGTGTCACCAGAGACGCCCGCAGCAATGGACATGGGAGCGGTAGCGATCTAGCGGAATGAAAAAAAAAAAAAGGGGGGAGCCCCTTAAATATTTTTTATTTTGTATTTGTTGATATACCGGCAACAGAAATACATAATTAGTGAAAATTTCAACTTTCTAACTATCACGGTTCATTAAATACAGTGTGGCGACGGACGGACGGACAGCGAAGTCTCAGTAATAAGGTTCCCGTTATACCCTTTGGTTACGGAACCCTAATAATGTATATTCTGTAGTAAACAAAATACTGCAAATGATGGTTGTGTGGTGAAAATCTTAACTGTAATTTGCATACTATTGTGCGAAATACTTTGTACCTTAAGAAGTTATAGAGTGGAATTATGTAATAGTTACGGAGTCTCACAGAAACGACCGAAAGTATCATCATCATCAGTCTACATCAGTCCACTGCCCCAACGACGTGCAACCCTCTCCGATCCCGAGACAATATCATCCACCCAATGCCCGCTATCCGACAAATGTCGTCGCTTCTATCGAAAGTATAAACTAAATAATAATACATCTTTAATTTTAAATATATCTTATCTTATCTTATCTTACAGTATCGTATCTTATCCTATCTTCTACATATTTGCCAGAGCTTCGATCGTCTGTCAACAGGTGCACCATGTGCAGGTGACTTGACGTGAGTTCCGAAGATGTCAATAATGCAATGATAACAGAGTAGTTACTCATTTGTGGTGAGTAATTACTTGGTAACATAGCATAGTAATAGCATCTTATCAGGTACTAGTTGATCACTGCGGCTCCACCCGTGTGATATAGTTATAAGGTAGGAACACATTACCGGGATAAGTAGCCTGTGTTACTCGGGGATATGGCCGGGTTTCCACTGACGCGGAGCGGGGTGGAGAGGATCTTAGCGGTGCACGAATTGACCAATCACTATGCTCGAAATCTCCGCTCCGCTTCGGAGCCGCTTCGCTCCGGGTGCAGCAGAGCTGAGCGGATATTCATAATAAAAATACAGCGAGGCGATGCGGTGCGGAGGACAACGAGCATTGGGGTGCGGAGCGGAGGACTGCGGGGCGGTGCTGTGCGGAGGACAGCGGGGCGGTGCTGTGCGGAGGACAGCGGGGCGGTGCGGAGGACAGCTTTTTTTTTTAAAACGACAACATGACGTATGGTCTTTCTGAGAGATTCGAGTGTAACTGAGCGCAAAAATGCGCGATTCCAAGAGTATGCTCCGCTCCATTCCGCTCCGCTTCAGTGAAAACACTGACCACTTTTCACCGCTCTTCATCGCTCCTCTCCACCCAGCTCCGCTTCAGTGGAAACACTGACCACTTTTCACCGATCTTCACCGCTCCTCTCCGCCCAGCTCCACGTCAGTGGAAACGCGGCCTAATGTAGCTACATACCAGTGAAAGAATTTTCAAAATCAGACCAGTAGTTACAGACCCTATTTATTCACTTCAAACAAACAAACAAACAAAAATCTTTCTTAGACTGCTTCGGTGGCGTGGCCGGAGTGCATCCGCTTTCGACGCCGGAGTCTCGGGTTCGATTCCCGGTCGGAACTAACTTTGTGTGATGACATATATACGTTTGTATCAAAGTCTGGATGTTTCCTATGTATAATATGTATGTATTTACAAAAAAAATTATATAAGTAATTATATCAGTTTATCTAGTACCTACTCATATCACAAGCTCTGCTTAGTTTGAGACCAGATGGCGTTTTGTGAATTGTCCTAACATATTTATTTTATTTATTTCTTTTTTGTAATATTAGTATCTGCTAAGAAGAAGATACTGCCTATCTACTCGTAATAATATGCAGTAATTATTGAGACGATTACTGCATATAATTAGATAGTCAGCATCTTTATTGAGATGTTGAGATACCCAGTGTTATTCTCTGATTATGCACAGAATCTCTAAACATCACGATCCAGATTGCGACTTTGTCATTGTCAAACTGAATCCTGCTAAAACCGTAAGATCTCCAATTATTATTCCGTTTGTATATCGCTCCACAAAGATAATCTAAGACTACTGCCCGATTTCAAAGGCGACATTGCCAGTGGCGCATACAAAGACGAGCATTTCAACAAATTTTGACACGTAGTTTACAGTTAGGACATTATAACGTTTCACAAATTTATCTCTGTTTGCATTAAGATTTTTGAGGCAGATGCATAGTAGAAACCTGTTGGTATTCATTGTTTTATAAGTACACTAGCGGGCGTCAGGGACTTTATTCGTCTACAGACGCATATGATCTTGAGATAAAAAAAAATAAGAATAGTAAAAGCAAACTGATTGCTTTTAAATACAGAAATATATTGATTTCGTAAGGAGTCATCTAAAAATTCAGTGTTTAAATATCAGTGGTACCGTAGTTCGGCCAGAATTCCGGTAGGTGGCTGCAACCTTAATAGCGCGATCTACAAATTATAATTTACTATGAAGCAAAGATTAGATGACTTCGGTATTGGTCAACGTAGCTCTATGGTTAGAGCATTCCTCTTGTTAGAGAAAGGCCGCGGGTTCAAGTCCTGCCGATGACATTTCAGTTTTGGTGATCTAAATATTAAAAAAAATAACTTTTGAAAAAAGAAAAGATATTCATAACGCAATTCTATTCGATTGTCGGCACTTGGAGGATATAGATATCTACCTATATACATATAGATATCTTAAGCATGAACAAATCATCGTCACACACCACAACCAATGTAAGTATACCTACGTTAACCAATCTAATGATCCAACCAGTTGACAAAAGAAAGTATTTTTCAAACGGTATTCCAATACGTTGTCCTCTTGACCGCGTATAAAATCTGGACATTTTCAAATCACATCATTTCTCAACCCTAGTGACCGGTTAGGTTCAACTCCGATTCGTGACAGAACGTGTTCGGAATACGATTGCGTTCGCTCCGTAGTAAAAATCTGGGCGAGCGTGGCTTCGTGCCGCTTCGCGCTACAAGGCGTTTCCAATTTTATGGTTCCTGATTTGAAAAATTATAACTTATTCATATCTCTAAGTTTGATTGTAATGTAATTTTTTGAGGGCTGCAACACAATACAGGAAACAATAATCATTAAAGAAGCCCTCTTTAAAACGAATGACTTTCATTATTTTACTAATGACAGAAACAAAACTTCAAGCACATTATATACGAGATCAATGATCGTTCACCTACATGATTATATGTTCACTTTTTTTTAAATCTTTTTACGCATCTTTTAACTCTACAATGTGCCATTGTTGCAATACGCGTAAATAAAATAAAAGAATTAAATTCTTATTTATTTAGTGCGACCCCAAGAAGCAGTTATTTATAAAAACCACACGACCGAACTTATTGTAAAATAAAATAGATCACTATTACTACATACAAAAACAAAGTCGCTTCCTTCCGTATTTACCTATGCTTAGATCTTTTAAACTACGCAACGGATTTTGATGCGGTCACCAATGGATAGAGTGGTTCTCGAGGAAGGTTTTTGTGTATGTAAAATGCGTAGTGACTGTAAAAATAAACTATTTACTAGACGCTGTAGATTTTTCAAAAACACTGTTATTAGTTTAATCAAATATTACAAATAGATTTATTTCTGTGCAATAAAGCAATATACAACCTAACCCTCCATTACTGGCCTAAAACTTAAATAGCATTTGAATGATAATCACGATTGCATGCATAATAACTACACGATGATATCAGAGGCTTAGATTCACATTAAACCGACGGTTTTATGCAAGCATCGGGTACAATGCATATTTTTGCATAATTCGATGCAAACATTTCAGTAAACGAGTCATGTACCTACCCTCTGTATACCAAAATACTAAAATAGCTTCAATAGTGCTTCGTGCTTGTACCCGTCGCTCCACTCGGCTATTACCTATATTATGACAGTCGATATTCGAGTTGGATTACTCTCTGTGAATATTATCACTTTATAGTCTAGTCTATACTAATGGAAGGATCTGACAGTCTGGCTAGTGAACTCTGTGTATATTGCAACTTATTTTCTTTGTAGCGCGACGAAGTGACAGTTTTTGTTTTATTATTTTTCCGTTACGCAAGTTACGATGAGTTTCCGCTAGATGCGCTAGTTTGATTTGTTTGAAACTATAACGACAATTTTCAACGTGTTAACTATATATTTTGAACTACTTAGCTAGGAAAACAAACACACCTTCCATCTATAAATTTATAAGGTAATAATTTACCATGGGGTTAATGATTACTGTGACCACTCTACTATACTAGACGCTAGTAACATCAGAAAGTTACTAATCATTGAAGGATTTAAATAAGAGACTGCGCATCGGAATATGATGCATGTAACCTTTTGAAAACTAAGGCCTGATCTTTTTCATGGCAATCACTGTGAAGCAACGAAAAATTTTATGACAGTTCAACATTACAGAGACATAATAATTTACAATGATATAAGTACTGACTGAAATTTAATTTTCACACCAAATCTAATAAATAATCATGCACAAATTACACACCATGACCCCATTAATTATGTCGCCTCGTACAGTCGTGAACAGAGATAATAAACATTTAAAACGTCACGATTCCAAATATATTCCTAATAGCATGTTAAAATATTCAATATATTCCACGAAAAACAAAATTAAAACAATATTACTTACTTCAGAAACTACGAAATAAGTTAATTAATTTCGGTGTGTTGATCGGCAGGTGCTCCACTTGCAGCTTCAGCCTCTTCGTGGGATATACTCAAAAATTATAAGAATGTGGCAAACAAAAAAGTATGCACAAATTTTACTTACTTCATAATTATGTAGAATAGTTTATACTTTCGATTGTTGACACTTGGCGGAACCTATAGTAGTAATACATGATGAACAAACACACTTCTACACTATTCCACAACTTTATTTTGATTTATTTTCACCAACTGGTTATCTTTTCAGCATTATCAAAGGTGTTTTACTTCACTGTCTAACATATTCATTCAACATCAAGCCATTTAAAATCGCTTCACATTTAAGGTCGGTGAAAATTTATCAAATAAAATTGTGGAATAGTGTACAAGTATGTTTGTACATAACGTATTATGTAGGATACTTACCTTTTTCGAAATAAATTTTAAAACAGAGCAAAATTTTATTGAGCGAAGCGAGCCGAAGGCGAGCGGAGCTCCCATGGAGCTGGTTAAATGTAAAATGTTCGTTTAACGCTTCGCTCAATACGAAGCCGCGCACTGTTTACAGCAGCGTTTTAAGTCTTCCATTTTACCTTTATCTTACATTTTTTGCTGTGCTGCTTTACAGAACCATGTGAAAGCCACTGTGAAAAGTGAGGTTTCACACGTCGAGTTAAATGCTCACTTTAACACTTGCGTCTGCGAATGTACTATATATAAACTGTGGTACGGGTAACTTAGTACCATTTTACTTGATGAACGGGTACTAATAATATTATGCCTTATACAGGAAAGTAAGAATATAGACTTTATTTCAACAATTGAGCTATGAATGAAATTAAAGGGTTTATGGCTTTATGTATACACATTGCAAAGGTTAAGCGACATCTAGTCAGGCCAGTCTTAGGATGGGTGACCATTTCTTAAGACACTGAGACCCCTCCGTGCCTCGGAGAGCACGTTAAGCCGTCGTCGGTCCCGGTTGTCATACGAACATCTATGGCAGTCGTTAGGGGTAGTTGGAGCCTTAATCAAAAATCTGACCGGTCTAACTACAGAACTTCGATATCGCCCATGGGTTGTGGAGGTCAGATGGCAGTCGCTTCACGGAAAATATCGAAGTTCAGCCACATCGCAGTTCGACTGGAAAGCCGACCCCAACTGAGTTGGGAAAGGGCTCGGTGAATGATGAATGATGATGCTATAATTATGTGTAACAAAATACTAATGGTAAGTCAACTCTTTTGTTAAATCACAGAATACCTTCAATGCTATATCGACGTCTAGTTGTTAAATGAGAAAGGGTTGTCAAAAAATTTGTAGTGACTATAGTATGCGTACAGTTGATTCCATGTAGGTGTATATCCACAACAACGGGCGTATCAGTACGACCCGCATTTAAGCCTTGCTCCTTTAAACCACGCCTCACAGCTTTGCTTTGCTCCTTGCGCCTATATCATGTTTTAAAACGAAATAACCGAAAAATTGGGCTAATTTATTGAATTTATTAAATTAAGAAGAAATTTAGGAACTCGGCTAATACATTCACTTAATGTTCAGAGAAAAACACTCAAAATTCCTAAACAATCAAAATTTGTACACTACTGTTCAAGCCATTATTTTTATTGCCAATTTTGAGCTTACGTTTTTATAACGTATGCGGTATATATAAACAAACATTACAGGCTTTGGGCTATTTAATTTCCAGGTGTGGTCTGATCGTAGCCGTCGACGCTAAATAGTGAGGTGCAACGATTTATTTACGGCAGGGTTTATTTTTACTGAGTTTTTACCGACTTTAAATTTTTAATACACTTGAAAATTCATGAATCTACGTGAACCAACACTTTAAAAATGATATTCGAGTATTTTTACTTATTTTATAACAAAAGCTATTTGTGTGTACACAGAGTGAATTTTTCAAGTGGGCTTGGATGGCCAAATCCGGAACTATAAGGAATAGCGAAAAATGCTCAAAGGAGTCACGAGCCCGATTTTGATGAAACTTAAAACCTCATCATTAGATATTTTAAAAACCCATAATCCTAGCTGGGAATCGAACCCATTGATTTTGAAAAAAATATCACATCCTTTATTATTACACAATACGATAGTGTTGCTGTTAAGGATCAAATTCTGGGAAGTAATGATATCTCTGCCCAGTGTTATAAGAGACAGACAAGAAATATGAATTTTATGAAAATTCTAAGTTTTCATAAAATTTGACGTATATCATTACTTTTCAGAATTTGATCCTTAACAGCAACACTATCGTATGGTGTAATAATAAAGGGTGTGATTTTTTTTATGTGTGTAGAAGCACCATGTAGATATGTATAAAAAAGAGAGCAGGTGAATAATATTTAAATTGAGTTTTTGTAACAGATACTTCAGTTTTTTATAGTAAGGTCCGCTTATTTTCTAATCATAGAGGGTATAGAGTGATCTGTTTACGATCTTAGAGGGTCTTATCTGCAAGTGGTGCACCTGCCGACCGGTTGATGATTTTGGCACGTTAAAGTGGCGGCCGGTGGCAACCGGCTAGCAGCAAATGCCCGGCCACCTTTTACGTGGGATCACCAAAGATATTGGCGAAAAGTGGACGATAACATGTCTGTGCCTACCCCTACGGGGAAATAGGCGTAATGATATGTATTTATGTAAGTAATTAATTGAAAAGCAACTTATAACTAAATACTAGCGAGATGTTAAAGGCAGTAAGCCTCTTTATACTGTGCTAGGAGGAAGCTAAATAGTACACTGTGTGTTCAGTGTTGTTTATTTTAAATAAATCTATCTCTAGCTGTTTTTTTGTGATAAACAACACGACGTATCTCTTAAATGCTACATAATTCGTTACCATATCACGTGCTCCCGGATTCTTTAAGCGGGACGTGGAAAAGGCACCTCCCGAGGTCGTCCAGCATTTTGAATACATACTTTGGTATCGGATATCGTGGTTCTTAGTATCAACACCTCAATCTAGCATACCAACGCCACTTAGGTAAGTCACAATAAAAATAAAAACGTATAAGCCGCGCACGATGACAATAGGATTGGCAGCCATGTTGGTGACGTCATAGTAATGTATATTAACCTATAATACTGTTCGAATGAATCGAAATAAACATAAAATAAAATTTCTTTGCAGGTTCAAACAATTTGAATTTCGAACTGTCTAGGCTGCACCTGATGACGTCACAGTGTCGGTAATGCAGACAAAGTTGGGGGAACTTTTGCAGGTGGGGACAAGTGGCGTTTACACGCGCGCTGACGATCTGACAAACATCCCTAGCGAATAGACTAGGAGCTCGGTGACATAAACTGCTTTTTAGGTTTAATTTATTGTTGTCGAAGTAGCTTTTTGATGTAACGAATCTATAAGGACTTCTTCATAATCTATACTAATATTACTAGTGGTTCTGTGAACCGTAGACTTCGGGAGCAGCTTTGTTTAGAAAATTTCTTCTTAAATTTTCTTTATTACTCTTTCATCTGTCATCTAATCCAAAAAATATCATTCAGATGTTATTCATTGTAAGCAAGGAGTGTGTTTGTAAAGTTTCATGCAAATCGGTTTATAAATACGGCCTCAAACATGATCTGACAGAACCCGTAGATGTAGAGGTACAGACGAAAGAAATTCTCCCCAGTCTGCAAGTTGAAACGGAGACTTCGGTCGCTTCGCTCCCTCAGTCAATAAATACTCAACCGATTTCAAAAGATTTCACCATTCGAATACTAATTAACTTCTAGTGTTAAGTAGTTTACGTACGTATATGTTTGTTCCAACGCATAACATTTTATTTGCATGCAAATGAAATTCTAATTGACTTAACGATAAGTTTAATCTATTAAAAGCAATTTATTGACTCGTCAAGAATCGATTATGAACCCAGTACATAGAATAAAGACAGAATAGACGACAGAATAGAATCAGAATAAGTTATATGTATTTGTGACTCTCGAAAATCACCTTGGAGTTACTTACGCCTGTCAAGGAAGTACTTATCTGTCAGTACACTAATATTGAACGTGAACGTGGAGTTAAGTTTGAACTTTCAATTTGATGTAGTGATATCTTAAACAGAATTGATAAGTATGTAACAAACTAGTTGGTACGTGAATATACTCAGTGCGAAATATAAATAATATATATAAATTTAACAAGTATAATGTACCCTGTCTCCTGGACTATAAGAATACACCGACACGTCCCGTCGGAGTTTGAGATCGTGTCTAGCAAACTACTGAAACACGTTATGAAGGAACAAAATTTAGTTTCTCTTTAGAAACTACTATATGGTTTTTGTACGAGTTCCACTAACGTTCGTAACCCGAAAATTTGTAAGTACTTATAAATTTAAGTGTGAGTGAATTTTAATGGAACTCAGCACATGAAGAGAGCATTTTTAGATTTACACATAGGATACTTTTAGGGAGATGGTAAGGTAGAGGAAAGAGTGGATGATTATCTCCGAACATGGCAATTGGGTACGACTCTTAAGTAGTGGGATCAATAATGAATAGCGAAATGTGACAGTTACCGACATCTCTGTCTAACCCCTTCGGTAATAAACACGTGATTTTAGTATTGGCTCCGTTAACGTCGTAATAAATTTATTTCCACCAAATGGCTGTCACTTAGATTAGAGTTGCAGAGATTATGAGCCAAGACACTACTAGACCAAGACCTGGAAACTTACGATCATACTTATTATTATCTATGTGCGGCTTGCACGGGCGTCGCTAACAGAGCCCCTTGGTATTTGTAAGTTAATAGAACGTTCTTCCTGTAAAGGGAACGGTAGTTTGTTCAAGTCTAAAGAATATAGTTTTTGCAATTCATTTTGTAAAATTATTTGAGAAAATTTAGCATTATGTTCATTAAATCATAAAAAGCATACAATACATCGATATAAAACATTGCTATTCATATAGATCCCATCCTTTTTCTAGTATATATTAATGATCTCCCTCACCTCATAAGAGACGGCCACGAGGTAGTTTTGTTTGCTGATGACACTTCTTTAATATTTAAAGTTAAACGTGGACAGCGCGAACTTGACGATGTAAACATTGCCCTCTCTAGGATAGTCCACTGGTTTTGTGCTAATAATTTATTATTAAATAAAAATAAAACTAAATGTGTAAGATTCACCTTACCTAATGTAAGACTTGTTAAAACCAGTGTTAAGGTTAGGGATGATATAATAGAATTGGTCGATGACACTGTCTTTCTGGGCATAACGTTAGACTCCAAATTGCAATGGGGGCCTCATATCGGGAAAATTTCGGCCAGGCTTAGTTCAGCAGCCTATGCTGTCAAAAAGATCCGACAACTTACAGACATTAAAACGGCGCGTCTTGTCTACTTCAGCTACTTCCACAGTATCATGACATATGGCATACTACTGTGGGGTAACGCTGCCGATATTGAATGCATCTTTGTGTTGCAGAAGAGGGCTATCCGGACTATCTATGGAATGGGGTCTCGGGAGTCATTAAGAGATAAGTTTTTTGGGTGCAAAGGGGTCCTTCTTACATCTATCGGGCCCCAGCGACCTCACCTGCTAGTGGCGCACCTGCTGATTAACGGACGAGGTTCGTATATTACGGTACCCATGTGGTGGCTTTGGCCCCTACGTGGATACCAGGTGGTACAACAGTGTTGGTCCGGGGGGGTACCACCGTGCAGCTGTGCTAAAGCCCCCCAAGTAACCCAGCCCAGGCTGGGTTGCGTTAGGGGTTCAGCAGCTGCACTGCCGGGCCCGGGGCGGTGTATGGTGCGGCAGGCAGGGGTCCAGTGGGGGCGAAGCTGAGTCTAGTGTGGGTGGTGTGGGTCGATTCGCCGGCCAGGGAGACCCTTAGCAACGGCGTTGCCGCGGCCGCCCGCAACATAGTCATGGGGCCCGCCTGGGACCAACCACCCCAGTAGGCTGCCCCACATGTTGCGCATAATCCTGTTGTGGGGTCGCCGCTCCGGGTGGTAACCGGTGTGGGGTAGCGGCGGCCTTGCATCAGGGGGGTTTGGGAGCCCTTCCGTCCGGCGGGTCGGCTCCGACCTAACCACACGGTTCTAGACGAAGCTAGCCTCTGCACTTTGTCACTTACTGCCGCACCAAATATCGCCCTGTCTTCACGCTTCCCCATATTTCAAAATGACAGTGCAACAAGAGAATGGACGGTACACAGCGGCCCCTAGAAACCCCACAAAGTTGACTTCGTTTGAGGTGGAGTTCGCGAATATCCGCGGACTCCATGCAAACCTCGATACCGTCCACCATCACCTGGAGTCGGCACGGCCTTCTGTGATGTTCCTAACGGAGACACAGATACGCCGCCCTGACGACACGTCGTACCTCTGTTACCCGGGCTATATCATTGAAGAACAATTCCGCGATAAAGCCGGGGTGTGCGTGTTCGTTAGGGCGGATGTTTGCTGCCACCGGTTGCGCTGTCTGGAGAACCCCTCCTACTCCGTCCTTTGGCTGCACGTGGATCATGGCTCCATGAGCCAGATCTACGTGTGCGTCTACCGCTCCCACACAGGGGACACTGGGACAACAAGGCTTTTCGAATACCTCAGCGAGATGGCTGACGATGCGCAGGTGCGGTTCCCGAACGCTGACCTGGTTTTCCTGGGGGACTTTAACGGTCATCACGTTGAGTGGCTGGGGTCCCTTAGGACCGATCATGCGGGACGAACCGCCCATGCATTCGCTCTCTCCCACGGGCTGACCCAGATGGTACGGGGGATCACCCGGATACCTGACAGGTCAGACCACACGCCCGCCTTGCTGGATCTACTGCTGACGAGTCGCCCAGCCGATTACAGTGTGTCGGTACGCGCCCCACTGGGCACATCCGACCACTGTGTGGTGCACGCCAGCTTCCAAGTGCCACCGCCTGCTCGTGCTGAACAAATGACTCGACGACTATGGCACTACTCGTCGGTAGACTGGGACGGTCTCCGCGATTACTTTGCGTCCATCCCGTGGAGCCAGCGCTGCTTTGTAGGGAAGGCGCCTTCGGATAGCGCTGCTGCCATTGCTGGCGAGATCAGTCTAGGGATAGAATATTATATCCCTTTCACTGATGTCGCCAGCATCCGCAAAGCTCGCCCCTGGTTCGGGCGTGAATGTGCCGAGGCTGTCCAGAAAAAAACAGTCGGCATATCGCGCCTGGGTCAGGGCTCGGGCGGCACGTGACCCGAACGTGAACCGCCTCAAAGCAGCGTACAATCGGGCCACTAGGTTCAGCAAGAGGGCCTTCAAGAGAGCGGATGCCCAGCGCGTCGCGCGGCTTGGTCAGGAGCTCACATCCCATCCCACGGGCAGCCGTGGATACTGGCAACTGGCCAAAGCCGTACAGTCAAATTTTTGTCAACCCTCGCTGCCACCACTGCGTTTTCCTGATGGATCACTGGCTCACAAAGCCCAAGAGAAGGCGGACATGCTCGCAGACCTCTTTGCGGCTAATTCCCGGGTCGATGACCGTGGCCTGCAGCCCCCCGCCATCGCCAACTGTGGCCACACTATGCCTGATATTGTTATCAGGCAATGTGATGTACGGGCAGTGCTGCGGTCACTCGACACGCGGAAAGCCAGTGGCCCTGACGGCATTCCGGCGGTGGTGCTACGAAAATGTGCTGCTGAGTTGTCTCCAGTATTAACGCGTCTGTACCGCCTGTCATACTCTACAGGCCTCGTGCCGGAGGCCTGGAAGGAGGCGAACGTACAACCGATCCCCAAGAAAGGGGATCGATCCGATCCAGGCAACTATCGACCCATAGCTGTCACCTCAGTCATTTGCAAGGTGCTCGAGCTTCTTATTAATAAGCAGCTCATGCGATACCTGGAGGATCACTCGCTAATCAATGATCGGCAATATGGCTTCAGGCCAAAACGATCAACGGGTGACCTCCTGGCATTCGTCACGCATGTATGGGGTGGGGCTATGGAAAAGTTTGGCGAGTCCTTGGCTATTAGCCTGGACATCGCCAAAGCTTTCGATAGGGTCTGGCATGCTTCGCTCCTTTCCAAGCTTCCGGCATATGGTCTACCTCCTCAACTGTGCAGCTGGATTGCCAGTTTTTTAAACGAGCGCCGAGTGCGGGTCCTCTGCGATGGCCAGGCTTCTCGCTTTTTGCAAGTGAATGCCGGGGTACCGCAGGGGTCCGTACTGTCACCAACTCTCTTTCTTCTGCATATCAATGATATGCTTTCCCTCGGGAACATTCATTGCTATGCAGATGACAGTACATTGCACGGGAGTTACTCGGTTCGTCCGACGGCGGGGCGATCTGTGATAGAGGAGAAGAGACGACATCTCGTGGGTGATCTCGACCGAAGCCTCGACAGTATCTCCCAATGGGGTGCCGAGAACTTGGTCGAGTTCAATGCCCACAAAACACAGGCGTGTGCATTTACAGCGAAAAAATCCCCTTTCCTTCCCCTACCCACTCTTCAGAATGCAATATTACCAATGAAGGACAATCTAGACATCCTTGGCATAGACGTTCGTCGAGAGCTCAATAACACAAAATACATTGAGAGATGTATTGGGCTAGCTTCGCGGAAACTAGGAATACTGAACAAGGTAAAGCGATTCTTTACACCGCACCAGAGGTGTCTGCTGTACAAAACGCAGATTAGACCCTGCGTTGAATACTGCTCTCACCTCTGGGACGGCTCCGCGAAGTATTTGCTGGACGCACTCGACGCTATGCAGCGACGCGCTGTTCGCATTATAGACTGTCCGGAGGTAACGGGAAGCCTTGAGCCGCTAGCCCAGCGCCGAACAATTGCTTCCTTGGCCGCGTTCTACCGTATTTACCACGGTGAGTGTTCTGAAGAGCTCTTCAACCTGATCCCACCCTCTCCCTTCCGATCCCGAACAACGCGTGCCGGGCAGAGATGTCACCCTCATACCGTGGAAACCGTCTTCGCGAGAACCGAGCGTTTTAAACGATCGTTTCTCTGCCGAACGATGGTGGCTTGGAACGCCCTGCCTGCGCACGTGTTTCCTCCTACATATAACCCTGGGCTCTTTAAGCGAAGCGTGAAGAGGCACATTACAGGGTCGTCAAGTTGAGGGCCACTCTCTATAGTATTCCTGTGTACTGTGAGAGTCGCCCTCAATTGCCAGACGTCGCCTCAGCTTACCATCAGGCGAGTGGCGTCCATTTGTCGACCTAAATATAAAAAAAAAAAAATAAAAAAAAAAAAGTTTAAGCATATTAACATCCTTACAGTGTATTCACAGTATATTTATGAAATTTTATTGTATACCAACAAGAACAAAAGTAAGTTTGTGAAAAATAGTGATAATCATAATCTAAACTTAAGAAATAAGGATAAACTGGCTGTTCCTAAATTTAGGCTTCATAAAGTGAGTAATTCTTTTGCGGGGAACTTTATTCGAATGTACAATACATTGCCAACCGAAATAGCAAATTTATCTGTCAATAAATTTAAAAAACTAATAAAAAGTAAATTGTGCCATAAAGCTTATTATAGTATTAATGATTTCTTAGATGACAAGGCGGCCTGGTTGTAACAACGTAACGAATTGCTCCTTTCTAAATAACTCTGTATTAGATTTAAGATGAAATATTTTGAAAAAAGCCGAGCTGAGTTTCTTGAGGGCTCTTCTCAGTCTCGTTGCATTTTGGAACCCTCGGTAGTCACACCAACTTCTGACGAATCTAAATAATTTTCTGAAAATTTCAAAGATAATAAACGTTATTTATTTATATTTTATATATTTCCTCACACTAAAGATAAGGCACGGTCTACAGTCAAACTATAATTAATTGAGCTTACATACTCGGTTATGCGAGGAAAAAACGGTCTGTACGTGACCTAAGGGCTGTTCTGTGTGTCCTCGGGTTTATAGTTATTTGTCAATGACGCGTGTTGTGTACGTACCCTAAATACTCCTTTAGTGATGGGCCGAAGTTATCGAATGTTCAAATAATATTATGATTATGTTTGGTGTTGATTATGTATGGAACATGATTCGATAAAAATACGTTTTGTAATTTCGTGAGTTTCGTTCAATTATGAAATGTAGATATTTTATTATTCAAACAACGATTATTTTAAGATTAAGAAAGTTCTCCAAGTCTCTGATCTGACACCACAATATTTTTTTTGACATTTTTCTGTTCAGTTTCTAAACTTTCAATTAATCTTCCAATTGGAACGACAGTACAGGAACCAACAGCATAAAATAACGGCTGTATCCTTGAAGAAAGAAGACAGAAACGTCCACATTTCGTCAGTTAGGTAGGTACTCTTGGTGTCGGCTATTGCCGTTTCTCGTCAATCTTCCAACAGGGGCGCGGATGAGGATGATTTACCCCATTTCAAAAAAGTATTAATTCTACCCTTTAGTATTTACGTGTAACTCCTTCCCTCTGCTTCTCTTTGTGATTTTTTTGCGTCGATTGAGACTATTTGCGACTCATAATTTATACTACATAACTAAAATTAATGAAATTTCGATAATTACTTTCAGATACCATCGTCATTGATTGTATAGAAATTAAATAATCCATAGCATGTGAAGGATTGCAGTTTTGTTATGTGACAGGTTCAAAGTCAAAATGAATAATAGCCAGAGGTCTCCTGATACGCAGACAGGCATACTCGAGGGACAGACAACACGGCTGATTAACGATCTCTAGTCACTGAGACTAAAACTCACAGATCGAAAGATAAAGCAAACACGGTAACTTCTCAGCTGTCAAAGTGACATTTCCTATTGTCAGCATGGAATAATGTCAAACTGATGTGTCAGTCGCAATACCGTTTAATAAATAGGTATACTCGTATTACTTAAAGTTACCAAGACTTTCTAACGAATTATTGACCACCATGAATGCCTTCGGTGGCCTGGTCGGTAAGTAGTGCATCGGCTTTATAGGCCGGAGTCTCGACTTCGACTCCCGGATCGAATCAATGTTTTGTGTGATCAAACCAATCAAATCTTTAAATATTAAGAAAGAAATTATAAATAGATCACAAAAACTGATGTCATCGGCGGGACTCGAACCCACGACCTTTCCCTAACAGGGGGGCTGCTCTGACCAACTGAGTCTAGTTTAAGCAAACTCATTGCTTTGAAATACAAAAAAATAATCAAATCTTTGTTTCGGAGTTTGGGTATTTTCTATGTATATTTAATATGTATTTCGAAAATATGTTTAGAGAAGGAAAACTCGACACAAAACCATATACCAACCCGTCTGGCAAGCGTGGTATACTTATGTAGGCTAAATCCCCTCCTTTTTGGGGGAGGCCTATGCCCAGCAGTGGGCCTCAAATGGGCTGTGGTGATGATGAATGCCTTAGTTGTGTAGTTGGATTAATGTAGACCTAAAGGCAACTATTACCCCAGAGATCCTAGGTTAAAGACTTACAAAGACATGCGCACAGGAGACAGTTACTACGTTGCTCATTACCACACGTATATTTCATGCTTTTACGTAGCACGTGTATCAGTACCTTTATTAAGTGACCGTGTATGTTTAAACCCAAGTAGTAAATCATAAAATAAATCGTGGCATTGTTTAAGAAACAAGGTAATCGCATTAGGTGAGGTACAGACGAATGTGAGGCGAGGCTGTACGTCCATTAATCAACATCTACGCAATAGATAAGTTATGTGGGATAACCTTCAAGGCTTAGTCTAACGCTTTTATAGACCTAACACAACTTTTTGGCCTTCTTATACTAGTATCTAAAAATAACAAAAGAAATGCATAACCAGTGACTCAGATATTCATACTCATAACAATCGATGGACATTGAATGACACAGAGGTTTTCTAAATTGTTTATTAATTCGTTCATGCGACTGGTCAGAGCGATGACTTCGGTAATGTTTATTCTTAATAACTTACTTTGTAGAAGTTATAATGTGATAATTATTGCCGTTTTACGTACCTGAAACAAAACGAAATGTTATTATTAGTTTAAGGTATATAATTACTGCATAGAAAGAAATTAAACTCTTAAAAAATCAGATACTTAGTATGCTTGAGGTCATTGTACCCTGTTTCTTGTTTGTGCTAATTTAACATAGGAACTTTTGCGTTCCATATCTAACTAAAACTAATTATAGCGAGGATTAACATGAATTAAGTATGTGGTGTCAATAGCCCGGCTGCATATGCCAGCTGACGTGATAATAGGCCTGTCATTATCTATCACAGAAGTGATAACGCCTACTCGTAGCGTGTGAAATGCCCTGTGAATCGGTGAAGCTACGACATACGTGGAATAGCGGGTGTTGGGTGAAAGCAATGAGCTCAGGACTGGACGGAGCGTCAGGGGAGAAAATGTGTATATACAGACAGACATACATCACGCCTACAACCCCTAAGTGACAGGCAGAGGCCGACTACACACTCACACTTTGCTAGAATCTTACCGGACCGATACCGGACACCAAAAAAAATTCATAACCACTCTGCAAATCAAACCAAAACTCCAACAGGACAATAAAAAAATTAGTTATGTCTAGTAGCGGACTACCATGGGCTGAAGATGTAGAGTTTTAATGTTTGTTTATCTCATGGAGATAGGCGCATCAATCTAATTAACGCGATTTAACTTCTGGACTATGATATTCACTACCTTTAATATACTTTGTGAGCGTATGCAGTGGCTTATTGCAACCCTATATCTCTCCAATAATTACTTTCACACACGGAATGTTCGCCGCAGTGGAGTCACTGCAACCTCTTTACAAACTGATTGGAGTAGATCCAATTGCAGTCATTTGCACAAATATTTATTTGAACATTTAATGTGCAAGGTAGGTAAGAATAAATACATAGATACCACACACAGTGTTTCAAAAGCCAGTCAACTGGTATAATAAACCTCATTATAAAAATATAAAAGTTTACTGCAATTGATGGTTAAGGAAGACTATTACACCGAACCGTAATGTAATCGTCTAGCTAACACATAATACTCTGATGAAGTAAAACTCTGAATAAAAACCGTCCGTAATTTTGAACAAGGGTTTTATGTTGCCAAATTTAAAAATAGATTAAAAGTATACTAATAAGTGTACCTATTTTGTAGAGTAGACATCAATCAATCTATTTATACTGTCGATTGACGGCACTTGGTGGAATCTGCTACACATATTGCACAAAAACATTATATACTTTTCCACTGTTATAATTTTATTTTTACTGACCGGTTTCACCTCACTGTTTTGAATAGTCTTTTGATGTCCTTATGAATATGTAGTACGATATTATTATGTGAATTATGGATATTATTGTGTAACCTCCGGACAGTCTATAATGCGAACAGCGCGTCGCTGCATAGCGTCGAGTGTGTCCAGCAAATACTTCGCGGAGCCGTCCCAGAGGTGAGAGCAGTATTCAACGCAGGGTCTAATCTGCGTTTTGTACAGCAGACACCTCTGGTGCGGTGTAAAGAATCGCTTTACCTTGTTCAGTATTCCTGGTTTCCGCGAAGCTAGCCCAATACATCTCTCAATGTATTTTGTGTTATTGAGCTCTCGACGAACGTCTATGCCAAGGATGTCTAGATTGTCCTTCATTGGTAATATTGCATTCTGAAGAGTGGGTAGGGGAAGGAAAGGGGATTTTTTCGCTGTAAATGCACACGCCTGTGTTTTGTGGGCATTGAACTCGACCAAGTTCTCGGCACCCCATTGGGAGATACTGTCGAGGTTTCGGTCGAGATCACCCACGAGATGTCGTCTCTCCTCCTCTATCACAGATCGCCCCGCCGTCGGACGAACCGAGTAACTCCCGTGCAATGTACTGTCATCTGCATAGCAATGAATGTTCCCGAGGGAAAGCATATCATTGATATGCAGAAGAAAGAGAGTTGGTGACAGTACGGACCCCTGCGGTACCCCGGCATTCACTTGCAAAAAGCGAGAAGCCTGGCCATCGCAGAGGACCCGCACTCGGCGCTCGTTTAAAAAACTGGCAATCCAGCTGCACAGTTGAGGAGGTAGACCATATGCCGGAAGCTTGGAAAGGAGCGAAGCATGCCAGACCCTATCGAAAGCTTTGGCGATGTCCAGGCTAATAGCCAAGGACTCGCCGAACTTTTCCATAGCCTCACCCCATACATGCGTGACGAATGCCAGGAGGTCACCCGTTGATCGTTTTGGCCTGAAGCCATATTGCCGATCATTGATTAGCGAGTGATCCTCCAGGTATCGCATGAGCTGCTTATTAATAAGAAGCTCGAGCACCTTGCAAATGACTGAGGTGACAGCTATGGGTCGATAGTTGCCTGGATCGGATCGATCCCCTTTCTTGGGGATCGGTGGTACGTTCGCCTCCTGCGGTACAGACGCGTTAATACTGGAGACAACTCAGCAGCACATTTTCGTAGCACCACCGACGGAATGCCGTCAGGGCCACTGGCTTTCCGCGTGTCGAGTGACCGCAGCACTGCCCGTACATCACATTGCCTGATAACAATATCAGGCATAGTGTGGCCACAGTTGGCGATGGCGGGGGGCTGCAGGCCACGGTCATCGACCCGGGAATTAGCCGCAAAGAGGTCTGCGAGCATGTCCGCCTTCTCTTGGGCTTTGTGAGCCAGTGATCCATCAGGAAAACGCAGTGGTGGCAGCGAGGGTTGACAAAAATTTGACTGTACGGCTTTGGCCAGTTGCCAGTATCCACGGCTGCCCGTGGGATGGGATGTGAGCTCCTGACCAAGCCGCGCGACGCGCTGGGCATCCGCTCTCTTGAAGGCCCTCTTGCTGAACCTAGTGGCCCGATTGTACGCTGCTTTGAGGCGGTTCACGTTCGGGTCACGTGCCGCCCGAGCCCTGACCCAGGCGCGATATGCCGACTGTTTTTTCTGGACAGCCTCGGCACATTCACACCCGAACCAGGGGCGAGCTTTGCGGATGCTGGCGACATCAGTGAAAGGGATATAATATTCTATCCCTAGACTGATCTCGCCAGCAATGGCAGCAGCGCTATCCGAAGGCGCCTTCCCTACAAAGTAGCGCTGGCTCCACGGGACGGACGCAAAGTAATCGCGGAGACCGTCCCAGTCTGCCGACGAGTAGTGCCATAGTCGTCGAGACATTTGTTCAGCACGAGCAGGCGGTGGCACTTGGAAGCTGGCGTGCACCACACAGTGGTCGGATGTGCCCAGTGGGGCGCGTACCGACACACTGTACTCGGCTGGGCGACTCGTCAGCAGTAGATCCAGCAAGGCGGGCGTGTGGTCTGACCTGTCAGGTATCCGGGTGATCCCCCGTACCATCTGGGTCAGCCCGTGGGAGAGAGCGAATGCATGGAATAAGGGACCCCAGCCACTCAACGTGATGACCGTTAAAGTCCCCCAGGAAAACCAGGTCAGCGTTCGGGAACCGCACCTGCGCATCGTCAGCCATCTCGCTGAGGTATTCGAAAAGCCTTGTTGTCCCAGTGTCCCCTGTGTGGGAGCGGTAGACGCACACGTAGATCTGGCTCATGGAGCCATGATCCACGTGCAGCCAAAGGACGGAGTAGGAGGGGTTCTCCAGACAGCGCAACCGGCGGCAGCAAACATCCGCCCTAACGAACACGCACACCCCGGCTTTATCGCGGAATTGTTCCTCAATGATATAGCCCGGGTAACAGAGGTACGACGTGTCGTCAGGGCGGCGTATCTGTGTCTCCGTTAGGAACATCACAGAAGGCCGTGCCGACTCCAGGTGATGGTGGACGGTATCGAGGTTTGCATGGAGTCCGCGGATATTCGCGAACTCCACCTCAAACGAAGTCAACTTTGTGGGGTTTCTAGGGGCCGCTGTGTACCGTCTATTCTCTTGTTGCACTGTCATTGTGAAATATGGGGAAGCGTGAAGACAGGGCGATATTTGGTGCGGCAGTAAGTGACAAAGTGCAGAGGCTAGCTTCGTCTAGAACCGTGTGGTTAGGTCGGAGCCGACCCGCCGGACGGAAGGGCTCCCAAACCCCCCTGATGCAAGGCCGCCGCTACCCCACACCGGTTACCACCCGGAGCGGCGACCCCACAACAGGATTATGCGCAACATGTGGGGCAGCCTACTGGGGTGGTTGGTCCCAGGCGGGCCCCATGACTATGTTGCGGGCGGCCGCGGCAACGCCGTTGCTAAGGGTCTCCCTGGCCGGCGAATCGACCCACACCACCCACACTAGACTCCGCTTCGCCCCCACTGGACCCCTGCCTGCCGCACCATACACCGCCCCGTTAAAAACCGATCCTAAACTTTTAGTCTCCTGTTAAGCTGTTTAAGAGTTTAAAGATTTGGAACATCATATTTGTGCATCTGTACCTGCTCTCAAACCCAGTACTACCCAGTATCCTTTGATTTTTTGTAAAGTTTTGCTACACAACACAAAAATCAAACAAATAAGACACATCTTATCTTGACTTATCTTGTATCACGGTGTAAACGAAAACCAGATTACGAAAAAAGCCACACTTTACGATCGGGCCTGTGCTACACTCGTAAAACACATTTGGCATAAACAAGTACACTTACAAATTATTTTAAGACTTTTCATGTTACGGGTAGTAAACGATTTTACAACGTCATATAAATTTTGTTAGTGGGTTACATTCGATTACAGACAAAAAAATGTCACTAGAAGTACCCAACTTGTGACTAAATGTCATGAAAGATGATACGCTGTTCATAACCACGTGTACGGTTAAATATGAACTAAACCTTTATAAAGTTGAAGAAGTGAAATAAGTATGTCAACACTTTAGTAGCTGGAGTCTAAAGTCCCTACTTACTGAAATGGGTTTAAAATACTAATATACCACGTTTAAAATACTAATATGTTTCATAAAAAACAGCATAATAGAATATAATAGAAGCAACGGGAGTGTAGAATTTTATTGTTTCATAATTTAATACATTTCGTATATACGTATACAATAGCTTACGCTGGACAACCGCGCAAATCGCGATGGTCTATTCAGTAATTAAATTCTCTGCGTTTATTATAATTATAATGATAGTATCAAGCCACTTCGCGGTCTGATCGCACACTCACTGGGATATTTCATTACTGTTGATAGCGGTTTTTGCCTATATTGTTCTGTTCAATAGAAGGGTTTCAATTGCGAGAAAGCCCCGGGAGTTTGGTCTAAATTACTGACATTTGCTACTCCTTAACAATGAGCGATAAGCTGATAAGAGATTTTGTACAAACTGTTGAGATTTAAATTTACTAAGAGCAAATGGGCCACTTAACTATTTTGGGACTTTTGAAATCATATTTTACATGGTAGAATATTTTATTAGAATAATAAAAAAATAATAATTGTAAAAAAAAGGCTAGATACAGACTCACGTTTTTCTTTTTTTGCTTTGCCATTGCCAATTTGCTTCTGCCAACTAAGACTCCAGGCAAAGAATGGGTAAGGGTAGCTACACACATAAGCGGGCCGGCATTAATCGGCAAGGCCGGGCGGTAAAATCGAATATATGTAGATGAATGTTCGGGAATCACAAACCGCTCGGCTGCCGCACATTACCACTCGGCTTGGTAGTTGCTAAACACAGTGAGCCGGCATCAATCGGCAAAGACGGACGGTAAAATCGAATATATATATATATCTAGATGAATGTTCGGGAATCATAAGCCGCTCGGCTGCCGAATATTATCACTCGGCTTGGCAACTGCCGACTTATGCCAGTCGGCTTGCGACATTCGAGACGATACTGCGTGGAGGACGCGCGCGCGACGCCCGAATGAAAACCGAATTGTGCCGATCGGCACAAGCCGAACGTAATTTAGTAGTTGCTTTGGGTTGGCTTTTTCATTCTGCAGTACTGCCGAATGGAATGATGTGTGAACCGAATGAACAACGCGATCGGCACTAGCCGATTGAAGTCGAACAAGTGCAGTAATTGCTTCGGGTCGGCTTTGTTGTTCGATAAATATTGCCGAACCGACAAGCCGGCCCGCTTATGTGTGTAGCTACCCTTATGTCCAGATCTTAACAAGTATTCACCTTATGTGAAGTCAGTTAAACATCTCACAGTACAATGATTTGTACCTTATAAACTTTGGAAATATATTCGGGGTATTTACCATTTATTATTTTGCTGTCGAGTTTCCGATATTTCGGCACTATTACAAGTGTCATGGTCACGGAGGAACTGTCAGTACATCGCGAAATAGTTTTAAGGTAAACCGTATCGGTCTACCCTCTTTCTCGCTCGTTTTTGTCGCGCACCACTACTATTGTCCGCACTGTTCTCACTACCAACTCGAACACGATCCCGGCAATCACGGAATAATACATGGTAAATATTCCGAATATATTTCCAAAGTTGATAATAATATCGATCATGGCAGTTTAGATTTGTACCTTGTAGAATATTGAAGTCTAACTAAACTAAAACACATTTGTATCTATCGTATAGCCGTTCCAGTCGTTAAGTTTCATGTGCAAGTTATGCAATGTACGCCAGTAAACGATAAGGTCTCGCTACATTCCATCAGTAGATCTTATTACGTGCAAATGCGTGTAAAATTGAAGGGAGATTGCTTCGACCGACTGATATGTACGAATATCGTGGTCTGTGGCACACCGTCTATTACACCGTTGTGTAACGTTAAATGTATTTTTGAGGTTATTATAAAATGTTATTTTTTCTATTCTATTATAAATTTCTACAGTTTAATTCATGCATGCGATTTAAGCTGTAGAAAATGTTGTGTTGTTTTTTAAACAAATTAACTATCAGTCCGTTATTGAATTATAATATATTCATATTCACTTCGTGTTAACTAGTTTTTATTTTGTTCAATATACCTAGAATGGAGATAAGACCGCCAATGTCTGCAGTAACCTGTTATAATCTTCAAAGTTCAAAACAATATGCGTAAAAGTGACGATACTGAAACAGCAATATGAAACCTGAAGGCACCGTTTTTTGCAATGTTTCCAATCAATATCATTCACTCCGGTGTGACAAGCGGCAAGCTTAATGCGTTTTATTATGTGTGAACGAAAATTTGATACTAGTCACGTGACATGCCGCTTGTGAGAAATTCAGATTTACGTAGAATCTTCCATAGCCAATTCTATTTTGGATTGCTTTCAAATCAATTGGAAAGGCTGGCAGCCTTCATTTTCAATTAATATAAACTTAATACATTGGTTGCTACAAAATTGATAAAGAGAAACATATTATACCAATATAATATCGCCGACGGGTTGTGGCGGTCTAATGGCAGTCAATAAGTCGACGCCAGGGTCGTCAAGAAGGATTCCGTATTTGAAACATCAGCGTCAACTAGCCTAAAAGAAATCCTGTTCACTGACTCATCATCAACCAAGCCACAAAACTGGTGAGGAATCCTTCAAACTAATAACTAGTTATCGTAAACAGCTACAAAAATAAGCAAGAAAAAAGGTCGAAATAAAAATATGCCAATTTACACTTGACAAAGGCAGTTTATGAAGGCAATTCGAGAAGGGTATTTGATATATTTCCATACATCAACAAATTGGCTACAGTCGGCCCGAACGATTGAGATCTAGGTGAAGGGCAACCGGGTTGACGTATTGATAGCACCCTTTGGACTGATGTAAATACAGGTGAGTCTGTTTATAATAAATAGCTGATTACCGCGGCTCCGTTAGCGTGATCTGGTTTTGTCGTTCAAAATTCCCACGGACCACATTACCGGGACAAAAAGTAGTAGATTTGACTTGGGGATAATGTAGATACATTAGTAGGGATAGAATTTTTAAAATCGGTTCAGTAGTTTCTTTGCGGCAAGTCCGCGGCAATGGGCGTATAATTGCCGGCGTCTCGGTAGAGCATTCGGAAGTATTTTCAGTGTAGTTTAGGAGCTTACACCATGCAAACAAACAATCAAATATTTTATTAATGTTATTATGTAACAGGTAAAGTATAAGTCATAAATAGAGGTATCACTGGGGTACTTACAGTAACATTCTTCTATCAAAGTGTCGTGAATCAAATATGCATGTACCAATTATGATGGAAGGAAAAATAATCTTTTTTAAACACTTAACATTCTACGGAATTAAAAAAAACATCACACAACCAATCAAGCTTAAGACGAAGAACCCAGACATTCGAACTACACCCTTCTAAATAAAGTCAGTTTAACAAAGAAAAATCGAATAGGTCAGTGTATCACATTCATTGTTCTGTGGCGTCAGCGTTTTCAGTATTTAGGCGCGTCTAATTTATCGGGTGGGTGCACACCACACCGAATGATTTGTGACCGCGCCCCCTGTGTCGCGCATCACTGCACCGGGATACATTAATGCTGACGCCAATATTTGCGCCAATGACGACAAAAACCATCTTAAACTAATTAAATTATTAAAATCTAGAGATGCCTTCAAAACAACAACCCGTACCCGAACAGCTCAATCGATTTCTCAAGCTCTAACAAAAATAAATGACAGACAGACCCAACCTTTGCCAGTAATTTTTTGGTCTGTAGGGGACTATTGACGTTACCGGATACTATAGAGAATCCTAAACCACTTAGTAATTTAAATCAAAATTCTAACAGCCAGAACAGGTGTTACATACCACTAAATAGAATATTTTCAGTTCGAGCGTAAAAAATGCAACTTGAAAAATGGTGGTAGTTAACCGCAAAATATGGGTCAAAAAGCAGTTTTAAATACTGATTGGTAACTGCGTTATTGGTTTTTAATTTAAAATATAGCTAACTGCACCAAACGTTGAAGAGCGGGCACTAAAATTTTCATAATTCAGTTTTGATTCGATGAACAAACATCAAACTATTAGTTCTCGATTATTATTGTCACTTAAAACTCGATTTCGAAAACTAGAATGACATGCTGTGCAGTTATGCTGGTAATTTCAATACGTAATGCAAATATTAGATACAAAAAAATAATTGTTCATAGATGTTAACAAACATTTGTACTTTGAAAGAGACCGGACGGTATGTCGTTGCTACCGTGGAAGATGGGAAGGCATTTGGTGTGGGACGCTACATGCGTTGACACCTCAGCACCTTCACACCTTCCAAGCACATCCGGATGTGCTGGCACTGCTGCTGCATCGGCTGAAGGCCTTAAACGGCGTAAATATGCTAACCTGGCAGGTGATTACATATTTGAGCCGTTTGGGGTTGAGACACTGGGGTCATGGGGTCCGAGTGCTCGCCGCCTTTATAGAGACATTGCTAAACGCCTAATCGATGCTTCTCAGGACTTCTGGTCCTGAGAAGCATCGATTAGGCGTTTAGCATACTGGCTGGCTATTTTCTGGCCCAAAGAATAAGTATCGCCATCCAACGTGGCAACACAGCCAGCATTCTGGGAACCTTTTAAGTCGGCAATGACGCGGAGGATTTTTTAAACGATACTTTGGAATGTAAATATTTTTAGTCTATAATTATGTTTATTTTGTATATTGTAATTCTTATTGTAAATAAATATTTCAATAATTGGTACTTTTACACTTAGTCGTAGGAATATATCGATTGTCCTAATATGACGAAAGCCTTAGAAATCGGGAAAACGATTATTAGCTGTTTCGTATAGTGTAAATAATGACTACTTTTAGACATTGGAGATACAATGGAGATACACAAAAAATACTAACCAATGGAGTTGGAGTTTATTAGTACCAAGTGTGTTTATTTTTCTATCCAATTGTCATAATGAACATATGAAAAGTGGTTCGTAATTTGAAATCATGGTATAGTGGTTAATAAACTCTAAAGTAGAATAAACAACTGATTTTTTTTAGTATAGATGCGAGAATTTCGTGACTAATGAATTCGAGACAGATGCGATCGCAAACCGATAGTAGCACTCATATGGTAGGTATGTTGAATTCAAGCTCCAAATACTTTAAGTGAATTTATGAACGTGCTCATAGTGCTTCTATAATAAAATGCAATTTTCCATCATCATCATTGTTTGGAAATTTTCTATTCGATGCTGTTTTAGACTTATTTAATAAAGTCTAGAGTGTTTTATGTTTCATAATTTATTTTTTAACGATGAATAAAAATTTAATAAGAAGATTTTCGACACGAAGAGAAAGATTTGTTTTAGAAATTATGTTTTCAATTCTGTAATATTTTGTGTGTAAAAAAATGTTTGGAATTTAGATAATCTATTAAAAAAGTTATGAAATATGAAATTTCTTATGGAAAGTTCAAAGAAAATAACAAATAGTCGATTTAGATAATTAATGAGCGGACAATCTGAAACCAACTAAATAATAATCTATACTTACTTATAATAAATCTGTAGAAGTGAAAATTCTGTGCAATGTAAATATCAAAAAAATAAAATGGTGTTACTAGACCGACAACGAACCCAAAAATGTATTTAAAAAAATTTTTGTCTGTCTGTCTGTTTGTTCAGGCATCACGCAAAAACTACCGGTTCGATTACGATGAAACTTGGTATAATTATTCTTTAAAATCCTGGGCATCCTGGGTACTTTTTATCCCGGAAAGGTATATACAATAAAAAACAAACTTAATTTTGCGGTTCGATCCCTAGACCCGATTACTGTGCCAACCGCAAATAATAAGTTTGTCGTAGGTTACGTCACCCGCAGTGGAGTTCACTAAGGGGCGCTGCACACGGCTAAGATACTATGATATTTAATCTTAAGACCCAATATCGCTCAACAGCTACACATAATAAATCAGTAACTGGTGATCAAGAAAGCTATAACACGCAGGCGGAGCTGCGGGCAACAGCTAGTGCTTAAATAAAAGCATTAAAATAAGTACCTACGTAATACCTCGCAAATCTGTATGACTTCCAAACCAGAATTTATAGTAAACCTATCAAAAATTCATATCGAAATAAAAGCCTATAACGGTATACTGTCCAAGCATGGCCAGAACCAATTAAAACTCCCTAAAATTGGATCCAAGCCAACCCTATACCTTAACCCTAATGGCTATTGGCGAACAGGATTTTCAATTCTATGATAACGGATATTAAGAACAGGATTGAATAATATATAAATTTGTTAGATATAATTGGAGTTGGAACTGAGTTGCTGAATGTACATAATATTGGTTTATTAATAGCTAATAGGGTTTGGTTAATGTTTTTTTTTTCAAAGATTAAATAGTATGATGAGCTAAACTTTAATAATGACTCGTAATGAGGAAAGTAGTAGATATAATACCAACCAAATGAATATTGAAATGGAGAATTTTTCGGATGATGTAAAAATAATGGCTTCATGTGGACTGTAGATCCATAGGTCGCTGGTTCAGATCCGACTCGAGGGATCAATGACAGAGGTTGTTCAAGGTCGTAGCACAATAAATAGTCCACTTTTTGGTGAAGCACAATCATTTATTGTAATATAAAAATACAGACATCTATTCACAGCGACGGTTGAGGAGAAAGAGAGGGAGTTTAAGTTACTCCTGGTGTGGCCATAACGAAACATTGAAATCCCTATAAATTGGTGGCAATGTTGCCAACATGATGTCCTACCATGCGAAGACTTATCTACGCCCAAGATTTCCGACTTTCATGATCTAAGCCTACGGCGTAGTCTGAGGATGCCACAGTCTTTACAGAAGAAGAAGAAGGGCGGACATGCTGTGGGGTTTCCGCAGTTTCGATGACTAGAGAGTAGACAAAGATGTTTACCACGTAATAAGGGGCAAGCCGATTGCCAATGGTGCTTTACATTTATTGCTTTTTCCCTCACTGATAGAATTCAGTGTGTTGATGTAATTGGAGTCAAATCATCTGGATCTCTTGTTACCATGGGCGTTCCACAAGGTTCTATATTTTACGCGCAGGAACATCGACCTCCATGATCGGAGCCTGAGGACGATGGATAAGCAACACCCACCGTCCTTACAGAAGCGGGTTAGAAGGGCTGCGTGGTGTGAGGCTTCACCTCATGCACGCCTTCACCTCACCGACGCGGGGTCAAACCTGACCACCACGCAACGGCCACACAGGTCAAGGTCCGCCGGGCGCCACTGGGAATTCTTTCAGTGCTTACCGGAGGCGCGCGTCAATGGACGTGAGTGGGGCCGCCAGTCAGTCTCATCCGTCTGTCAACTCGTGCACCACGTGCCAAATTATGTCCATTTCCAAATTATACTATTATAATCTAAGTATAACACTACAACTATAAATCGGTTCACAATTATAAGGGGTTGTACCAAACGAGAAACGGAAGCAGTTATTGTCACCGCGACGAGTTACAGTTGAATATTTACGGTTTTCACCCACGAAAATAATATTGTGTAACCGACGTTATTTAACTAAACCGATATTTAAGTTTTTGGGTTAACTACTGTTGTGTTGATAAATTGTGTCATCGGTTTCTCGATAGTTTACGTTTCATATTTTTTTCAGAAACAGTTTCATTAAACAACATTTTGTTTACTTATCTATCATCATAGCAGTAATCAAAAACGTGACTGAGCGTCATCAGGTTGCTATTTTTGATAATATAATGATATCTCATATTTCCTAGTAGCACGCAAAATATTACCTCTAAGCTGATGCCCGCTTCTCTGTCCACGCAGTATAGTTTTCTCTTTCCCTATCCCCACATAAGCACATTACCGGGTTAAAAAAAAGCCTATAGTTGTAATACAGCTAAATATTAGTAAAAGAACTTTCAAAATTGGTTTAATAGATTCAGAAATCACAAACTCACAAACGTTACCTATCCATAATTTTATATTACTCCACTTCTTTTTTTCAATTAGTCATGTATTTTCAAAGGAGAAGCCTACACTGTATATACCATAAAATGTTGGTTAGGTTATTTTAAACCATACATAGTACGTACCATACTGTGTACATGCAGGTATAACAACAAAAACCGCCCAGACAACAAAAACATTCCCGACAATATCCGCACCAAGTTCACTACTTAGAGTATCTTGTCGATCTATACATAATGAAGCCGCCGGCTTCATTATGTATAGATCGACAAGATACTCTGTCTGCGCGTCACAATAGACCCTTCAGGGCGGGCCGGAGTCACTTCCAGGTGGAAAGATGGCTGAATACTTAAGCGACCCCCATGCTCAGGATACGTGGTGTAAGTTAAAGGAAGAAGCGTATATTGAACTAATTATTACCATCTAAATAATGGTTAAGTACTAACAAGGTAGAAACGTCCTTTTTCATTTTTAATGCGAATTCCATTGTGTGTTATCATCATCTTATATACTCGTAATTAGGTGTTTTACTTTTCTTTAACTATCATAGTATTATTATACCTAAAATAAGCTACGTGTCATTTAAAACCACCATCTATTGTTGGACTACTAATAATTAAATGCATTACATACGTTACTGACCGAAACTATGTATGTACTACTTCTTATTTTGTGCCTAAACGTACAATTTATCAACAACTTGATTGATTTTTGATGGTTGATTATGCACTTACCTAAAGTGCCGTACCGTAAATTTATTGATACCGCTGGTATTTTATGTGAAAGATTGTATCTTATTGTCTTATAACTTGGACCACACATACAAACGGACCCCAGGAGAGCCACGTGACGTATGAAAAGAGTTGTCGACTGAAAGATTAATCTTACATGGAAATTGTTTGCCATTATTATTTTCCGACTTTCTTTTTAATGTAGCTGACGCATGATACAATGATTAATGTTTTTCTAAATAAGTTACGCAAACTTTATTTATTCATGACTCGTCAAAAGAACTTCTACGGTGTGATGGGTACACTTGGTAAACGTCAAAGTTTGACACAAGTTGACTTTGAGAACTCTTCTTAACGAATTACATTACAATACTGATTTTAATAGAATAACATAATCGATAACTCATATCGATTGATTATCAATTTAAACAATATCATAATTTCAGGGTGTGCGAGGAAATGCGAGTATATGTATGGGGTCAATTGTCGCTCACGTCCGTAGGCTTTACCCTCGAGTCCCTACACGTGGTCCCCGGGTGGTGCTAAAGAGCGACACTCTTTCCGGTGGTAGGCTTCGGCCGTGGCTGGTCACCACCCTCTGGGTTGAAGTCAGAGTGCCAAGCGTTCGCGCGTTCCACCCTGTGAACCCTGAGTAGCCCTCTAAGAGTGGGTCTATGTGGTTGCACCCTCTGGTGTACCGTAGACGTGCCTTACAGTATTGCCGCACGCGGTGCTTAGTTTGGAGGGCAGCGGGATCCGGAGAAACGGTTTTCCGCTGGCCGCCCGCCGATAGTTGGGAGCCCAATTGCGGTCTAGCCATCCGCGAAAGGCTGCTCCGCCATCGCGCGCATAATCCTGGAGTTGCTCCTGTTGGGCCGGTTGGCAACCGGATGAGAGGCCTCAACAGGCAATTCTGGGGGGGTCCGGGCGTCCCCGCGGTCTCCAAGCTAGGTTTCCTCACCGTGCGGCAATGCTGTAACTTTCGTTGGGGTCCGGTTGGTGCCCCACATAACTGCCACTCTTTGCCTATTTCCTTTCTTGACCTTGAAAAAAATAATGCAGAAACGATATAAGAAAATGAGGTTTCAACAGCGGATGCACGGCCTCTCACTGAAACTGCACCTCACTAACATTCGAGGATTGCACTCCAATCTCGTCCCAGTCCACCACCACCTTGAGACTGCAAGACCGCATCTGCTCTTGCTTACGGAGACGCAAATCTCAACCCCTGCTGATACTTCCTACCTAAACTACCCAGGCTACACCCTGGAGCACAACTTCCGTTCAAAAGCAGGAGTTTGTTTCTATGTGCGTGATGATATCTGCGCTAGGCGTCTCCGTAACTTAGAAGATAGGGATCTTCTAAGTTACGGAGACGCCTAGCGGTCTACAAGCACCCAGATTGAAGAAGAGGATCTTATCTTCTATCTTCTTCAATCTGGGTGCTTGTAGACACCGGCATCGAAAAAATTGTTTATATGGGTGTCTACAGATCGCACAGCGGAGATCAGGAGACAACTAGGCTATTTGACCATCTGAGTGAGGCCGCCGATGTGGCTCAACAGAGGTATCCGACCGCACAAATTGTTTTTCTGGGGGACTTTAATGCCCACCACGAGCAGTGGCTGTTCCCTTACCAGAAAACAGACCATGCTGGTAGAGAGGCCTACAAGTTTGCCTTGTCTATGAACCTTTCCCAGCTGGTTGACCAAGCAACTCGAATACCTGACATTGAGAACCACACGGCCAATTGTCTGGACCTTCTGCTGACGACTGAACCAGACCGATATCAAGTGTCAGTTTCAGCCCCCTTGGCAGTTCTGACCACTGTCTGGTTAAGTCCATACTTTTGTGTCCCCCACCTGACCCCAGCCCTAGAGGCACTAGGCGGGTGTGGCGATACAAGTCAGCAGATTGGGATGAGATGCGTCATTTCCTTGCATATTACCCATGGCTGTCAGTCTGCTTTTCTTCTGGCGATCCGTCGAGCTGCGCGTCTGCTGTTGCCGAGGTTATCGGTCAGGCGATGGAATACTTTATTCCGTTTTCTGACCGGCCATCTGGCATCAGAGCTCAGCCCTGGTTTGGCTCTGACTGTTTGAAAGCTGAGGCATACAAACAGTCAGCTTATGAAGCTTGGGTTGATGCCAGAAATCGCAAATCTCCGGACACGCATAAAAAGAAGAAAGCCTTTAACAAGGTAGCCAAGTCCTGCAAAAGGGTCCTGATGAAGGCGCGCTTCAATCACGTTGGTCGCGTGGGGGCCAGACTCTCGTCTTACCCATCTGGGAGTAATGAGTTCTGGTCTCTAGCCAAATGTGTTGAGGCGAACTTTTGTCGATCCTCACTCCCTCCTTTGCAGAAACCTAATGGAACACTGGCACACACAGCTGTGGAAAAGGCTAATCTGTTTGCCTCTCTGTTTGCTGAAAATTCACGGCTAGATGCTGGTACTAAAACACCACCTCAGCTACCTCCTAGTGATTGCAAAATGCCAGAAATCCGCATTCATCAAAAGGAGGTTCTCAAAATACTACGCACTCTAGATGTGAATAAAGCCAGTGGTCCCGACGGTATTCCAGCCATTGTTCTGAGGAACTGCGCAGCCGAGTTGTCTCCTGTCTTGACACGACTGTTCTGTATGTCTTTTCGGGCTGGTAAAGTTCCGAAAGCTTGGAAGGTAGCTAACGTACAGCCAGTACCGAAAAAGGGTAGTCGTGCAGACCCTGTCAACTAGCGCCCAATTGCAATCACGTCCATTCTCTGCAAGGTGATGGAGCGTGTAATAAACAAACGTTTACTGGCATACCTCGAATATAATGACCTGGAAGCTATTGACAGACGCACCAGAAAACTTATAAGCGATGAGGCGCTCACAACCAACCGACTTCAGAGCCTCGACCATCGCCGTCTGGTTGCAAGTCTGTGTGTCTTCTACAGGTTACATTTCGGAGAGTGTGCGCAGGAATTGCATGAATTAATTCCACCGGCACCATTCCATCATCGGACATCAAGGCGTGGTCTGAGATTCCATCCGTATGTGGTCGATATTCCACCTCTTCGTACCTCTCGATTCGCTTTTTCTTTCATCATGCGAACCGCTAAGGAATGGAATTCCCTTCCAGCGTCATTGTTCCCCGATACATATAATCTTGGGATTTTCAAGGCAAGAGGAAATAGGCATTATTTGAGTTTGCGTGCTTCATCTTAGACCGCATCGTTACTTAACATTCAGGTAAGATTGTGGTCAAACGCACTCAAATTTAGTCATAAAAAAAAAAATATCACCTATCTGATTTTTTACTTAGCAGTTGCAAGTGGACAATGTATAAACTCGTACTTAAAACTAATCAAAGTGTAAGCCATCCTCAAACGCACACTAAGCATTTGCTTTCAAACTAATGAGGATGTTATGTAATGATATACTCATAGTGTCCGAAGACGGCTACAGATTCATCCTCTAACGTGGAACCATCATAGTGACGAAATAAATGGACATAAAGACCGAACTGATATGTGATAATCTCTGCGTAACATCAACGGTTCATCTTACTAAATAAGTAAGTACCTGTCTTTATGTATATACCTTCGTAGTACGTATCTGCATGTGAGTAGGGTCGTCAGGGTTCTAATAACCTCTCGTTAACAACTACACCTACACTCCCCGTCACTATATTGATGTGACTATCTATCGGCTATCAAACATTGTTTGATCAAGGAAGTTTGATATTTTGGGAAAATCCTTTTACATACACAATATATAATATACAGCACAATATCACGCCTACGCATAATATTTGGAACCAGGAGACGCCTTCAATTTCGTTCACGATCCCGTTTTTGCAAAATATCTCTGCTTCTCTGCTATTATTGGTCATAGTGTGATGTTGTACATTAGCAAAAAGCCATTTTTTTAAATTGAGTATTCACGTACAAAGAAGTCAATAAAAAAAAACTCTTCAGCTCATACTCCCATATTTGCTCAGTAATTTCCTTGATGGGTTCAAGAATTTCCTTGAACGCAATAGGCGACGACTTATTTGCCGTAATTCGAGCATTTAACTCATCTCACAAATTCGAACATCTCAGAGCTTCGTTCCTTGTAGGTGCACCACTTGCAGATGAGCCTGGCTTGAGCCTTCACGATCTAGGTAGGATCCCTGTGCACTTTAACTTGTAGGTGTTACGAAATTGTAAGAACACAACGGTACACAGGACAGTAAATAAACTCATGTTGAGTAAATAAAGAAATTTTTGGTTCGAAACCACGACTTTTTCGTGTCTATTTGTTGGTTTGGGATCACGTAAAAAAGGTTGAACCAGTTTAGATAAGTAGCTGTTTTGTTTACCGATAAATAACTCGCCGTGAGTATCGGAAGCAGACTACTTAGCAAAGCAGTACTATTAAGCGGCAGGAGCCGCAGTTAAAAGTATTCCAGCTGATTTAGAACTTGGCACTTTAGCAAACTTCTTAGCGTCAGCGATTTTTTATAGAATTTAGCGTTAAGACGTTTAAGACGGACACACAGCGCCCCAGTCCCTAGATTCAATCCTCGGTCTAGATTTTGGGATATTTTAGTAAGTTGACAGGCTTATAAGCTGCTCTGCTGTTACAGTTTAATTCGTAGATTAAACGGCGGGCGTTGAGAGTAATGTCGGCACAAAAATGGGCTGTCTTAGAAACCAACCAACCAACCAAGCAAGCGTGTAGCTTAGACGACGTTGGGTAAGGCCAAATAAGACCGAAAAGAACTAGTGTTTTCCATCGACACAAATAGAATAAAAAAAACAGGAATTATTCAAAGTAAGATCAACCAACAACTTCACAAAAGCTTCGGTGATGCTCAAGTGTAAAAAAAAGAAAACATATTAAAATAGATTTAGGCCGTACATAATATTGTAAGTGTTTTATCAAAAATCCAACCAATTCTTAGAATTTTTCAATAACCTCTATATCCTGTTACCAGATAGCATGTCTAGCCGTCATTATTTGCATTAGAAATGGTTTCCGTGAAATGCGTGGGCTGACAGACAGACAAACAACAGACAACACTTATCACTCAACAAATGTTTACTCATCGATCGTACGAAACAGTGATCGCTTTTAATGTCGTCAAAACGACGTTTGACATACGAGGACGACTTAGTGAGATAGGAATAGTAGATTGTTAAGACGCCACCTGACCCTAACTTGACTACCTTTACTGACCTACTTAATTCTCAAAATCTATAAGGTCTAGGAAATTGATTTTTGTATACAAGTAACTTCAGTTGATGAAGATTAAATGCTCAAGATGAAAACACGATTACTGAAAAAATGCTCGATAGTTTTTTTATTAAAAAAAAAACCTTGTTTTAATCACATTTTAACTTAGATCTTTTAAGTTTGCTGTATTTTCTTTAATATTTTTTAATATCTAAAAAGGCATTGATAAAACCTACATTTGCTCAACATACTTTTTTCATAATCATTATAGTTCGGCTTTAATTCATAAGTTTCTATTTTGTCGCTTACGTTAAATTTTCGAGAACGCGCTCGATCTGTCTGTCCTTTGGAAAGTGAATATCGCTGTCCTTCACTCGAGCGATAGCGGGAGCGGGGTTAGCGGTAGCGGATTGGGCGAATTGATTAGGGTCAGGTGCTTTCTTAAACAAGAGAAGAGAGCCACCAATTTCTGACGAGAGTGAGAGTTAATAGTTCGAGGTAGGAATGAGCGGTCACCCGAAGTCATCCGTAATCCAAATTTAAGTTTTAACAGCCATCACCGTTGTTACAAGTAAAAACCGTGAAGGTAAAACGACTTGGGCGACATTTCAACCACAAAAAGTCTCATCCGCGGATGAAACGTCCTTGTCCTCAAATTGCTAGGGGTCATCGGGTAACATTTTTTTTTGAATATTTATACGGAGATTATTAGATACTAGGTACATTCATCCAATCAATAGATTATGAACGATACGAGAAAAGAAACTTGACTAATATATCATCAAATTAAAAAAAAAATTAGTAATTGAACCTTTAAATTGTCCAAAACTACTATCCGGCCGTCCCTGAAAACCAGCGCTGTCTGTTTTGCACCACCACGCAGACAGCATTACGCTGAGGGACGCTTTTTTTTTTACGCTTTTTTTTGTAACCTGTGTGTTTGTTTTGTTGTTGTGGAATAATAAATGAATCTTTCTTTCTTACTTTCTTTAATTTTTTGCTTTTAAGTATTTTTTAAGTCGATTTTTGGAACGAAGTTTTCTAACGCGGCTAACGGGTAGTGCGATTTAGTGGAAATTGTCACGTTACACTTATCAGTGGTTTCTAACCGGGCGGTGGTCCGCAGAAGTCATAATATGGTTCGCCAATATAGTTCGCGTTGAGTATACTGCCAGAGCCTTGTTCGTGCATCGTCATCAGCAGGTGAGGTTCACTTGGACTTTAAAGATCTTAGTGGGATGTACGTATTTTAGAATCAAACATGTCATGTACAGAACTCTCAACGGATTCATTAACTTAGTTAACCAACAATTAAACAACAGGGGTTTGCACATCAAAGCCCTCGAAGTTTACATAACTTGTGAACACGAATTTACATCACGAACTCATAGCTTTGTGTAAATCGTGCGCGATAGGTTGAGACCTGAGCGACGTAATGTCAACGAAACACAAAATACAATAAATAGCTTACTTAGGTTCCATTCGAGAATTTACCAGCTCATTTCTTAGTTCTCCCCCAAAAACTGTGGCTGCTAGCCCGGAACACACATACAGATAGATGGACGAAAGCAAAATTTTCCAATCTCAAAAGGTAAACGCTTCGCCTGGTCGGTCAACTAAAAGTGATTCAAGCGCTGGTCTCAACTTATTGCACACGAGTAGTAATTACCCATCACTGTCCATAGTCAAGAGTGACTTGTACCTGCACTACTCAGAAACTATACAACGAGCTGGCAACGTCGCATTTTACTAGTATTTTGACATTTCGTAACTGATAGCATGTTAACGTGATAATGTCGCTGCACTGAAAATAACAAAGTTCAGCCGTATCACCGTTAAACTGGGAAGCCGACCGTTTACTGGGTTTTGGATAAGACTCTGGGATGATGAATCTATATATTTAATACGACAATTTGTCTGTCTGTCCGTCCGTCGCGTTTTTCAATTTACATACATTTGCATGAAATATTAAAATATATATATATTTTTTTTAATGTTTGAGGCGATACAAAGTTCGCTGGGATAACTAGTTTAATTATAATATTAAAGGACCTTATTGTATCCTGATGTTTCGGTTGATTGCATGAACGTGGTCAAAGGTTGACAGCTTGGTCCTGATCGAAACATAGGGAATTCTGGTTAAGCGTCGAATGCAGTAATACCTATTTCTTATTTACATATATTTATTACCTATTCTTTATATATATATATATCTTTTTTTGCATGTTCAAATAAGGGGTTGTTTTCGTGTTCGCTAGGGCGAGTGGGATATGTTTCAACTGGCGAATTGGATGTGTTGTCAGTGTGATGTGTATTAACACATATTATACGGCAATATGCTTGCCTCCTATTACGTAAGACCGACTAAATTACCGGGAAATTGTGGGTGAGTAATGCAGCTCTGCCTACTCCTTCGGGGATGTAGGCGTGACATATGTCTGTCTATTTCTAGCAAGTTATGGAAATACCATTACAATTAGCAAAATGCGACGTTGCCAACCCGTGCCGTGGTATACTCTACTAAGTTGTGATAATCTACCCCTGTCTGTGACAGACGCTTTGAATGAACTTCAACAATAGTTCGAAGGGTTGACTAAAACGCTGTTGACTAAAACGCTAAGTCAATTTTGACGAATTTTATTTTCACAAATTCACATAATGACGTAAATTATATTCCACTATAATAGTAGCGATTGCGAATGAATGCGAAGTGTTGGGTTTAAATGCGCTCTGATAAAATCTGTTATACAGCCGCGGCCGGGTGTCAGCTAGTGTTCATATATATTCGGGATAGAGGAGGGTTTTAAGCCTTTGAGTAACCGGATCGTTCATACAGGAACCACATTCGAAGAGTTCAAATAAAAAGAACATTTTTGATATTCAAAGCGCTGTGGAACCACGTACGAGTATATCTATGTTTTAGGGTCCCATATAATGATGGGTGTATAAGGGTTAGTCAATTCCAAATAGATAGAGATAATAAGTCATTTGACACAGAAAACAACCACTACACTGCGACCCGCCCCAGGCAGGCCGCCACCGCCGCCGCCGCCGCAGCGACTGTTTGACAGGTTTGTTCACGGCGTCAATGACCTTTTATCTCAATCTATTTGGAATAGAATACATTTCAACTCAACTGCACGCGGTGCAACTGTTGACAGACGGGTCAGCAGTCAGAATTTTTGTATTTGTACATTGTACACAAACAATACTAGTAAAAGTAAAAACACATTTTTAAAACTAATGTTCAATGGGCGGCCATATCGCTAAGAAGCTATCTCTTCCAGGCAACCTTTGGATGGAAAGAGAAATAATAAGATATATAATGCGGGTAGTGTATAATATGAATTTATGTACATACGAGTAGTTTAAATAATAAAAGAAAAGAGGTCAACAATAACGTCACATTGCTGACTGGGAAGGTTTCCAGCTTTTTTTTATCCCTGGCTTTTACACAAATTTCTATAAATGTCTTGAAATATCAGCTACAGAACCAGCGTTTTTCAGTTCGCACCAAGTACTTGTATCTATATATAAAAAGCCTTCGCAATTAAACCGGATGTCTGTTTACTTTGAGAAATAGCCAACCACAGCGTTCCTTTATTTGTTTAACAGTGTAGGCACAAAATGCGCGTTCGCGTGCAAGAGTGAATCCTGCCACAATTTAGGCAGAATATTCATTTTTTAAAACTACACAGTACAAAAAAGTGTTAACTATTTTTCATTCATCTATTGTGATTGGAAAAATATGCAAAAGATCTTTGACGACTCAATAGGGTATTTTTTAAATAAAGTTCCATTTCACCTTTAAAGTACTTACTTACCTTCGAGTGGACGAGTTCTTGAAAGGGTTTGAAAGGTTAATATATAAGTTCGATTGAGTGATCTTAATACGTTACCTAAGATGTTATTAAGGAAATCGTATTCAGGTAACCTCAGTACATGAATATTTTCACTCAGGTTTTATCAAAGATTTGCCTTTCTATTTCCTTTGGAGCCGAGGTATCGATGCTCTGGATTCCTTTCAACGGGTTGACATCAGTAATTGAACCTCGATACCTTATCGACTCCCAGTTGAGTTCAATCGCAGCATTTAAAGTTAATATTCTATCTGCAAGTATACTTGCCATTTAACATGGAATGTTATTGTACATAGTGTTTTTTTTCCAAGAGATATTTTTTCCCCTTTTGTAACGGAAGTAAGAAGCCGTATTTCATTTCGATTTCGATCTTTCAAGGTATAAGGCATAAAGAGATTCGTTTGGGAAAAAATCAGCTTATTGGAATTCGGTAAAAATAATATTCATTATAAAAACGAAAAATTAAAGGGCAATAAGTCTACTGATATATTATTACGACGCTAACTTCTTATAGACATTAATTTCCTTTATCGAAATCCTGTTTCTTATATGTTGCTGTGTAGCTAAATTATCCCCAAGTGACATAGGCTACTCTTTATCCCGGTAATGTGTTCCCGCGGGTATTGAGAACCACAAAACTAAATCAAAGCCGCGGTAATCATCTAGTAGTTTATTTACAATAGGAATTACAATATTAAGAAATAAATTATAAATAGATCACAAAAACTGATGTCATCGGTGGGACTCGAACCCACGGCCTTTCCCTAACAGGGGGAGTGCTCTGAACAGCTGAGCTACGATGACTACCGACAACATCGAATTTTTGCTTCATATCATATTCATAATTTCTACATCGCGCTATTAAGTTTAGCGTTGGATCCACCTACCGCAGTTCTACCGAACTAACGGTATCAGTGTATCGTGTTAGAACGATATTTAAACACTGAATTTTTAGATGAATCCTTACCAAATCCATATTATATGGATTTGGTAAGGATTCGATGTTGTCGGTAGTGGTCATCGTAGCTCAGCTGGTCAGAGCACTCCCCCTGCTAGGGAAATGCCGTGGGTTCGAGTCCCACCGATGACATCAGTTTTTGTGATCTATTTATAATTTCTTTCTTAATATTGTAATTCCTATTGTAAATAAACTACTAGATGATTACCGCGGCTTTGATTTAGTTTTGTGGTTCTCAATACCCGCGGGAACACATTACCGGGATAAAGAGTAGCCTATGCCACTTGGGGATAATTTAGCTACACAGCAACATATAAGAAACAGGATTTCGATAAAGGAAATTAATGTCTATAAGAAGTTAGCGTCGTAATAATATATCAGTAGACTTATTGCTTTCTTAATATTTTAAGAATAGTTTAAGCAAACTCATTGCTTTGAAATACAAAAATATAAGAATTACAATATGCATAATTATAGACTAAAAATATTTACATTACAAAATATCGTTTAAAAAATCCTCCGCGTCATTGCCGATGGGAAGGTTCCCAGAATGCTGGCTGTGTTGCCACGTTGGATGGCGATACTTATTCTTTGGGCCAGAAAATAGTCAGCCTTCTGGTCCTGAGAATCATCGATTAAGCGTTAAAATAAAATAACGTTTATTATCTTTGAAATTTTTAGCAAATTATTTAGATTCGTCAAAAGTTCGTGTGACTCTACCGAGGGTTCCAAAATGCAACGAGACTGAGAAGAGCCCTCAAGAAACTCAGTTCGGCTTTTTTCAAAATATTTCATCTTAAATCTAATACAGAGTTATTTAGAAAGGAGCAATTCGTGTTACAACCAGGCAGCCTTGTCATCTAAGAAATCATTAATACTATAATAAGCTTTATGGCACAATTTACTTTTTATTAGTTTTTTAAATTTATTGACAGATCAATTTGCTATTTCGGTTGGCAAAGTATTGTACATTCGAATAAGCAATGTCTCTATAAAGGCGACCAGCACTCGGGCCCCATGACCCCAGTGTCTCAACCCCAAACGGCTCAAATATGTAATCACTTGCTAGGTTAGCATATTTACGCCGTTTGAGGTCTTCTATTAGTTAATATTCTTGAACAAAATGTATAAACACGTCTCCTAAAACGCAACTCTTCTTAGACTTTCAACAATTTTACTTATTTCTACTACAACGGAAACACTTCTTAAACATGCAGCTTAAGAGGTTCAACCTAAGAAATAGTTGAGGAAACTAGTACTGTTCCGATGTAAGACAACACACCTGCATGCGCTTAGATTCACATAGTTTCTGTGCATCGTGTACGAAACAGGAATGTAGGTAAAGGTTTGGGTTTGGCAGGCAAAACAAATTCTCTGAGAAGAAGAAGGAAGTTTGAAAAATAGCCTATACCTATACTAGTTACTTAAGAGTGTGCCATGTGTAATACTTATTAGTTGTGTACCTGGGGTGCCCGGTAATGGATGTAAGGGGTGGCCGAGATTTTGAGGCGCGGAAAAAAAATTCAGGCGACCTTCACCTTGAAGTTGTCTCTTAACTTTTAATTTTGGTTATAGCAAAAATAGGCATACAGTCGGCTGCTGCAGTGAGAAATCTGGGGGTTGAGTATTTGTTTTTTGATTTTTTGAATTGTTGAGAATGTAAAATGTAAAAATTCAGAAGTTATTTTTGACATTTTACGTGCTCAAAGATACTAATTGAAATCCATCAGTTCTGAAACCGCGGTGGCTGGGAATCCAACTCAACTGTCATGTGTTTGGCACTTATAACTAATTATACTCACTTGCTTTCCTGAATTATTATGATAGATGACCGATTCTTACCTGAAACAAAAAGATTAAATCAGAAATTTTATAATTTTAATTGAAGACTTATGATGACATCTTTTGGAGATAGAGTCGTGATTTTGGTCTACATAAGTGCAAAAAATGCCTATAGGTATCCTTGTAATTAGTAATATAAACCCTTGACTCGAATGTTTGCAATTTCAATTTCGTAAAATTAATTTGTAGAAATATTTGGCTACGTTTTAATGAGTAAAGTTCTGCCTAATGAGAAATTATTATACCTGACTGTTAATGAATGGACTCGGTTGCGTCGCAGTGCAAAACTAAGTTGTAATCGAAGTAATGTTATATTTTATGACATACTATAGCATATTTTCATAGGTAAAGGTAGTTTAAAGTTCAATTTTATTTCAATAATTCCACTTTAGAGTCATTCATTACAATTAATTAATTGAGTAAACCATTTTCAGTACAGGTACCTTTCAACATTTTGTTTTGGTATCAATTTGTCTGTCTGTCTGTCTGTCCGTCCGTCGCGTTTTTAAATTTACATACATTTGCATGAAATATTAAAATATATTTTTAAGTAAATAAAAATAAGTAGAATAATGTAAGATGTAAAATAAGTAGAAAATATAATTAATGATATAAAATTTGTGTTTTGTTGTGTTTAAACGATATTTTGTAATGTAAATATTTTTAGTCTATAATTATGTATATTTTGTACGAGTAAATTGTAATTCTTATTGTAAATAAATGTGTTTAAAACAATGGTAAGTAAAAATTTTTTTAAGAAAAAACTTTTTAGCATTAATTAATAGCATTAATTTTTCGCAGAATCAAAAGGACAAGACTGTCAAGACTGTCAAGACTGTCTCAGAGAGAACAGCTGGCTGTTCTCTCTGAGACAGTCTTGATAATGCCTCGTTTAGAGGCGAAACAATTGTCGACGTTTTGTTGTCCTTTTGATTCTGCGAAAAATTAATGCTATTAATTAATGCTAAAAAGTTTTTTCTTAAAAAAATTTTTACTTACCATTGTTTTGTCATGGATTTTCGCCAAGTAACGCCTGTTTCTATCCAATATTTAAATGTGTTTATTTATAGACTAAGGTTTAGATACTTGATTCAGCAAGTGTAATGAAATGAAATTATGATTTATTTCGTAAGGTCATTTAATGACGCTTACGAACCTCAGTAAGTACTAAAAATAAACATTAAAAGAACGTGGCAATAAAACTCACGGCCTCTCGTTTTCTATAGCTGATAGATTACAATTTTTCTTTAGACAAAATGAGGACAAATGTACAATTGGTATCGTATGTACTTCTGTTTGTAATTCTCTTGACGAGTATTCAATAGTAACTAAGTTTACGAACTTCATACTGTCCACTCATAACACTCACGAAACATAGGCAGGGGACGGACCTTTTTGTATAGCCATTCGAGTCAAAATAATGGATACCATGGGGAGCTATGGTCTTTGGATTGATATTGTTCAGTATTCAATTTGTTCGGTAGTATGGGCAGAGAATAGGGAATAGTTCTTATATACAGAACTTGCACTCCGACGTTAATTAAAGCACATTCTTTTGTTTACAGAGAACATAATTCGAACGTTAGGGTTGTCAGGAAAGTACCAGCATAATTTGACCAATAATTATGACGTTAATGCCTCAATATCAACTCTATGGTCAATGCCGTATCACAAACAAGAGACAACCCTTATAGACTTACAACTTCAAGTTGTCGCTGACGTCACGTATTTTTTGCTATTGTTAGGCGAGTGACATAGGCCTGGTATGAGGTTGACTAAAAATCTATATCATAGAGCATAGACTACCCATTGATGACAATTCGTCTCAGGAATCCATTTTTTCAACTATATAAAGGAGTTTCTTTATTCGACTGTTTTTTTAATGATTCTTCCCTCATATCGTTCGACTGAGTGAATGGATTTAATTTATTTTTTATTTAAAGTAATTGCTTCCCGTGTGGTCGTAAGGTAAGGTAAGTTTTTAAAGTGTTTTAAAATATATCAAAACGTTTAAAGATATTTTTTACTCTTCGTGGGTTAAGCATCTAGAATTTCAAACACAATATCCATTAATCTTTTATGATACACTTCGTATGAGCAAGATTTTGATGACAACTATTTACTATCAATTTCAAATTATTGATAATTCCAAGACCTTTTTATCGAACCGAAATCAACAATATAACAGTCCCTGTACTAAACCGGTCTCGAACTACATGACGTAAATAAATTTACTTTGCTGGGTAAATGTCAAACTTAATTACTAGACAATAAACCTGTTTGGTGATTATTAGAAATGAATAGAACCCTGTTCAAAATCACTTGACATAGGAAAGGGCGCAATGTATAAAAATTATTTTTCGTATTTATTATATCATCGATTCTAAGTTGGTTTTTATAAATTATTATTATTTTAATTTATTAATTACAGTAATACACAAACAAACTAATTTCACTGTCCCCCAAAACCGAGTCAATGGTTTGATTAGGCTCCTGTCTTAAAAATAACTATGTATAGTTAAAATAGATTGGCACGACGTCGTCGGTTTTGTATTAGAAAAAACGAATACATTTTATTGGGGGCCTATTTGAAAATGTTACTGAGTTAGCTTTTTGGTAAATTTGAAAGTTTGAGTCCTTTGAGCTTTGTTACTGCATCAGGTTCTTACCGTTGAACTGAATTTACTGCATTGGTACCTAGTGGAAGTTGAGAAATAATATGGATAAATATATAATGGGTTAAGCGTAAAGTTATTGTCAGCGAAATACGACTTATTATATAGGGTTAAGGATTTTGTAAAACGAATAATAGAGAGACTAAACCATGCTTTATTTGATTATGGCCAGATTGCCTCGGTGGCGCAGTGGTATGAGTATGCGACTGTCGCCCCTAAGGTCCCAGGTTCGATTCCGGGTCGAATCAAATTATTTGTGTGATCCACAAATGTTTGTTTCGGAGTTTGGGTATTTTATATGTATGATATGTTTGTATTTATAAATATATAAGTATGTTTATCAGACGTTTAGATCGTATAGCACAAGCTTATATTAGCTTAATTTGGGCTATATGATGTTGTGTGAGAATGTCCAAAAAACATTTATAACAAAATCCAACAATAGTTTTTCTCACTCACTTTAACGTAGTTTAAATCATAAAGGACATAGAAAAACACTTCAATCATCATTCACCGAGCCTTTTCCCAACTAAAGTTGGGGTCGGCTTTCCAGTCTAACTGCGATTCGGCTGAACATCGATATTTTCCGTGAAGCGACTGCCATCTGACCTCCACAACCCATGGGCGACATCGAAGTACTGTAGTTAGACCGGTCGGATTTTTGATTTAGGGCTCCAACTACCCCTAACGACTGCCATAGATGTTTGTATGACAGCCGGGACCGACGACTTAACGTGCTCTCCGAGGCACGGAGCGGTCTCAGTGTCTTAAGAAATGTTCACCCATCCTAAGACCGGCCTGACTCGATGTTGCTTAACCTTTGCAATGTGTTAACATTGTCGGTTACCACTAGACCACGAGCCTATCTTCAGAAAAACACTTCAATCATTGACACAAAAACCAACTACCAATTACCGGAATTGTCCGGAATAGGACCAAATAAATTGTCGGAACGGGATTAAATTTAAATGGAAGAACTCGGGAATCGAATTACAAAAAAGGTCCAAATCGGTTCACCCGGTTCATATATATTATGATGTAACAAAACAAACATAAAAAAGCACACAGTCGAGTCTTTTCTTCTTTTTGAAGTCGTCAAATAGAACCAATAGTTCACAGTTTTTATGAATAAAACATTCTATGCACTATTTATTTTGTCATGAAACTACATTCGAAAAACCGTCAAATCAACAAAAATATGAGGTTATATGTTTACATAAAGTTCAACCGGCCATGCACCCCCTATTGAATACGGCCCGGTTTAGTAGCTTTTTCAGAAAACCCACTGGCTATGAATCCCTTCGCGCTTTCTTTCATTCAATGTGAGAAAATTCCATTGAGGAAGTAATTTCTTTCTATCCTATTGTGGAGCCAAAAAGGGTCTGTTGAAAGCCGCTTAAGTGCTTGGAACGTTCAAAAATTACACATTTTGTTGATGGTACGTAAATTACGTTCGATACCGATGACTTCATTTTGTCTTATAATAATATTTTCCAAACTACCTACTATTTTCTATACCTATCGCTTTATATTTGACAAATTACGAAGTTCAGCGGGGCAACGCGGCATGGGCACTTTTGGGCCAGTAACGATGCATGGTTTATTTATTTTTATTATGGTTTTGTTTCGTCTGACTGTGCTATTTTGTATCTGTGATTATTATTGTTAATTAAAAAAAAAAACAAATTATATAAAGTATCTAATACGTTTACGGCACCGGTATAATATTAGTATTCATGATAAGGGAGTAAAATGATATAATGTTGTAGAAGGCGCTATTTAGAATCCAGAGCGAAGAGAAGAATTCTAGAGGAGAATCCTAGGGTAGAGAGGGTTTCTAAAGTAGAGAGAGAAATTGACTACCTATAGAGACTGCTATACAGAAAAACAGTTTCTAAGATGTTGATGAGACTGTTGACATTGGATTGCTGACAAACAGACATCTCGTCTCGTCTGGTAAGAATGCCCAATTTGCTTGGAAACAGTTTTATTTTAACCCCCTAATTTGTGAAATCTACTAAGTGCCCAATAAACTCCCCTGCTTAGCACCTTCACGGAAAAAAGTGTAACAAGTAAAAATTTAAATCCATATCTACCTAAATCTTGTAACATATTGTTACATGTTTGAGTATGAGTAGAAAAGGTTTTAAATATTTATACGTAAATACTCAGGTTATCAAGTCAGGCTGATCATGCTCTGAGAGCCTTTTTTATGTTTAACATACGTCGCGTCGTAAACATAAAACGAACACATCATATACGGCTTCTTTTAATATTAGGTTTTGTTCAGTTCGCTTTGTTTTCTACGTTACCACGTAACTTTCTCCTTACAATAAAGAATTAGCCAAATCAGTGTAGCCGACCTGGCGTGATGCCATAGCCTAATAGAGCTTTATCTATAGGTATATCTTACTAATATTGTAAAGAGGAAAGATTTGTAATTTTTAAATAATTTAAACGAATAAACTACTACACACATGTCAAAAAATATTTTACCCTTCTTCTTCTTTTTTAAAAACGTGGCTCCATCGAAGTTCATCCATCGATGAACTTCGATGGAGCCACGTTTTTACTTCGTTTTTACTTCGCCAATGTTAAGGTAATGCTTGATTAGTTGATAGTCCCGCACAGAAGAACTAGTTATTCCTAACTAGGTCCAGGTGTAGGACAAGAACCGTTGTTCGGTATGTGAGTGTCTGGAACCCGATTTTTGGGGTGCGCCAAAGGTAACCTAAAAAGCCACCAGCCATGCGCTCACCAAAAATCGAACTCCCTTTCACCCTTAGAATGCTACATTACCTCTTAGTAATATCAACCCATAATATTGTTTTCACCCGTGCAACGCTGGGAGGAACTGGTAGGTAGTTTTTATTATACTGATGACTAAACAACATATTTTTACATACACACACACACATATCACGCCTATATCCCGAAGGGGTAGGCAGAGGTGCATTACACAACCACAATTTGCCAGTGTTTTAGTCTAGTAGGGAGCAAGCCTATTGCCGTCACAGGGCATGCATATAATGGGTTATGTCCAAAATAGAAGAATGAATTTAATAAAAAGTAGCAGCAATATTGCCTTGCGAAGAAATGTTGATGAAAGGCAACAAATTCTTACGTGCCAGCCGCTATGGCAGAGCCAATTAAAGTCCTGGGAGTCTGGGACTAGCATATTTTTATAACAGGTAAATATCTCAAGCTTTTGCAATTCATGGGAAACACATCATGTTGCAAATATTACCACACACACACGCTTACGGATCCCAAACTTTTGCATTCACTAATATCTATACAATTTTTATAAAGTACGGTTAAAGGTTTACAAAAGTTAAACTATTTCGTAAGTACAATAGGTACAATACTCGTAGCGGTGGGTAGATAACAAAAGATCCCTCATCGCCCTTCCTATTTTTTGTACATAGGTACCTGTGGTAGGTAGACGTTAGCCCACTCTAACAAGGGGCTAAAACAAAATAATAAGCGAATATATACAGTAAACAACCAACTACATCAAGGGGAATGTACCACATGACTCACACACCGCCGGAATTATCTAGCAAATAATTTACTACCTTCCGTATATTAATAGTGCAATGTATAATATTTTCAACATATTAGGTTTGTGCTTAATTGGTCCTGTCACTACCGGATTTTGCGTTCATTTGGAATCGGAATACGTAGAGGATGTACGGCAATAATCCGATTAACCGTTCTAATTTATAATAAACCGCTAGGGATGTACCTACCTTGGTTCCTTCGAAATCAGAGTTAAATAGTATCTACCTGTTTATTGTATATTGTTTATTGATTTATTGTGGTGGACAGGAATTTAAAAAGTCACTAAACTGTTGTAATTCAGTCATCTATTAATACCTAAGTGACATTTGAAATGTTACAAAGTTACAGTCTCAGGTAAACTACAGATACCGTGAAAAGGGGCGGAGCCCCAAGAGGGGCGGGGCCCCAAGAGATTAGACTACGTCCTCGCCGTCCGCCCTGGACCCCAACTTGACCACGGTAACGCAGTGGCAAGTTGGGTGACCGAACGTCGAAATCGAGACTTGAGTGGCCAACATTGCGTTTAATTGTGCTATCATGAATATGCCTGACGAGACCCCCGGTACTGACACTGCCCTTTCCCGGACAGTGTCAACCGATGACTTATTGCTTGAAACACGGATTTCGATGCCTCTTGATTTGGGGGCTCGCGTCGCGCCGCCTAGTTGCAGCGCGACGTCGACGCCCCAAGGAAATGTTGCTGCTGGGACTGACGATGGGTCAGCTCCTAGTAGGGTGAAGACTAAGGGCCGTTCCTCTTCGCAGAAGAGGACCCTCGAGAAGGAGGGGCCGCCGCGCGACCGGAGCACTAGTTGCTCTGGGTGGGGGTCCCTCCTCTCCAGCGATTCGGAGGAGGAGGTGCCGGTGAAGATGGGGCGCACGCGTCTCGGCGCCTACAGAGTGCGCCCGCCTACTCCACCGCCGTCCTCTGTACCGTCCCTGCGTAGTCGCAGGGATATTGGTGTGCCGCCCGCGCGGGAGATCATGAGCATTCTCTCCCGCATGAACGCGGCCATGCGGGGGAGTAAGAATATGTCGGGGAGGAAGAAGATTGTGGCTTCACTGGTGGATGAAGCCCAATCATCCCTTGACAAGCTCCTCGCGCGGAGCGCCACAAAGGAGGAGGCGAAGCTCCGCAAGCAGGTTGCGAGCCTGGAGGTGGAGCTCACTGCCTCCCGAAAGGAGATGGAAGATCTGCGTCGGGAGGTCGCTGAGTTGACCACAGTGGTCAAGGCACCTCCAGGTCCCATGCCGCCTCTTTCTCTGACGGCTGGACCAGCGCCGAAGACGGCGCCTAGGACCGCGCCCACCACGGCGCCCGCCTCGCCGCAACAGCCTGTGCCGACTACGGTGCAGGTCCTGGCGGCAATTGAGAGGCGCCTCGCGGTCCTGGAGGACCGGGCGTACCGCCCTCCGCTAGCGCGCCCCGCGTTTTCATACGCGGCGGCTGTTGACGGTGCTCCCGCTCCCGGTCCTAGCGGCACACCTGCTGTCCGCCGCCCCGCTCCGCCCCAGTCCGCTTCGGTGAGCCGGATACCGGCCGAGACCGCGGCCCAGGCGCGGAAGGCCAAGGGGCGCGGCAAGAAGAGTGGCACCCCTGCCGCCTCCTCTTCCTCTATCGTCGCTCCCGCTGCTTCCTTACATCCCTCCAGACGGGAGGGATGGGAAGTAGTGGGAGCCAAGAAGAGGAAGACGAAGGCCGCAAAGAAAGCGGCCAAAGCCGCCGCGGCGAAGGCGCCGTAGAGGCCCCGCCCTCCTCGCTCCACCGCCGTCGTCCTGATGGTGACGACGGTAGGTGTGGAGAAGGGGGTGGGGTACGCCGACGTACTGAGGACTGTGAAGTCCTCAGTCAACCTCTCGGCCCTCGATATACAGGGGGGGGCTCCGGTGCAAGACGACACGCACCGGGGCTCGCCTCCTCGAGGTCTCCGGCGCCTCCAGCGGCACTAAAGCTGACGCCCTAGCGGCTCAGCTTAGGGACGCGCTGGACCAAGAAGCCGTCCGCGTCACCAGACCCACCAAATGCGCCGCATTGCGCATCACGGGTCTGGATGACGCGGCCACGACGGAGGAAGTTGTCTCCACCGTCGTGGAGGCGGGCGGCTGCCCCCGTGACCAGGTAAAGGCTGGAGATATCTCCTTCGGCTCCACTGGTCACGGGATGACAGTCGTCCAGTGCCCCGTCGCAGCGGCACTGAACGACACTGGGCTTCCTAAAGGCGCAGGTGCACCTCCTTCGTGCCCGGGAAACCAGATGTTTCCGGTGCATGGTGGTGGGGCACTTAGGAGTGCAGTGTACAGCGGAAGTCACCGTGGGCGATCGGTGCTTCCGCTGCAGCCGGCCCGGTCACAAGGCAAGTGCCTGTGACGCCCCGCCTCGCTGCTTTAGATGCGAGGCGGAGGGCAAGACCGCGGATCACCGGGTCGGCAGCACAACCTGCGCCGCCTCGAGACCAAAACCTCGTCCGTCCGCTGAGAGCGGTGGGGGTGCCGCCCTTGCGCGGCCAGTTATTTCGCGGCGGGATGCGGTTATGGGGGGGGAGGGGGGAAGAGGAATCGATCGTGGACGTAACGTTCGCATCCCCTGACCTCGCCCGCCGTATTACAGACTGGCGCGTGGAGGAGGGTGAGGAGACGCACTCGGGTCATCGGTACATCCGGTTCGATGTCGTCGTCCCCCCTGACCTCCCACAGCCGGTGGCAAATCCCCCGGATCCGCGTTGGGCACTTCACCATCTGGATCGGGAGGCTCTCCTGGAGGCATCCATCATGCAGGCCTGGATTCCGGCGCCGGACCGGCCTGCCGATGTGGATGCCGAGGCGGAGTGGTTCAGGAGAGCCATGTCGCAAATCTGTGATGCGGCGATGCCTAGGGTTACACCCAGACCGGCCAGGAGGCAGGTGTACTGGTGGTCGCCGAAGATTGCAGAGCTGCGCGCAGCATGCATCTCCGCCCGCCGCCGGTACACCAGGTTTCGCCGGAGGCGTCGCCGCCCAGACGACGCGGCAGCCCGAGAGGCGGAGCTTTTTCAGGCATACAGGGAGGCTAAAGGTTATCTCCAGGAGACGATAAAGCGGGCAAAAGACGGCGGCCCGCGAGGAGCTCCTGGAGACCCTGCAGCAGAACCCATGGGGGCGCCCGTACCATACAGGTCAGGGAGAAACTCCGACCTAGAGCGCCCCCACTGACCCAGAGTCTCCAGCCGCAGCAGCTGGAGCGGGTCATGGGCTCCCTGTTTCCGACGAGCGCGGAGGAGCACGTCCCTCCGCGCATGGCTCCGTCTCTGCCCGACGCGGATAGCACCGGCGAAGACGACGTACCCGAAGTCAGGGTGGGGGAGCTAGGTGCGGCAGTACTCCGGCTTAAACGCCGGAAAATTACTGCCCCGGACCCGACGGCATTCCTGGCCGTGCATGGGTCCTGGCCCTCGAAGAACTCGGGCCTCGACTGATGGGGCTCTTTAGCGCATGCCTCGAAAGGGGCCAGTTTCCCAAGGTGTGGAGGACGGGGAAACTGGTCCTGATCCGTAAGGCGGGGAGGCCGGTGGACTCACCGTCCAGATACCGGCCGATCGTGTTGCTCGACGAGGTGTGTAAGCTCTTTGAGCGAATTATCGCGGAACGCCTCGTCGAGCATCTCACGAGTGTGGGGCCAGACCTGGCGGATAACCAGTTCGGTTTCCGTCGGGGACGCTCCACCGTGAGCGCGATCATGCGCGTGAAGAGCCTGACGGAGGAAGCAGTCTCGCAGGGCAAGGTGGTGGTGGCGGTGTCTCTTGACATCGCCAACGCGTTCAACACCTTGCCATGGAGCTGCGTTAGGGAGGCGCTCGTGTATCACGAAACGCCTCTCTACCTCCGTCGTATTGTCGGGGCCTATCTCTCGGAGAGGGCCATAGCTTTCCCCAGCTGGCTCGGGCCAGCTCGGCGAGATGTGTCGTGCGGTGTTCCGCAGGGGTCGGTCCTGGGGCCGCTTCTGTGGAAGATCGGCTACGACTGGGTGCTGCGGGGTGCGTTGCCTAGGGGTGTCGGCGTAACGTGCTACGCCGACGATACCCTCGTCACGGCGCGGAGTGCAACGTACCAGGAGGCAGCACTCAAGGTCACGACGGGTGTTGCTCGAGTCGCGGGTCGGATACGGCAGCTGGGACTGGAGGTGGCCTTGCACAAGTTCGAGGTTCTGTGTTTTCACAGACCTCGGAACGGTCCACCCGAAGCTTCCAGCATAAATGTGGGAGGCGTTAGCATCGGCATCAAGGCCTCGATGAAGTACCTAGGGATCGTAATTGATAGCCGATGGAACTTCGGACCACATTTCCGAAGTTTGGTCCCCAAGGTGACGCAGGCATCGGTCGCGCTTTCGCGACTGATGCCCAACCTAAAGGGACCCAACGCCCCCTGCAGGAGACTGTACCTGGGGATCGTGCGGAGTATGGCCCTATACGGGGCTCCCGTATGGGCGGATAGGTTGGCGGTCAAGGGGAACGTGACTCTGTTAAACAGACCACTTCGAACCTTGGCCGTCAGAACCGTACGGGGGTACCGCACGATCTCCGGAGAGGCTGCATGTCTCCTAGCCGGGACCCCTCCATGGGACTTGGAAGCGAGAGCCCTTGCGTCATTGTTCCAATGGCGCAAGGAGGCGCTGGAGCGGGACCACAGACCTGCGTCTCGAGAAATCGAGGACCAGTGGTCCCAACTCCGCCAGGATCTCATGGAGTCATGGAGGGTGCGACTTGAGCAACCCAAGGGGGGTGCCATCTTCATCGCGGCGGTGAGACCGATCATGGACGATTGGCTGCAGAGGCAGCATGGTGACCTCACGTACCGTGCGACGCAGATCGTTGCCGGGCATGGATGTTTCGGTAGCTATCTGTTTCGCATGCATCGTGAGGTCACACCCCGGTGTCAACACTGCGAGGTTTCCGACGACGACACCGCACTCCACACGTTGGTGGAGTGCTCAGCGTGGGCGAGTCAGCGCCGGGACCTCGTAGTGGGTCTGGGCGTGGATACCCTCTCGCTGGGGACCATGCTTCAAGCCATGGTATCCAGCGGGAGTAGGTGGAACGCGGCCGTGTCCTTCTGCGAGCAAGTGATGCTCGCGAAGGAGGCGGCCGGGAGGGAGAGGGAGCGTACCCTCCCCGCCAAGTTCCGTAGTCGGCGGCCAGGCCGCCCCAGACTACGCGACTACGCCCAAGACTATCGTCCTCCATGATCGAGGCCTGAGAACGGCGAGATCGCCACCCACCGTCCTTACAGAAGCAGGCTAGAAGGGTTGCGTGCTGCGGAGCCTTTGCCCCATAGCACGTAACCAGATTCACTCACTGACGCGGGATAAAACCCGACCCCAATGACGCGGGATTCTCGTCCCGACCAAACACCCGCAGAGACCACAGAGGTGGTCAAAGTCCGCCGAGCGCCACTGGACATACCCTCTGCTAGTAACCAGAGACGCCCGGCAACGGACGTTAGAGCGGCCGCGGCCTTGGGCCGCGGAATTAAAAAAAAAAAAAAAAGATACCGTGAAAAGTACATTTTTTAATTTGAATTACAAGGTAGTTAAGTAGGATGAAGAGTCAAGTTGTCAGAGACTCAATTCAACCTCAACTTTTCGTGCAAACAGCATTTGGTGACCTGATGAAGAGACTAGCGAACAAAATTTCCCGATTTGCGGTAATGGGCTGTCTAAACTGGCGTATTAGGTACACGTGGAACCAAAAAAAGGATGACTGACAAAATGTGGGGGCATAAAACGCTATTATCTGTATCGGAGAGTAAAATAGGACATTGTATGAGTGTGTATATATTACGTATAATATGTATTTAAAAAAATATACTAAACATGTTAAAATTATTTCAACAAAAACCAAACTGCTCGGATTTCAAATATAATTAGTCATTTAGTGAAAATCAAATAATTCATAAAGGATTAATTAATCCTGTGTTGTCTGTGGTCCACGTCACACCACAACAATATTACCTATATAGTCCATGAAAAAAAATACACGTCAAAAATTGATACAGCATCCGACTTCAAGCTACCGAAAAAGGACCATTTGGAAAGCCTCCAATAAAAAAAATAAAAATCGGTTCACCTAGTCCGACGATAACAACAACCGAAGATAACAAACATAAAAAAAACATACAATCAAATTGAGAACCTTCTTTTTTGGAACTCGGTTGAAAACGTTAGTTAGTCCGAGACGCCCATAGTGGCTGGCACGTAAGATTTTGTTGCTTTTCATCAACATTTCATAGCAAGGCAACGGGTTTCATTTTATTTCATTACAATATAGCTGCTACTTTTTATTAAATTCATACGGCTATTTTGGACATAACCCTTTATAAATGTGCCCGGTGACGGCAATACACTTGTCCCCTATTACGTGGGACTAAAAATACTGGCAAATTGTGGGTGTGTAATGCACCTCTGCCTACCCCTTAGGGGATATAGGCGTGATGTGTTTGTGTGTTGAAAACGAATAAAATTTAAACGTTCAAAAGCTGCTAAAATAAAAGACAGATTTAACACTTCATCCAAATGTAAGGGACCACAAATTACACAGTAATAACCAACAGTTGGAGAATTATACCTTACCGTTGGTAATCTTCGCGCTCGGTCCCGTAGCGAGACACTCTGATACCCATAAACAATGGACAATATATCAAATGTGTCTAAATTGTACCAAATTCCGTTTGTACCGTGAAAATCCGGATTACGTGTTGGTGTTAAAGACATTGTTTTGTTCTTATTTCTTTGTGGTTGTGCCACAAGGCTTTAATAGGCATATTTGGAGGTGACAATTTATATCCGTTATGATTTCTGTTTGGCTAATAAATATAATGGATAAACTCTGCTTTTGTTTTCACATACATTTTCTGTTTCCCTATACATTTTGGAATAAATATTTGAGTTTCTACTGTTTATTTTCACAAACACTGTTTCTTCTTATTAGGACCATACATCACGACCTATCTCCTAAGGGTTAGGTAGAGGTGTATTATCAAACCATGCCAGTTTTTTTTTATATTTAGGTCAACAAATTGACGCCACCCGCCTGATGGTAAGCTGTGGCGACGTCTGGCGATTGTGGGCGACTCTTATAGTACACAGAGTGGCCCTCAACTTGACGATCTAGTGACGTGCCTCTTCACGCGTCGCTTAAAGTAATTTTATCGGTCCTACGTAGGGGGCAAGCCTATTTATTGCCGTTGCCTCTATGGAATATTCAAACCATTTTGTAATTCAAACCCACTAAATAGAATCTTTGCAGGCCGAAAATATTATACACACAAAATTCATGCTCTCCACCGAAAAATTAGAACGTAACGTTTATCAAGCAGAAGCATTTCACCACTTTGTTAGTTCAACATTTCGCGACTTTCTAATCCCATGTAACATGGGGCGAGCCTGTTGCAGGTTCTGACCACTTTTGCCAGACCTTCTTCCGACTGTCAGCGGGTACAACTCGTGCAGATAAGGATGGCTCGGGCACTGGAGTAGTTGATATGGCTCCTTAGAACTGTTATTTATATAAATGCCGTAAAAGTGCATACTCTAGCCACGTGACATCGTAGTACCCTATGCCAGAAGGAACTTTTTATCGTGTTACAAACTACCTTCAAAAAATATTCATGAATATCGATTCGGTCATTTTTATATGCTCGAACAAATAAACAAAACGAAACAATAGAAAGATAAATTTAATTTCGGACTTATAAATCTATTAACGCGAAGTTAGTTTTTAGAACTATCTTCAATTTGTTCCGTCCGAGCGCTCTCTGCCTTGCAAAACGCTTAATCGATGCTTCTCTGGACCAGAAGGCTGGTTATTTTCTGGCCTAAAGAATAAGTATCACCATCCAACGTGGCAACACAGAAAGAATTCTGGGATCCTTCACAATCGGCAATGACGCGGAGGATTTTTTAAACGATATTTTGCAGTGTAAATATTTTTAGTACATTATTATGTATATTATAAATAGATAGAGATAAATTACAAACTGAAACAATTAAGCTACGAATAGAACTGCAAAGAATAGTACTCAGATAACGAAAAAGATTGAATTAGCATTTCATTCTGGAAGTATGCCCAGTTCAATTCGTTAGTTAAAACTATTAAAATGAATGCAAAAAGCCTGGTTAACGGGCAATCCAATGTTTTCTCCACTGCAGTGCATTCTATATAGACATGACAAGAGACAAGCAAATTAATGCTATTGACGATATATTATGATAATCTATAGTAACAGGTAAGTAAGCATCCAATGTTATTACTAGCTAATTATTAACTTATTTTATTAAAGACTAAGAATGAACGGTAAGTGTGGATGGGTTAGTGTGTGTTGTTCGTGTGTGTGTGTGTGTGTGTGTGTTATGCCTGGTTGTGTGTGTGTGTGTTTTCAGGTGTGCGTGAATGAGCTGCTGTTTGTAAAGGAAGATATAGATAGCTTTATTAATTATTCTACTTTTTAATGATCCCATGATTATATCTACGATATTACATATAAAAATTCCTCCGTATTTGTATAGTTTAAACTTTTTAGCCACGAAACTAGTGATCTTTTGCAGTCGTGATAAGCCATAGGATAAATTCTCAGAATTTTGTTTGCTTTATTGTACAAATAGGCTGACTTCCAATTTAATTGTCTACTTGCAAACGAAGTAGCAACGGTACGGATAGGAACTACATTATGACTGACCCTTTTATTAAGAAGATTGGGGTTAAAATGTACACTATCATGAACCTTTAAAACTGCCGGTAATATATAAAGCTGTCTAACTGTGAGTACATCACTTAGCTGATACAGTTCAACAGTAGGGAATCTGTATGGTTTAAAAAACATGACCTTTAAAACAGACCTTTGAGCTCTCTCCAGTTCCATAAACTTAACTTTAGTCGCTCCCCCCACACACCGGCATACAATAAGTAAGTATCGATTGGAGCAACGAAGTATAAATTCTGACAAGAATATCGGGTGCAGCTACGTGACGCAAAGTTTTGAAAACCCACTTAAATTTCCGTACCCGCTTTGTCAATAAGTCTAGGTGAGCATGCCATGATAGTCTTTGGTCTATAATTATACCAAGGTATTTTATATTTTGCACCTTTTCCAGCTGTGTACAATTGCAGTCAACATTTGAAGAATTATGGCAGTCATGTATCCGAACTTCAAAATCAGGTGGTGGTTGATAGGAGTCATAAATAGAGAAGCACATGTAGTTCGTCTTAGAAGCGTTTAGGGTTAGAAGATTACTTTTAAGCCAGTTGGCCACCCTTGACAAACCCATTTCAGTATTTGACCGAACTTCATCCCAAGTCCTTCCAGTAAACACAATGGCAGTGTCATCTTGTAACATCGTAATTTCATTGCACTCACAAAACGTAAACAAAAATTTGTAATGATATTATGAACGTCATTAGTGTCAGTTGATGTATAGATGTCAACTCGACAAACGTCAAGTCTTGACTATTATTCATTTATCATACGGTGTTATACAAATTGTATAGCGCACTCTAGAGGATTTAGTGGGAACTAGGCAGAGTAATATCTAGCCATGTCATAAAATTTCCTTAAAAAGATGTATCAATGATTTTGCGTTTTGTCCATAGAGGTGTTTCCGGCTGACGATAAGTTTTGCTTGTAGAAAAGTGGTTAGAACTAGTTTTTGCAGTAAAGGAAGAATCTAGAAACACCTCGGGGTTGATAAAAAGCCGGCGCGAGCTGTCGTGGGTCTCTTTCCACTGCTGGATACTTTAGTGAAAATATCTCTAGATCACTACATCTGTCTGATACTTAACCTACAAGTCTGGAAGAAGTTATTTTACTGGGAATAATATAAATTGAGTCGAAGCAATTGTCGATACTTTTCAAGCGTCCTATCGAACGTGATCTCAAGAGGCTGGGAGCGTTCCCTCCCATTCGACGTGGACAACGTGGAAGCATTTTTCTGTTTTAGGCATTCCAAAGGGCGTTTCTTGATAGTGTTACTGATGTCCGGTGTTTTGGAGCAGAATTGCAAGGGTAGTCGACGTTTCTGGAGCTGTACCGAAATAGCCTAAACATTCTACGGCAAGGATACGCGAGGTCGTCTTGGGCTCACAGGACCACAGCACGTGCGCCCCCTGACAATCCCAGCTGACCGCGTGAACCATAACAATTAAGTTAAGTATTTTGCTCACCATCTAATCCTGTGTTCTTCATCCATAATTCTGTCCACTCCAGTTTCAAGAACTAGCGTCATAATATAAAGGTCAAGTTTAAAATAATTACTGTACCTATAATCTATGATTTAAGAAGTAGGCTAGCAGCTACATACCTACCCTTTTTGTGTTAACTGTACAACCAAATTCAATATATATTGTTCAATATTGTAAGCTTATAAATTATACTCTCTGTGAACCCTCTAACTGTGGTACCTTATTGAATTCTCCAATCATCACACACACCGTTCATATGTGAACTGGCGCCCTGGGATACCATCCAATTGTCTCGTGAGCCTCCGCTGAACCGCCGGTGGGTAAGGTTGACTTCACCTGCTACAAGTGTCGCCCAACTTAGAGGCTTTTCTCCATTTTGTGTGTGTGATGGTCGGGGTTTCAATAGGGTAAACGGTCTGAAACTCTCCAGGACCTTAATTGGCTGTACCAAGCGGCAGGTACGTAAGCAAGGTTGTCTCCCATTTCCACATTGTGGTACAACCAAATCAAAATTTATTTTCAAAATTAAAATTGCTGCTAAAATTATTAAATTCATTCGGCCTTTTTTTTCGGATTAGTTTTAAGTCTGTTTGCCTGCTAAGTATCTTAGTAGGCAAACCTTTTTTTTTTCTTCTATTTCTTTTGAGGGTGAAATCAAAAAAAAACATATTTTTCTAATAAATAAATTTTATCTACTCAATAGTGGGTAGAAATTTTCTCTTCAGGGGCGTGACCCATATATTTTTTGATTTCTATGATGAGGGTAAAACCTCAAAGTTTTTTTATTGTAACTTATCTTTCTAATTCTTTAATTATTGTAACCGAGCAAAGTTGATAAAGAAATATTTTATTAACTACTCATTAACTTTAATGTAAAACAATACTTTCTGCTCTCTATCACTTATATAGTGTTGAATCTAGTGATTTAAACTAATAGAGAAGGTAGGCAGTTGTATTAATACCACCTCATTCTAACTATTACTATTTTTGAATTCTCTTTGTTTTTAGTACCTAAACTGTACATTAACTATTTAAATAGGTGCCTTACCTGTGTTTAACTATTAATAAATATTTTTGAAATCCATATCAGGTACCTATTAATAACTACTAAATTTTAAACTTTGTACCTCCACTTCGGAGAACTTGAATTTATTTTTTGCTTTTTATACTTAGATTTTTTAAGATGTCATACATCCACAAATATATATCTTGTCTGAGAAAGGATGAACTGTTTTATGAACTCGAAATTCTTGGGGTTTCAGTTGACTCTTCTTCAACGGTCACTTCACTGCGAAGTCAGCTGAGGACGGTCTTCAGATTATCTCGACGTGGCAGTTTGAAGGCTATGCCCATCGGGACACCGAGTCCTGACATCGAGCTGCAGTCTTGTGAGCCCAAAGTCCAAGAATTAGAGGCACTTGTCACATCGGGTGAGGTCGGTAGAGATAGGAATGTTTGTTCGAGGTCCGCTCTTAGGGCTAACTATTAGATCGCTTAGCTCGTTGTGGAATTAATTGTGAGTTACTGAACAATATCCGAGGTAGGCTCATCAAGGTTCTCGCTAGTGTTGAACCAAATGGTGAATCGGAAAATTCTGACAGCGAGTCCGAACAACCATTTAATGATAGGATCCCTACCGTGCGTTTGAGGAGTGACCGCTCGATGCGTAGTAGTGTGCTGGATATTCCTACTGTCCAGGAAACTATAGTTTACAAAGATCGTCCGATCAACTTAAATACTTTTAATTTAAAATATGATGGTTCAACCTGTGTACGCGTATTTCTAGAAAGATTAGAAGAGCTTAGACAGGCACGTGAAGTCAAGGAGTCGAAGATATTGGCTGCCTTCTCTGATTTACTGGACGGTGCTGCTCTAGCGTGGTACCGGACTAATAGGGACACCCTCAGTTCATATCAACAGCTGATCACTGAATTGAAGCTAAACTTTGACACACCTGATTACGATTACAGGTTGCGTGATGAAATTAGGCGTCGTACACAAGCCCGAACCGAGACAATGGCAAGTTACATTTCGATTATGACTGCCATGTTCTCAAGACTTTCTTTTCCTATGTCTCTGAATGAAAAACTAGATATTTTGATGCATAATATAAGACCAGACTACATGAAGGAACTAGCCTTACATGAAGTCGACAGTGTTGAACAATTAAAATCGTTAGGAAAACGCTTGGAGTTGGCACGTGTCAGAGCCGAAAGTTTTAGGGAGCCCGAGCTCAACACGTTCACCATCTCATCAGATTTAAACAAACTTCAGAATAAAAACATAGTTAAACCTGGAAAACAGGTTTCTCTAGTAGAACGTAGTCCTTCATCTAATGAATCTGTTTCAGTTGTTGAGAATAGACCCTCAACGACTAGTAGAAGGTGCCTACGGTGTGGAGACTCTAACCACAGTGCATACTCCTGCGAGCGCTCTAGGGAAATATTGTGCTTTAGGTGTGGTATGAAAGGTGTAAAAAGGCCTGATTGCCCTAAGTGCAATACGCCTCTGGAGCCAAAAAACTAGCTTGCAAGAGTCTTGCACCTATCGTGGTAGAAATCGGGACCCTAACCGGTTCTTCTCACTGCGAGGCTCTTTTTGAACAAAAGGAAGACGATATTCGACCCTATCTCGAGGTGAGAATACTCAACTTAAATGTATTAGGTCTCTTAGACTCGGGTGCGTCATGCTCTGTGCTAGGCAATGACTCACACCGCATATTCTTAGATCTAGGGTTTAAAGTGGAAAGCTTTAACTCGGATCGTAGCTTCACTATTAAGACTGCCGACAGCACTAACCTTGAGTGCTTAGGCTATGTCTCTCTACCCGTCTTATATAATTCTACTACTAAAGTAATTAAATTCTATGTCGTCCCAGGTATCACGACCTCGATGGTATTTGGGATAGACTTTTGGCATCAGTTTGAGTTGGCTAAGAATTTGATTTCACAAACTGTTCCCTCTGTTAGGGTTAATTCATGTAATCCCTTAGTCAGACTGAGCCAGTTCAGTCTTGAGATGGAGCACAGCAAGGGCAAAGATCATGTTGTCCCCGATGCTTTGCCTCATGTCAAGATTGACTTAGTGGATTGTACTATGAATAAAGATCCTTGGTACTTACATATTAAAAATAGGGTCACTAATAATCCTAAGCACTACCCTAATTTTAGCATTAGGGATAATCTCTTATATAGGTACTCTAAAAATAAATATAATCATACAACGAAATTTCAATGGAAGCTGGTAGTTCCACAAGAAGATAGGCTAGAGTTATTAAAAAAACATCACGATGATAATGTAAGTGCTCATCTGGGATACCATCCAATTGTCTCGTGAGCCTCCGCTGAACCGCCGGTGGGTAAGGTTGACTTCACCTGCTACAATCTGCATAGGAGAAGATACGTCCACAGTTAAGAACAAGGTTACATAAGTCGTTTATATAGATAAGAAAGAGAGTCGGCCCGATGACACTACCTTGGGGAACACCGTAAGTTATCTTTTCACATTCACTTATGTGACTACCTATTCTAACCTTCTGCTCGCGCTCGGAAAGATAACTTTCAAAAAGTGAGAGTGAGTTACCACGTATTCCAATACGGTCCAGGTTTGTAATAAGAGTGGGAACCGAGACGGTGTCGAATGTTTTTTTTAGATCAAGGAATGTAGCCAAGCATTTGTTGCCCATATCTAGATTGGAAACAATATGGGAACTGATCGAAGAAACAGCGTCTTCAGTCGACATACCCTTCCTAAATCCGAATTGTGAGGGCGAAAGGATATTATATTTGTTTAAATAGCCAACTAATCTTTTGTTAAGTGGTCTTTCTATAATTTTAGATATCGCTGGCAAAACGGAAATAGGACGGTAATTACCGACATCGCCCCTGCTGCCACTCTTATGTACTACTAGTGTACTAGTGACCTTTTTAGAGCTTTAGGGAAGATACCAGATTTGAAACACATATTGGCCAAATATGTGATTAAAGGAATAATAGCGGCCCAAGACTCTTTAAGAACTTTTGTTGGAATATTGTCCCATCCGGGGGCACTATTAGTATCAAGGTTCATAAGTACACTTTCAACCTCCGTAGGATCGGTGTCGAGTAAAACAAAAGATGACAGATTTGTCCTATTTAATATGGTCTGGATGTCAGTGATGAGCCGAGTTATTTATTATACATTCCGCCAAGTTATGACCGATATTTGAAAAATATTTGTTCACAGAGTTGACGGATACACTAGGGTTCTGAGGATTTTCTATTAAACCAAAGTTGGATATTTTTTCTGATTTATATTGTGTAATGTCATTAATTGCTTAATTAATGGCTGATAAAGCGCAGGTGCGGTTCCCGAACGCTGACCTAGTATTTCTGGGGGACTTCAATGGCCATCACATTGAATGGCTGGGGTCCCTCAAGACTGATCATGCGGGTAGAGCCGCCCATGCGTTCGCTCTCTCCCACGATCTGACCCAGATGGTATGCGGGATCACCCGGATACCAGACAGGTCAGATCACGCGCCCGCTCTGCTGGATCTACTGCTGACGAGTCGCCCAGCCCAGTACAGTGTTTCGGTAGGAGCCCCACTGGGTAGTTCCGACCACTGTGTTGTTCACGCTGGCATGAAGGTGTCACCTCCTGCACGTCCTGTACAAACGTCACGACGACTATGGCACTACTCGTCAGCGGATTGGGACGGTCTACGCGATTATTATGCGTCCGTCCCCTGGAGCCAGCGCTGCTTTGTAGGAAAGGCTCCTTCGGATAGTGCTTCTGCTATTGCTGGCGAGATCAGTTTAGGGATGGATTATTACATCCCTTTCACTGATGTCGCCAGTATCCGCAGAGCCCGTCCCTAGTTCGGGCGAGATTGTGCCAAAGCTGTTCGACAAAAACAGTCGGCATATCGCGCCTGGATCAGGGCCCGGGCTGTGCGCGACCCAAACGTGGGCCACCTCAAAGCAGCGTACAACCGGGCCACAAAGTCGAGTAAGAGGGCCTTTAAGAGAGCGGATGCCCAGCGCGTCGCGCGGCTTGGTCAGGAGCTCACTTCCCATCCCACGGGCAGCCGTGGATTCTGGCAACTGGCCAAAGCCGTGCAATCTAACTTTTGTCAGCCCTCGCTGCCACCGCTGCGTTACCCAGATGGAACACTAGCTCACAAAGCCCAAGAGAAAGCGGATATGCTCGCAGACCTCTTTGCGGCTAATTCCCGGGTCGACGACCGTGGCCTGCAGCCCCCCGCCATCGCCAACTGTGGCCACACAATGCCTGATATTGATATCAGGCAATGTGATGTACGGGCAGTGCTGCGGTCACTCGACACGCGGAAAGCCAGTGGCCCTGACGGCATTCCGGCGGTGGTGCTACGAAAATGTGCAGCTGAGTTGTCTCCAGTATTAACGCGTCTGTACCGCCTGTCATACTCTTCAGGGCTCGTACCGGAGGTCTGGAAGGAGGCGAACGTACAACCGATCCCCAAGAAAGGGATCTACAAGACGCAGATTAGTTCCTGCGTCGAATACTGGTCTCACCTCTGGGACGGCTCCGCGAAGTATCTGCTGGACGCTCTCGACGCTATGCAGCGACGGGCTATCCGTATTATAGATTGTCCGGAGGTAACGGGAAGCCTTGAGCCGCTAGTTCAGCGCCGAACAATAGCTTCCTTGGCCGCATTCTACCGTATTTACCACGGCGAGTGTTCTGAAGAGCTCTTCAATCTGATCCCACCCTCTTCCTTCCGATCCCGAACGACTCGTGCCGGGCAGAGATGCCACCCCCACACAGTGGATAGCATGTTCGCGAGAACCGAACGTTTTAAACGTTCGTTTCTCTGCCGAACGATAGTGGCCTGGAACGCCCTGCCTGTGCACGTGTTTCCTCCCACATATAATCCATCTTCTTTAGGCGGAGCGTGAAGAGGCACATCAGTAGGTCGTCAAGTTGAGGGCCACTCTCAATAGTAATGTGTGCTGAGAGTGGCCCACAATCGCTAGACGTCGTCACGACTTACCACCAGGCGGGCGGCGTCAATTTGGCTAACCAAATATAAAAAAAAATAAAAAAATAAAAAAAAAAATATTATGTAGATAAATAAATAAAATAAATAATAAATAAATAAAAAACCTGCCAAGTGCGAGTCGGACTCGCGCACAAAGGGTTCCGTATCAAAACGGCAAAAAATCACGTTTGTTTGAGCCCCCTTAAATATTTATTATATCCTGTTTTTTAGTAGAAATACATAATCTGTGAAAATTTCAACTTTCTAACTATCACGGTTCATGAGATACAGCCTGGTAACAGAGGGACGGACGAACAGCGAAGTCTTAGTAATAGGGTTCCCGTTTTACCCTTTGCGTATGGAACCCTAATAAAGAACTAACCTAAAAAGACACTGAACAAAAACCAACAACAGTGTTGATTGTGTTCAGCAAGATTAAATTTTGTCGAAAAGTGTACATCAAAATCCAAACACGAACATATTGACACAAGTTCTCGAACTTTCTAACCCCATAAATCCAAGGGTCTTGAATCTTTAATACTGCAGTATCGGCCTTCGATACGTGAGAACTTTTTAAGGGCCAAGTTGGCAAAGTTACGAACACATCTGTTCGAAACTGAGTTGAAATTGAAACAGCTACAAAACATGACGCGAAACTTCGGGGCTATTGGCTGTATTGCCCATCTTGTTTCTACTGTTACAAGTTTCTAAGATGCTGCGAACGTTTATGTACGAAATGAGAGTTGAGATAAATCATAATAGTATGTAATTATAAGGTTACAATACGTGAAAAGTAAGACAGTTATAATATTGACACTTAGGGCCGATTCAGTGCGCCGCGGATGACCTACGCGGATGCCCGCGACGGACGGTAAAACGTATTGAGCCTATGCAGCGCGTTCAGTGTTACACGGAGCTCTCCGCGCGAAACTTCGTCCGCGCCGCTCCTCCGCGCCGCAGACGTACGCGCGCGGACGCATTATGCTCGTAATGTTGTTGTTCAGAGCTAGGCGGACGAGCGTGCGATGCGGACGTGAAGTACTGTCGTCGTTATGACTGCAAACGTGCAAACTGAGGCGGTTATCCAAGAAGTACGACTTCGACCATGACTTTGGAATCTCAGTGATAATCTTTATAAAAATAAAGATGCAAAACTAAAGGCATGGTTAGAGGTTTGTGAAGCTGTTTGAACTTATAGGTTTCTTATATAAATCACAACGAATCATATAAGACTCTAGTTTCGTATGCAACTCCTCAAATGTCCTGATGGACATTTTAAAATATTTGAAAAATTTAGTTTCATCTTCTTGCAAATCAGAAAATAAAGCTATAAATTCTCCGTTAAGAAGCCTTTTCGCAACGATTGGATGAACATTAAATCTTCTAACACCATGGCGATGTTTTCTCTTGTTTAAGAAATAGGCAGCAACCACCAATGTAAGTTGTTTATTCATGACTGTACCACTTTCAATCACGGTCCGCACAGAACTGAACGAGATAAATCCATCCGCGACGGGCGAATGCGCTCCGCACGCGGTCTGTCCGCGGCGCAATGCATCCGGCCTAAGACTAGTCTCAAATAAGGCGGAACATGAACTATGTGAGTTAGATAAAAGAGTGAAGGAACACTATCTCGCGTCCATTGGCGTCTCTGGTACGCACCAGAATATCTCACTTACGCTTATTGCACGTTTATGCAAATTTATTATAATAAATTAATTTGTATTTAGGTATTTGAGTATTTATGTAGTTGTAGTTTATGAAAGTTTATTAAACTGCACATACTACGGCACCTGATTGCACTCAAATCTCCTCTACCAGGCCCACTGGAAGAGATCTCTTTAGAGATAAGTGGCGCCTTTGTAAACATATTTGTAACTTATCATATTATTATATCAATTACTGTCTATATTTAAAATATTAAGGTAGAAATTATAAACAGATCACAAAAACTGATGTCATCGGCAGGACTCGATTGTGATGATCTGTTTATAATTTCTATCTTAATATTTTAAGACTAGTTTAAGCAAACTCATTGCTTTGAAATACAAAAATATACTGTCTATACTGTTAGTACATGAATAAATAATTTTAGCATTATCCTATATTTTATTTATTTTAAAACATGTTAGTATTTACTAACATGTTTTTTCAACTACGCAAACATTATCTCATAAGGCGACTAACAAATCTTGTTCCCCAGCGCAATACGAAAATCTTGTAGTCTAGTCCCAGTGTGACGTTAGGAAACTTCAAAATGGCGGCTGTAAAATTTTTAAACTCGTTTAGGTTTGTTCTAGATTTAAATTCGTATTTATTTTTTTATGAACATTTCAACTTTGTGTTTTTAATTCACCATCGTTGTTATTTAAAACATACGCTCCATTTCGGTAAAAACACACGCTAACTTATAAAAATATTCACGAATCATGTAAGTACAATGGAGATCGAATTCTGACAATGATAATTTAATGGGCACGTCACTAGTATATTATCATTAATATTATATATTATTAATTGCAGACAAAAAACATTGCATTCCACAGCGATAATACTCGTATTATCAAAGTTTATAATATTGCTCATGAATTCAATTTCACCCTGTATATGTTGCTAACGGGCACGGTTTAAATACGTTCTGCCTGTAACCAGAAACGCCCGGCAACGGACGTTAGAGCAGCCGTGGCCTAGGGCCGCGGAACTAAAAAAAAAAATGTCACGGTTTAAAATGACTGTTTCTTCTTCTTCTTTTAAAAACGTGGCTCCATCGACGATTCGCCAATGTCAAGGTAGTGCTTGATTAGTTGATAGTCCCGCACAGAAGAACTAGTTATTCCCAACTAGCTCCAGGTGCAGGACAAGAAACGTTGTTCGTTATGAGAGTGTCTGGAAACCCGATAATTGCGGAGCGCCAGAGGTAACCTAAAAAGCCACCTGCCACGCGCTCAGCAAAAATCGTACTCCAAATGACTGTTTAAAACCAACGATGTTCTATTGAACCTACCAATTTTTCAGTATACCCTCAAACATTTAATAAAATATATCGGTACATGGAGCACGTTTGGCCTTTAGTCGACGCGCATGTTGACGAAGATCTATGAGTCAAACTGTCGTACGTACTGGTGCGAGACAGACGTGTGTATGCGTACGACCCACGTATCGAAGATTAATCTTTTGGGACACCAATAAATTACAAAGAAAATAAACATTGAATTAGAATCCTTTAGTTTTCGCAGATTTTTAGGGTTCCGTACCAAAAGAGCAAAGCGGGAACCCTATTACTGAGACTTCGATGTCCGTACGTCTTGGGCTGTATCTCATGATCCGTGATAGTTATAAAGTTGAAATTTTCACACATGATGTATTTCTGTTGCCTCAATTACAATAAATACTTAAAACAGAATATAATTCTTTTTTTACAGAACCCTTTGTGCGCGAGTACGACTCGCACTTGACCGGTTTTTCATATTGAATTTTACATAACGTAGCTTCATAAGTTCAAATTCAGACTCCTAATAGTTTTTTATCCTCGATTTCCAAGGTAACCTCTTATTATAGTGGGGTTAAAAAAATAGTCCGAGACGCCCAGGACTTTAATTGGCTGTGCCATAGCGGTTGGCACGTAAGATTTTGTTGCCTTTAATTAACATTTCGTCGCAAGGCAACGGGTTTCAAATTAGTTTTTTAAAATTACAATATAGCTGCTACTTTATATTAAATTAATTCGGCCATTTTGGACATAGGTACAACCCATTATAAATGTGCCCGGTGATGGCAATAGGCTTGCCCCCATTACGTGGGACTAAAAATACTGGCAAATTGTGTAATGCACTTCGGGGATATAGGCGTGATTTGTGTGTGTTAAAAAAAATTGTTGTATTAATTTCACAAGAATAATTTATCGTTCAGCTTGGAATAGTCTGGAATCTAGTATTCAGCCGCCTTGAATTAGTTCTTTTTAACTGTATTCACTATCTATTTTCCTTTGTACCTCGCTCTATGTAATTTTCACATCGAAATCTAGATATGGATTAATCACGCCAGAGATCTATGAATCTCGTTAAAACTTTGAACACTAAACTATCTTAATTAAATTATGTGATTATGACCGAGTTAATCAATTTGAATACTGTAGAAGTTTCTCGCTGCAAAGATCAGTTTAGTTTTAGTTGTTAGAAATACCTATCTGTATTATCTACCGAGAGATATTATATTAACAAATTTTAGTGATATTATACTGTTAGTGACAATTCAATTCAATTTTGTGACATTTAAAGCACCTTTACTGATAAGACATTGAGTGACATCCGTGCCTCGGAGAGCACGTTAAGCACTCGGTCTTGGTTGCATACAAACATCTATGGCAGTTGTCAGGGTTAGTTGAAGCCCTAAATCAAAAAACCTGACCTGTCTAACTACAGAACTACCATATGGCCCATGGGTTGTGGAGGTCAGAAGGCAGTCGCTTCACGGAAAAACCCGAAGTTCAGGCGAATCACCGTTATACTGGAAAGCCGAACGAATCGGCAAGTCGGGCAAATTGCAAAAAAATCTAAAAATAAAAATATACAGGAGACTACATATTTGAGCCGTTTAGGGTAGAGACACTGGGACCATGGGGTCCGAGTGCTCGCGGTCTATTCAAAAATATATCCAATCTCATGATCGATTCTTCTTAAGACCTGCTGGTTGCTATTTGAACATTGTCGGCGTCGAGCCGGAGGAGATCTTTGACGCCTGTAAGTGTAGATTTTAGAAATAATTTTAGTGTTTTAGTTAGTGTAAATAGTATTTTCTTCTAATGTTTATTTTCTTTATTGTATACTGTGTGAATAGATTTCAGTATTTAAAATATAATTGATGAGATTAATCAAAGAAGACACAACAAAGTCAATATAAAATATTCGTTAACCAATTTAAATCGCTTGTTTCCTTAAAACTGAACTGTGCTTACTTTGTTAAAGATTTTAAACTGCCAACTCTTAATTGGATGATTAATTAATACTGAATTCTAAAGGGGTTAAGCCATCGTTTAAAGGATTCTATTGAGAAAACGTTAATTGTGCCAAATGTAGACGGTGACACACTGTCAAAGTGATCAGCAAACAATATTCGTTTTGCCTTATAAAGTATACCTACCTATCGATTATGATAATGATTATAGTATTGACATTGCAATGAAAATAATAATAATAATAAATATGTTAGGATAATTCAGTAGAGCTTGTGATATGAGTACTAGATTTTATTTTTTATTTTTTGTACATTCTCACACAACGTCATCTAGCCCAAACTAAGCTATAAGCTTGTGCTATGGGATCTAGACAACTGATAAACATACTCGTATATTTCTAAATACATACATAATATACATAGAAAATACCCAAACTCCGAAACAAACATTTGTTGATCACACAAATATTTGATTCGACCCGGGGATCGAACCCGAGACTCCGGAGGCGTAAGCCGATGCACTACCGACCACGCCACCGAAGCAGTCAGATAAACTGATATAAATACTTATATACCTTTTTTTACATACATATTATACATAGGAAACATCCAGACTTCGGTACAAACGTATCTGTCTTCACACAAAGTTTGTCCCGAACGTGAATCGAACCCGAGATTCCACCGAAGCAGTCAAAATCTTAAACTTTGAAAACATTTAAGACGAAAACTAGTGGCAGCGGCGCCAAAAGCAATCACGAAGTATAGTCTTGCTATAAAAAATATGTGTAGGTATAAAGTACCGACTACACTATACTTACGTAGTCAAAAGATGTAGATGGCATGGACGGAAATCTATTTTTCCTGAAACTATCGCAGTTAGAGTCTGACCAATCTTACCGTAGACTAAATTTTTTGAACTTGTACAAAGCTAGTATAGAGTCGATAAAAACACCTCTCTATTTTTAAGATACACTGTCCCTCCAAATCATACTTACCAAATTTTGCAAGCGCACACTGCACACATTTCAAACTTCGACGTAACTGTAGTTAAGTAATCACATTAAGGACTATTGTGCTATCGCAAACACTAAAACACAAAACCCGACTCTGACAGCTAATTACATAAACAAATTGCCACTCGCTGTATTCAGTTCGTCAGATTTATTCGTCATTCGCACTGATTTTGTGTCACAGTGAACTTTGTAACTAAGTTTCAGCGCCGACAAAGTGTTGACAGAACTTCGTTTAAGACTGATTGGATTTGCGAATGCTCTTGATTAAATGATAAATACTTGCTACTCAGAATACATATTAGGCCATAATGATCGCCAATTTACGTCAAAGTAACAGTCTTAAAATCATTGTCAAAAATACATAAATCAATAATTATGTTGGACTAGCAACTGACTAAGTATCTGCGTATGGAACGCCTGTGATAAGCAGAGTCGTTACATAAGCCCATATTTCGCCAGTCGGAGGAGTAAGACGTGAGTCTCTTTATGAGATATAGAGAAAGATACAAAATATTCAAACGTTCAAATGGAATTGTATTAAAAGATTTCTTTACATTCAAAGATCAAGTCAGAGCAATAACAGAATAGACTCAATGAGGAAATTGGTAGGTACCTAAATTATACAGTGGTGTTTTATTTGTACCTATTTCAGACTTTATCCCGCAGTAAGCTATTACAGGACGTTCGTACAACCCTATTTGAGTAAGTTTAAGTGGAATAATAAACGTGTTTTCTTTCTAACTTCTTCTTAACTGACTGCACAGTGTTTCTAACGCTATCTATTAAACAATATCTTCTCACGATTGCAAAAATGCTAATATAAGCTTGTGTTGTGGGATCTAGACGACTGATAAACATACTTATATATTTCCAAATACATACGTATTATACATAGAAAACACCCATACTCCAAAACAAACATTTGTGGATCACACAAATAATTTGATTTGACCCGGAATCGAACCTGGGACCTCAGGGACGACAGTCGCATACTCATACCACTGAGCCACCGAGGCAGTCGGCAGAAGGCTATACTTCTGTACTAATCTTATAAAGAGGAAAGATTTGTATTCATATTTTCTTTAATTAACAGTCAGTGGTTTACTCAAATATCGTCAGATTTCACCTTCAACTTCTTATCGTCAGATTTCACCTTCAACTTATTATCGTCAGATTTCACCAATCTCTTGTTTCTGTACTTTACTTCTGGACCTTTTAAAGCAAGTAATGTGGTAATATGCTAAACTCACAAATGGTACTCTTTGGTCACCCATTCATAGGTAAATGACTTTATAACCACCAGCAAGGCCCAGATAAATATTCCAAGTTTATTGTCAGTAAATCACTTCTGACGCTAAAATTATAATAGTAAACAATTAAAATACAAATGGCTATTAAGCAACTAATAGTTATTTGAAATTGAAACCGTTTTTATAATGGAGTTCGTGCGTTTCGCGCGCTTTTCTTCCTACATTTTATTGGTCTTTCGAGCCGGATTTACGACCCCACCGATAATTGTATAGCAATAAACACTTGGAATATGACCTTAATGAGGTTTCAGAGATCCGTTTTATGATTTATAAGCCTTCATATTGCGTAATTGAAAATTATATTTTCTTGAATCGATTTGAAGCCTTGTCATAGAAACGTATCAATGGTTATAAATAACATTCCTTCATTTATTATAGTAAGCGAAATCTATATCTATCACTATCACTATAACTACATATTATAAAACGAATTCTCTCCGTCCGTATGTAAAACTACGCAACGGATTTTTAATGCGGTTTTCACCAATGGATAGAGGTTTTCTCGAGGAAGGCTTTTGTGTTTATAATTAGTCAAGCGGGCAAAGCGCATCTGCTAGTATTTAATAAAACAGTAAATAAATTTGTTAATTTTAAAATTACAATAAATATTTCGTATGTAGATCGAACGGTCTGTTATTTTAGATGACCTAAAAACGATTAACCTCAATTTTTTGTCGGTTAAAAATAATGATGGCCAAACTATAAAGAACCCACGCAAATCATTTCACATAACAAAAGGGTGCAAATAAAAAACATTAGCAATGGTAAATGAACTAAAAATTGAAAGGGTTTATAAAAGCATAGCGTGAAGGGTGTTCATGTATTGTTCTCTCGTATTTCAATCATTATGATTTGCAAACTGTAATAATACTTTTGGATTCAAATATTGATTGATTGTACTATGAAACTACCAACAGATTGATACAGTTCAGATAAAGCTATTTGTCTTCGGATAAAAATCGACAGTCAAAAACAAAATGTATCCTAGAATATAGTAGTCTGACCACGCTTACTTTGCAAAGACCTAAATATGGTAGATTTTAAAAAAAATAGGGGTATCCCCATGTTTATAACCCCAATTACACAATTGTGTAGTCTTGATACTTTGATTTTTTTATTTGTGCAACTGGTTATTGTAGCTTCTCTCAAGTCTAAGTCTAAGAGTAGCTTTATTAATGTTGGTAGTGTGAATTAAATTTGCAAAGGAAGCGTCCCCACCAATGGACTACTGTAGCCACACGTAAAAAGGATTCATGGTAATTTAAATAATAATAATTAAGATTTTAGATAATAAGTTATAATTCAAAATTATAAATAAAAAAAACGAGAGAAGTATGCCGCAATGGAGCCACGTTATTTAGATATGCCCGTAGCGGTAGAGACCTTGGGCAGTTGGGGCTCCGAAGAGCTTCGTCGCGGATGTAGGGGACTCTCGCTCCGGGCCGTTTCTGGTGCAAAAGTTGTCCATTGCCATTCAGCGCGACAACGCTGCTAGAATCATGGGCACTTTTGCGCCAAGAATGATGCGGGACGAGTATAATGATTTTGTTTCGTCTGACTAAAAAAATTCAAAATTCAAAGTATCAAAACTGTTTATAGAAAACTTCACAATGAAAGTCATAGACACAAATGTTGCTACACTAGTCTTTCTGTGGGGTTGCCAATTCATTCCTTTGCAAAGTTAGCGTGGCCAGACTATACCTACATCGTCAGTGAAATTAAATGAAATTTGAAAAAGAAAAACAAATAACATAATGTAAGTACTCGTACCTACATACTATTCCCTATTCTGTGATAATGGTTCTATTGAAATGAGTCTGTTTAAGTTAAATTTTGGTTTTGTAGTCAATCGGAGTCAAGATATTTTTTTATACACATTAATTTTTAAGAAGTGGGTTAACATACTTTTAAAAATGTGTCACACCTTTAGTTCGAATGTTTTACAATATTTTGAAACAATATCCTGTCGAGGCTTACGACCTCCCATTGTTAGTGCACTTGTAAAGTCGAAACTACAAAAGTAAAACAATAATGTGTTATTATGACATTTGTTCTGGTTCTGAGTCACCCGGGTTTATGCGGGAGCTTGTTGAAAGCATTTCGTTTTATTACGGACCCTAATTATATTGCATGATTCATTTTTTAATAAAAAGAGAACGTGTGAATGAATTGTTATATATGTTTTGTACAAAATTACTAGCAAATTGTGGGTTTGTAATGCACCCCTGTCTATCCCTTTGGGAATATTGGCATAGTGATAAATATAGTATAGCGTATCATATTCAGATCATAGTATAAAACAAAGTCGTTCCGTCCTTATGTATGCTTAGATCTTCAAAAGTACGCAACGGATTTTGATGCGGCTTTCACCAATGGATAGAGTGCTTTTTGAGGCAGGTATTTGCGTTAAATTTGTCAAGCGGGCAAAGCCACGGGCGTCCGCTAGTGTTCTATAAATCAGTCACAGGTTGCCTCGTTAGCGTGGTCTGTTGCACGGACATAAAAGTGCGAACTATGTGAGACTACTTTCTTCAAGACCCCTGGTTCAATATTTGTACGATTTGCGTAATAGTCTAATAGGTACAACGAGGGATAAGCGGAGCTTTGCATTTGTGTAAGTGACCACGCAAAAGTAGAATAAAAACTCTTTTTGTAGCTGTGTTTACAAAACAAGTGTGTAAACTTGTTAAGAGGCATGTCAACCAAATCCTGAGGAATTTTATTATAATTTTTTACAAGACTCGACTTCGACTTTACAAGTGCACTAACAATGGGAAGTCGTAAGCCTCGACAGGATATTGTTTCAAAATATTGTAAAACATTCGAACTAAAGGTGTGACACATTTTTAAAAGTATGTTAACCCACTTCTTAAAAATTAATGTGTATAAAAAAATATCTTGACTCCGATTGACTACAAAACCAAAATTTAACTTAAACAGACAGAATAGGGAATAGTATGTAGGTACGAGTACTTACATTATGTTATTTGTTTTTCTTTTTCAAATTTCATTTAATTTCACTGACGATGTAGGTATAGTCTGGCCACGCTAACTTTGCAAAGGAATGAATTGGCAACCCCACAGAAAGACTAGTGTAGCAACATTTGTGTCTATGACTTTCATTGTGAAGTTTTCTATAAACAGTTTTGATACTTTGAATTTTGATTTTTTTTAGTCAGACGAAACAAAATCATTATACTCGTCCCGCATCATTCTTGGCGCAAAAGTGCCCATGATTCTAGCAGCGTTGCCGCGCTGAATGGTAATGGACAACTTTTGCACCAGAAACGGCCCGGAGCGAGAGTCCCCTACATCCGCGACGAAGCTCTTCGGAGCCCCAACTGCCCAAGGTCTCTACCGCTACGGGCATATCTAAATAACGTGGCTCCATTGCGGCATACTTCTCTCGTTTTTTTTATTTATAATTTTGAATTATAACTTATTATCTAAAATCTTAATTATTATTATTTAAATTACCATGAATCCTTTTTACGTGTGGCTACAGTAGTCCATTGGTGGGGACGCTTCCTTTGCAAATTTAATTCACACTACCAACATTAATAAAGCTACTCTTAGACTTAGACTTGAGAGAAGCTACAATAACCAGTTGCACAAAGAAAAAAATCAAAGTATCAAGACTACACAATTGTGTAATTGGGGTTATAAACATGGGGATACCCCTATTTTTTTTAAAATCTACCATATTTAGGTCTTTGCAAAGTAAGCGTGGTCAGACTACTATATTCTAGGATACATTTTGTTTTTGACTGTCGATTTTTATCCGAAGACAAATAGCTTTATCTGAACTGTATCAATCTGTTGGCAGTTTCATAGTACAATCAATCAATATTTGAATCCAAAAGTATTATTACAGTTTGCAAATCATAATGATTGAAATACGAGAGAACAATACATGAACACCCTTCACGCTATGCGCTAGGCTACCCCTTCGGGATATAGGCGTGATATGTATATATGTATATTAACGAGTAAATTGACGAGTGCACAACTAGTGAATTGAGTGGCTCGGACTGCCGAGATTCTATTTAGAGGTAACATCTGTCCTGGCTCTTAGTATTTTGGTTTGAATTACAGAGGGCTATGGAGTTTCTGTATTGCTCGGTATCGTCAATAGGCTTGCTCAACTATTACGTGGATATTACCAACAAAACGTGCTAATTTATTGTACACAAAAGAAGACTACTGATAGATAGAAAGACCCATTTATTTAGTGCACTGTGGTCACACACTTACAACAAATGAACATTTTATAGTAGCTAACACAATAAACAAACAATATGACATGACATTAGGGATTGGAAGCATGTTCACTTATTATGAATGAGCATACATCCAAACCCCAAAGTCAACAAACGCGCGATTAATAGAGTGATACACAAATGCACCAGATGGGTGCCCAGTTCAGCATGTGCCAGGTGGAAACCTGACGCTGGTTTTCAACTGCAACTACTACTACAGCCATTTTGAGACGCGACACTGTCCTTTTATAGTACTACGCCTAACATACTCGTACTTAATTCTCTTCATAAAATTTAAAAGGATACTCATGTCTATTTTACATACGGCAAAGATGACAAAATCAAACGTAACTTAGGTATCGGGAAAACTCGAATATAACTTGAAAGTGTAGTATGAAAGTGTATCTATGAATATTAAATGGGAACGAACCTCGCAAATGTATTGACCAAAGAAATATAACTCTCAGTACTCAAGTCGGAGCAGAAACATCGCTTTTTGAATACGTAAACTGAAGTGATACTTTAAATACATCAAAGTTGAGTCGCGAACTTTTGAAAAATGTTGCGAGATATAAGATGTTGCAAACTCATATTTAAATGACACAAATGAGGTTGTTCAACTTTTTTAGGGTGTAAATACATTGGACGTGATGTAGGGGTAATCATAATCATAACATAGTACAAAATAGTCAATATATGCTTAGATCTTTAAAACTACGCAACGGATTTTGATATGATTTTCACCAATATATAGTGGTTCCCGAGGAAGGTTTTAGTATATAATTTGTCACGGGCGATGCCGTGGGCATCCGCTAGTTGTCTATAAAAGGAGACATTTTAATTTAATTTTGATGTGGTAGGTATCAGAACACACATGAATTCTCTGAGCTTTGAGTGTAATTTTAAGTTTTGAAACATTGCTATTTTAATCATCACTTGTCACTCTATAACGCATGACGTCTTCGTAGGTATCTTATTACAAGTTTTGACATAAAATAAGGTAACTTGACTGGATATTCATCTACTTTATTAGAATTTCCGCACAGTATACATTTCGTTTCCCGATATTCGCTTCCCTGCATTTGTATAATCTCACCCAGATAGCCTATGAGTTTGCTTTTCAAAACTTGCATGTTCTCATTTGAACTGTCCGTTTCTGGATACGAACCGCAAACATCGGTTTCATGAATTTTGACTTCAACCCCTGCGGTATATATGAAGTTTAACGTGTTGATTTTATGAATTCCTGCTTTCCATATCATAATTTGGCTTTGAAATAGTTGTAAATGTTATATACTTAGATATGCGCCATCAAAAGGGTAATTAAGTTGCCCGCAGTGGAGTTATTATTCAAAGCTATGGTAGAAGGAACTTTATTATACTATCTGAGTAATTAAAACGTTATTCGTAGTTTACTCTTTGTGGGTAGTTGCACATTCGGGTGAATGTGCAACTACCCACAAACCTACATCTTATATGTAATTATACATATTACATATAAGATGTAGGTTACAAATGTATTATGAACTTTTCTTACTTCATATTAAATGTGCGAAATTTTTACTAGTTGTTTCTCTATCACGTTCCACTGAACGAATTTGATTGTTTGTTATACAAGGCAAAGACTTTCAATACATAGACACGAAGAGTAGAAGGTACTGAAAAATTGCTCACGTCGTTGTTGCCAATTGCCAACAACTCATATAGTCAATTGGGCGTATTTTCATTTAAATTTATTGTTAAATTTCTATAATATTTCTTACACATTTATTACCTGACATTTATTATGTCTCTTACAGTACCTACCTACTATATTTCGTACTTTTCGTACATTTGAATCTGCCCGTCTATAGATTGGAGGTCTATGATACAAGTAGCGGAAAATGTAAAGGAAGGATTTTAAAATGAAGAAAGTCCCCGACGGTGTTTACAGGTCAACTAATGTATGCTCCTCAAAAACTGTATGTGTCCATTTTGTCTAATTGGTGTTAGAAATACCACTAAAAATGACATGACGATTAGTAAGTTACTCTGCTACATATCTGTAATCACTTCTAAGGACGCTGAAATATATTTACCAATTCTGTTTTTCATTCTAGGGTCTGAGCTTATTGTTATAGAAAAAGCGATTTACTTTGTCACTGAAGAATGACAATATAGTCAATTGGTTTTCTTTAATTAATTAAAACATTTTAAAACTTTTATTAAGTACCTTCTCAGTCTTGAATGCTATTGTTATTCAATAATAACAATAGCATTCAAGACTAGGAAGGTACATAATAAAAGTTTGGATAAAAGGATGACAATTCATACTATGTTTATTATTGGGTTCATTTCGACACAAATGTAATAATTTGTTAAGATAATTATAACTTATTTTCCCACTGAGGGTAGAGAGAGAATAGTCTCCATTTTTTTTTAATTATAATATAGCTACTATTTTTTATTAAATTAATTCGACCATTTTGGACATAACCCTTTGTAAATGTGCCCGGTGACGGCAATAGGCTTGCACCCTATTACGTGGGACTAAAAATACTGGCAAATTGTAGGTGTGTAATGCACCTCTGCCTTCCCCTTCGGGGATATTTAGTTAGTAGACTGTTTTATTAGGAACAACCCGCTATTGTAAATACTGTGTCCGCTACTTTACGCAGTAGACCAACATGTCAAACACACGTCAAACAGCACCATTCTGTTTACACTCTTTAAGATGTGTTTTATTATCTTTTAACTGTTCATGTGTTGAATAAATATTTACTAACCGAGTTGGTGATGAGAGACGGATCGGAACGGAATTAGTTTCAAGTGGGTATTCTATCATAGGATAACCATACAAGCAGCTGATTAGCGCAGCTTCACCTTTTTCTCGTTCCCGATTCTCCCGGGAACACATTACCGGGATAAAAAGTAGCCTATGTCATTCGGGGATAATGTGGCTACAAATAAGTCAATAAAAAATCAAAATCGGTTCAGTACTTACGGAGCCTATTCAATGTAACAAAGTAATCAAATAACATAGTATATACAATGTAACATAGATGTAACATAGTATATATAATGTAACATAGTATATACACAATAATATCATAATGGAACTGAGAGTATCATAATCTATATATATTTAGAAATGGGGAATGTCCCCCCTTAGCTCTCGAGAACTGCTTATGCTCCAATGATGGTTGACCCCTCTATGGATAGCCCTCGATCTGGAGGCAAGCCAGAAAATTTAACCTAGCCCTAAGGGGTCAAAAGTTATAGGTCAAAACCTATGGCGTGGTGCGGTGCGAAGCACCGCGCAAGACACCGTACTAGTAAATAAAATAAAACATAAAACGTTTCCGTTCCCTATCTAATCTTTAAAACTACACAACGGATTTTGATGCGGTTTTCACCAATAGATAAAGTGGTTCTCAAGGAAGGTTTTCTGTATATAATTTGCCAAGCGGGCGAAGCCGAATAATATACGAAGTATGTGTTATTTAACCAATGCCCGAACAGTAGAGATTGTTGCACTTGCATTTTAAAATGGTCCTGGCTCTTGACTGTTGGAATGTGGGTTTATTACGGATTATAGAATAGTTGGTTCTTTGGCCGTTTGTAGTACCTGCTAACGGGATACCCCCAATAGGCGGCTTTGATCCTACGTAATAACGTGGGATCAAAGCCGCTTCTGACAAAATATGGGTGTTTAATACACATCTGTCTAGTATTTGGGGATATGTATGATGTATTTCACCAGGTTCTCACACGTGTGAAGTTGCGTGAAAGATCTTGTTATGGGTATTCTAATACTGCTGTATTCTACGTTCCAGTTTGGAAACCAATCTTCACAGCTATTTTACATGTAAATTTCAGCACCTATAACATTACCGTTTACGTTGCTGGTTGTCTGGTAACTGTTATCACTGGGGTACTAAGACGACAGGTAATGGATATTGCCGTGTGCAAATTACGAGTTTAATTCAGGCGTGTAGTGGTATAATACTGCCAGTGACACACTGCTCTTATGTTTGGATAGCACTTAGTACAAAACCAATTTCGCAATTGAGCTACAGATACTATCCTATTTGTCTAGCGACTATTATTTAAGTAAACTTTCTAATAGATGTCTTGTAGATTAACGGCCGGCACAGGCGCTGTATACAAGCATTGGGGTATCTAATTACCAATATATATATATATATATATACATAATATATATATAATGGTAGTTCGAGACGCCCAGGACTTTAATTGACTGTGTCAAGATTTTGTTGCCTTTCATCAACATTTTATCGCAAGGCAACTGTTTTCAATTTTATTTAATTACAATACAGCTGCTACTTTTTATTCAATTCATTCAGCCATTTTGGACATAACCCATTACATGTGTGCCCGGTGACGGCAATAGGCATGCCCCCTATTACGTTGGACTGAAAATACTGGCAAATTGTAGGGAAAAATTATGAGCTACAGTATCTTACCAAATCACTTACAACTAATATTCTCGCACATGACAAGGGTGTAACACATACATGACGTAAATATTTATATACAAGAACTATGTCTGTGGTCGAATCATCAGGCAATTAAAGGTAGGTATGTAATTATACAAAAATAAAAATAAAATAAAATATAAAATAACGTTTATTATCTTTGAAATTTTCAGAAAATTATTTAGATTCGTCAGAAGTTGGTGTGACTCTACCGAGGGTTCCAAAATGCAACGAGACTGAGAAGAGCCCTCAAGAAACTCAGCTCGGCTTTTTTCAAAATATTTCATCTTAAATCTAATACAGAGTTATTTAGAAAGGAGCAATTCATTACGTTGTTACAACCAGGCCGCCTTGTCATCTAAGAAATCATTAATACTATAATAAGCTTTATGGCACAATTTACTTTTTATTAGTTTTTTAAATTTATTGGCAGATAAATTTGCTATTTCGGTTGGCAATGTATTGTACATTCGAATAAAGTTCCCCGCAAAAGAATTACTCACTTTACATATTCACTATACATATTCTATTACATGTTGTTGTTAATTCCCGGGTTAAAGTAAACACGAAAGTTTGAAAGTTTGTTATTTTTCGCCGCTATTGTTTGCCAGTTTAGCTTGATTTACTTAAGTACATCAAATTCACACGTTGGTGGAGTGCTCGGCGTGGGCGAGTCAGCGCCGGAACCTCGTAGTGGGTCTGGGCGTGGACACCCTCTCGCTGGAGACCATGCTTCAAGCCATGGTCTCCAGCGGGAGTAGGTGGAACGCGGCCGTGTCCTTCTGCGAGCAAGTCATGCTTGCGAAGGAGGCGGCTGAGAGGGAGAGGGAGCGTGCCCTCCCTGCCGAGTTCCGTAGTCAGCGGCGTGGGCGCCGCAGACTCATCTACGCCCAAGACCATCGACCTCCATGATCGGGGCCTGAGGACGGCGGGATCGCCACTCGTCGTCCTTACAGAAGCAGGCTAGAAGGGTTGCGTGCTGCGGGGCCTTTGCCCCATAGCACGCAACCAGATTCACTCACTGACGCGGGATAAAACCCAACCCCAACGACGCGGGATTCTCATCCCGACCAAACCCCCGCAGAGACCACAGAGGTGGTCAAAGTCCGCCGGGCGCCAATGGAAATACGTTCTGCCTGTAACCAGAGACGCCCGGCAACGGACGTTAGAGCGGCCGCTGCCCTGGACCGCGGAACTAAAAAAAAAAGTACATAAACTTATTCACCCGTATGTCACAACGAAAATCGTGGCACCACTAAGACTCATGGAATAGTTAACTTGCATTTAAATAACTTGCAAATTATTTCGACCGACCGTCTCTAGCAGGCGCATTTGTGGAATGCTTCATCTCTTTTGTTGGTACTTGGCGCTATCCCGCGCTTTGTTTGTGAGGAATCTCAAACTTCCTTAATAGTATTTCTGACCGACTTCAAAATATGCAGTGTGTTCACGATTCGGCTACTTTTTGATGTATGTTCTGGCATGATTGTTATACGTCCGAGACGCCCAGGACTTTAATTAGCTGTGCCATAGCGGCTGGCACGTAAGATTTTGTTGCCTTTCATCAACATTGCATGGCGTAAGGAGTTTCAATTTTTTTTTCAAAATTACAACATTGGTGCTACTTTTATTAAATTCATTCGGCCTTTTTGGACTTAACCCATGATAATGTGTCCGGTGATGGCAATAGGCTTGCCCCCTATTACGTGGGACTAGAAATACTGGCAAGTTGTGGGTGTGAAATGCACCTCTGCCTACCCTTTCGGGAATATAGGCGTCATATGTGTGTGTGTGTGTGTGTTTGTGTGTGTGAATGTTATACATGGTCGACTGTATGGTTCTTCAATATTTAGATAGACATTATAAATGACGAAAACAAATGTCATCAGCAGTACTTAAACCTGTATCCTGAGGAACGGGGAAGCAATCTAATTGCTTTCAAAATACAAGAATACTAGTTATCCCGGCGAACTTTGTATCGCCTCAAATATAAAACAAAAAAAATAAAAAAACGAATATTTTAATATTTCATGCAAATGTATGTATTATTAATTATAATTGAAAAACGCGACGGACCGACAGACAAATTGTCGTATTAGATAATACACATAGCATTTTGGTTAGGTACACGACAAGGATGACTTAGGCCCCGGAGATGTTGACTTCCTAGCATCTATTGGTTGGTCTGGTATATCAACTTTAAGATGGTCTTTCGAATCTATCGTAATGATAATTTTCTACATAACATACAGAAGCTAAAAGCCGTTTTAAATAGACAAAAAAGAATCCGGAATACGTCCAACATCAATTTGATGGGCGCCTCAATTTCCATGAACTAATTACGGTACGTGTCAAAGGCGACTTTGGAAGTTGCGTTAAAGTCTTTTTATCAGAGTAGACTGATTGCCTTGCATTAGTCAGCGAATTTTTCCCCTACCATCTCCCAAAGATTTACTGTATTACATTATGTTTAATGTTGTAGATAAAGAGGCAATTGATGACCTACTTTAAGTGTCAGTTGCGCAGTTAATAACTGAGATGAAAGCAAGTCAATTTTTAGGAATTTTTAATTCTGTCGACATGTTTCGATCGCGTTAAACTTCTGGTACGCTAGTCGGCCTGGGATCACGAACGAAACGTCAGTAAAGCACACAAATCTACACCATATTTGTTTTAATTCCCTACCTAATATTTATTTATGTAGTTTTAAAATAAGCACGCCGGCTAAGCCACAGGCAAACGCCAGTAAATGTTTTACTTATTTATACCTTAATTGAGTTAATATCTGACACCGTTATTTATTTTTAAATAAAGCCTTTGTACTAAGCCTTAAAATATAATTCACTGACAAAAGACCGAGAAAGAATTCGACACCGGACAATCAGAACTTCGTGTTTACTATACTTTCAAAAGAACAGTTGAAAACTGTAATTACAGAAGACCGTTAATTAATAAGGTCCTTGAAACTTTTTAAATTAAGATTTAGGGTTGTCAGATAGCTGAATAAGATGATCTCGAATTATTATTTAATTTACCGTACAAGAATGTTTGTAAGAACCATCTGAGATTGATGGGTACCTAAATAAATGCAAATATTTCTTGTAATATTGATGTTAGTACAATTTAATTTGTGCTGGTGTTACTTAAATTGTTTTTTGGGCCAATTAATTCACGGCAAAAACTTTTATGAAAACCATATCTCTATAAAATTATCGCAATAAAGTTCGGTTTTCGTAAAATTTATACGGAAATTTTTAAATGCTTTATTATAAACTGAAAATGAATAAAAATACTACACAAGAAATCCATATTATACCTATATCTACGAGTATTATAACACGCGTCAAAATAAAAGATATTTATGTCTGCATAGGGTTGTAAGAATTAAATTCTAATCTCTGTTTGAGTAGGAACCCTAAGTATAGGTTCAGTGCAAATGGCAGGCAGTTATTATTAATTCGTTACCGCGGTTTACAAGAGATCTCCCAAGTCTTGGTAATGACAAAAGTCAGAAAGTTTTTCTGTAATCATACGGCAATTCCTTTCGGCAGTTCGACTTAAACGACGATTGACTTGAAAATCTTTTGCCCGAGTCATAATTTTGAGAAAAGTTTTGTTTATATACGAATATTTTTACTTTTTTCACGAAGATATAGGTAGAGTATACCATTATACCCACAAAGTGCCAGCTTATATTTTACTCTCAGGCAACAACCTCCTTGTGTTAACTAGAACCTCATCCAATGATTAGAAGGAACATCAGCAGCTTTGGGTTGGTTTAGTACTTTTTTATATTAGGTTCACCAAATTGGCACCTCCCGCCTGATGGTAAGCTGCAGCGACGTCTGGAAATTGCGAACCTCATCCGCATGTCGATCAAAGGACTAAGGCTCTGACAAGCATAGAAACTACCGATAAGCGGCCATAGGCTCGCTACCTAGTGGGACCAACTAAGTTACTGGCGATAAGTGGGTGTCTAACACGCCTCTGCCTACCTTTTAAAGGAAACAGATGTGATTTTATGTATGTATGTATGTAAAAACTCACCTCCATCCTCAGGGATATTCAACAACTTCTTCGCACCAGGACTAGGCCCTCGGACCGCCGACAACGCCCTCTGCAACGTCTCACTAATCGGTTTACCCCCAGCCACTTGCCCGAGCACTGCCACTATTACTAAACACCTCACAACACTAACACTGGATTGGCCAACTCTTCGCCAGCTGGAATCTTGCTTCCCCATTCCACTGACACTAATAAACCCCATTATTATACCCCTAATAATGTATGAAACTGCCGCTACATTTTTTGAGACATCTGAAACAAAAGAGAATTTGGTTAAAAAATTGTGGTGAAAGACAATTATTGAATGTTTCAATGGCGTAGTCGTCTCAATGGAGCATGAGACTGCTACTTCAGAAATCACGTGTTTGACCCCGGGTCACGTCAAATATTTGAACTATCTGCATTTGTTAGCTTCTGGTATATATTGTGCAAGCGAGTATTTAACAATTTGTAACAGTTATTTAGTTGTCAAAGTACAAACTCAGCTATTGCATGGCCTTTTTTCAGTTGGCAATCAGAAAGTTGCCTATAAAAATGTGCTACATGAAAATCATAATTGTTTTGAGAAACTGCTACTAAAGCATCTAAAGCATCTTCTTTTTCTTAATATCTCTCGGGAAGTCTCGGGAATCAAAGTTTTTTTCCGAATGCAACCGAATATTAATTTCCATGTCCATAAATTATTAGATTAATCTCCTAAAAACTAAAACTAAATTTAAATTGAATTTACACCTACGTACTTTATTGTCGTTTTGTTTTGATATTGGTTTGTAACTCTATAGAGCTGTGAAATTATAATCATCGGTCGTGCCTGCGACTTAAACAGCTTTCCCCCATTCAAATGTAAATAATAATAAAAAGGGGCGGTAATAACATCTCTATTAACTTCCAAAACGATGGATATCCGACGAAATCCGAAGCATATGCTTAAGATATGAAGGACATTAAAAGAATTATAGCACTGTACGTTCTTGTGCGGCAAATACAGATGTTTCCATGCATTCTGATCTGCTTGGTATCATCATCCACTAAGCCTTTTCCCAACGTAGTTGGGGTTGGCTTTCCAGTCTAACTGCGATTCGGCTGAACTTCGATATTTTCCGCGGAGCGACTGCCATTTGACCTCCACAACCCATGGGCGATATCGAAGCTTTGCCTGGTATATTTACTAGCAAATAAAGGTACCTGTAGTAAGGAATTGAATATATTCTCGTATAAAATGCAATATTACAAGTTTAGAATGGGTTTCAATTAATGTATTTTAGTCGAGCAAATAGATTTGTGTGAAAATAATCTCTCGTTATTTCTCTGACATGGTAAATTGGAAGTTCTATCTTGAGCCAATATTAACCTTTAAGCTAAAATGAGGACACTAAAGCCGATAATTTATAACGCATAAAACGTCTCGTAAACTTCTACTTTCGTTAATTAGACCTTTGCAATTAAGGAGAAATTGTTACGTTTTGTTATGCAAATTGATTTCTAGCACCTTGGAAGTAATCGTGTTATATAATATTTATAGGCTTTTTATTGCTTCTTTACATATTGTGAGCAAATTTATCAGAAATAGGCCTTTAGATAGACCAATGAGTGTAACAGTGGGAACCGAATGTTTAAAGAACCTCCGAACTGCGATGATAACGATGTAAATTGTTTCGAAAACACGCTGTACTTTCACAAAATTGGTAAGTATGATTTTAACGGTATAGGTATTATGGTCCTTGATGGTAACGTCTTTCAATGTGTATCTACATTGGAATGAGTTAGGGAAAGCCTTAACCAGCACAGGCTCCTAAAACAGGCAGGTATACGGTAAATGTTTGATATTTATGGAGTGTAGAATAAAAGCCCAAGTTATAACACCTGTGGAAACAGAGTTCCTGTGTATTATAACAAGCGTGACAACTTAACTACATGCCAAGGTATCACCACAGAGCACTGGTGCTCATGACCAAGAACTTCAGTTCATCCGAAGCAACAAGGACTGAGGCAATTTATAGTAGTAGCAATACAAAAACCAAGACACCAACTACCCAACAATGCTTAAGTAAAAGATCAACCCTTCATGTTACTAACAGGTAAGTGCTTCTATAAGGCGTATAAATGTATCCTCTACTTTCAAGATGGGTTTTTACAAGGTTTACTTGACTGGGCGAGTCAGCGCCGGGACCTCGTAGTGGGTCGAGAGGTCGGGGAGATGGTCTCCAGCAGGAGTAGGTGGAACGCAGCCGTGTCCTTCTGCGAGCAAGTCATGCTCGCGAAGGAGGCGGCCGAGAGGGAGAGGGAGCGTACCCTCCCCGCCGAGTTCCGTAGTCAGCGACGAGGACGCCGCAAACTCATCTACGCCCAAGACCATCGACCTCCATGATCGGGGCCTGAGGACGGCGGGATCGCCACCCGTCGTTCTTACAGAAGCAGGCTTGAAGGGTTGCGTGCTGCGCGGCCTTTGCCCCATAGCACGCAACCAGATTCACTCACTGACGCGGGATAAAACCCAACCCCAACGACGCGGGATTCTCATCCCGACCAAACCCTCAACAGAGATGGTCAAAGTCCGCCGGGCGCCACTGGAAATACGTTCTGCTTGTAACCAGAGACGCCCGGCAACGGACGTTAGAGCGGCCGCAGCTATGGGCCGCGGAATTAAAGAAAAATAAAGGTTTACTTGACTATTAGAATTATCGGTATATTTACCATGTAAGGTTAGTTTGAGTTTCCGATCATTCTTCCGTTGTCATGGCGCTGAAATGTCGGAAACTCAAACCAACGTTACATGGTAAGATATCCCGTAATCATGATACTTTACCTAAGTTTGCATGGTATAAAACCATGTCAAGGTGGTCATTTATCAGTTATAAATACTCGGAGAACATATACGACGCTTACACACAAACTTTGAAGTCTGTAGCTCAAAGTTATCCCTTATCCCTACGCTACCCGGAGTTTTTTTCGTTTCTTTTGGTCTATATTTTTCTTTGTTGAAGCTATCTTTTTCAAGTTGAACAATACTTAAGAGTTTCCAAGCGTAGCTAGTTCAGAGAATACATGAATACAAATCTGTAACTTATTAATTTATTTTTGGTTCGAAGTTTTGTTTTGCTGTTTCATGATGCGGTTTATTTGACTGACTTTCAATTGATTGATGTTCGTTATTGTTTGTGATATTTGTTTTTGATTGATACAAAATTTTTGGCAAGAATTATTTCTTAAGTAGTTACTAAAGTTAAATCAATTGCTAATAATAATTACATACGTGATCTATGTTTTATGTAAGTTAAATTGAAACAACATAATGATTTCAATTTAATTAACATTCATGTATCAAGCATACTAACTATGATGTATGTTATTTACATAACTATAATTTTATTTATAATTTATAAACATTAAGAACTCCTCCAGCTCGTCGCCAGCTGACAATGTTCTTAGAATACTGGCAGCATTGTCACGTTGTATTTAAAGCGAATTCTTTATACTTAAAAGTGATATCAGCCTCAAGTGTGGACCATGATTATGTAAGTACTATTCCCCATTCTGTACCATGATCCAGTTATAATGTATGATACCTATTTAATAAAATATGAATAGACCACGAGCACAGACACGGATGTCAGATAATTACTACATATTACAAAACTCCTCCACCCCGTCTATCTGTTTGTTCGCGATAAACTCAAAAACTACCACATCAAACTACTTAACATCTGTCAGATTACTGATAGTAAATGGTAATAGTAGTAAGTGGAAGCAACAAACCTATTGGCAAAATGTGGGTGTGTGTTGGACCTCTGCCTGCCACGTCGAGATATAGATGTGATTGTATGATGAGGCTCATATTATTGAAAATAATTTTCGCAAAACTCATTACAAAAATGCGTTGTCTCCAATTCCTGATGATTCATCATTAAGATGCATCATGAGTTCTGCATTTTTCCAGTCAAACTCTAGATCTCACAGTTTTTATTATAGTCTGATTCACTCGTTATTCATCATAACAGTGGAATGTTTTAACCAGAATTCACTACCAACAAGATTATGGTTCGCAGGTTCAAACCCCATTCAAACTCCAAGCAAACTGCTGACATCTGAAATCTATCCATGATTTCTATGAATATTAAGGGCCCAGACCGCGCACGGACAAAGTCGATTTTGAGCGACAGCAGCGCTATTGTTGCCCGAATCATCCGACGGGCGGGTGAATGACCCAGAGAGCGCGATTTTGAAAATGTTTTGCGACAAACGTTCCACGTTGAGTTATTGTTATTGAAGTTGAATATTTACAGCATAACAAAAATGTTGAATTATTGGAAATAAACGACTGCCTATTTGTAAAATATTCCAAGAGTAGTTTTCGTTATAAAATGATCCTAATTACTAGATAAATAAATAAGAGTAGTTTGAGACACAATTTTTATGATTTTCTATTTATAATAAACAATCAAGAGCAGGTCCGGACTGACCTTTTTGTATTCTACTTACCTAAAATTCCAACTACGAGTACCTATGTATTTATTTGTAATTTTACTACCAAAGTTTATTCTTATTTCGTAAAATTTTCATTCAATAAAATAATTGCAAATTCAGTAGGAAGTACGGTCGAAATAACATCACGCCTTTCCTCGCTAGTGTTTATATCTACGCAAGGAAATGTGCCTATTGCGTAAACTCAAATACTTTTTGCTTACGATCACCTCGCAATCTAAAAAATCTTCTAGGGTTGTACAAAAAATTGTCAATAAATGAAACACAAGTATAAAAATGGTTCATATAATTAAAAGTAAACAAAATATGAGTCGCCACCTAAAAAGCGTGCTAGGGTTGTACAAAAATTAGTTATAAACAAACATGAAATTTATAAATTATACATATACTTAATTAAACGAAAGTAAACAATAACAAAATATGAGTTTAAGAGTTTCTAATGTTTTTTTCATTTTAATGATTACTGATCAAATTCTGATTTCTACTAATTTGATGATAAAATCAATTGCTATTGCAAAACCTATCAGAATGAAAATGTTACCAGCTGCCCGATTCACGTAATAAAAACCGTAGCGTAGTGACTTAAAAATGTCACTTCGCACACTTTTTAACCGACTTAAAAAAAGAAGAAGATTCTCAATTCGCTGTATTTTTTGAACCGATTTTGATGATTCTTTTTTTTATTTGAAAGCTGGTGCATCCCGTGTGGTCACATTTTAATTTCATTAGGATCGGACCTTGGGTTTACACCAGGTAACTCTTCAAAATCGTATAGGAATTGTATAGAAATTGAGCTATTGGAAGATTTATGACAATCCAAGACTAGATAAGTAAGTGCGTTAAAAACAGAAAACCAAAAGGCGATTTCTAAGTTTCTAAGTTAAAACGACTTTTGAACTGGCGTGTTTACGTGAATCGACCGGCTGGGTAGTTAAGTTACCTCAGTCTCTTTCAAAATCATTAGACGTTCTTCTCTTTCAAAACACGTAAAGCTCTTTCTTTCCTCTCTTTCATAGCCTCTATGACATTGGGCGGGTCACGAATAGGCATGCTTCGTGACTGCCGAGGATCAACTAATTCTGGAAGGAGGCAATCGTAATAAAATCTAACTAATTTCATCTCCATTTTCTCCTTCCAAAATTTGTCGTCCTTTTCTATAATATAAACTTTCATAGGTACAGTAGCACCAAACCAGATGCCAAGCATGCAAACGTTTCTTTTAGTTATATGTAGCTGTCCCTGAATTTGGAAATACCAGTAATGATTTTTATTTATGACATAACCCTTGGAAGCCTTGTCCTTAACCCAAAAGGTATGTTTGGCCATTGCTTCATCAAGAGTCATGCCAGCTAAAGAATGTGGGCACTTAATTTCAATTAAACCGTTTGCATAAATGCCATCTGGTGTAGTACCAAGAAATTCATATTGATCGTCGACGAACAAACCGCAACCTTGTATACTAATATTCTCTTGAATTTCTAACTGTCTAATTGCAGTTTCTTCGTTTTCGATACCGTACCGTACAGCAGGCAAACTGGAGATATTACTACCATAAACGATTTTACAAACAAGAGCAGCACAACTTGTGCTCTCTCGTTTTTTACAAACTTCCCCGAACGATGATGAGGTTAGTAATTTTCTCCTTGTACTCATCCACTCAGCACTACTTCTTTGCAAATGGGTCGACCTTTCAAGCTCCTCTCTTTCAGCACAATACAACTTTAAATCAACTAAAAAAGATGACTTGGCTTTCTCATATAATTCTGGACTCAGATCAGGTTTTTCGCAGTTTGGTCCATAGTGAGCGTCTTTCGATACAGCGCTGTGGCTTTTTTTCAATCTTAATTTAGGTTTAGCAATTAAACGGTTTCTACGATTACTATTTTCCACTTTCGCGATCAAAGGATTAGGACTAGATTTAAATATGACTTCATGAGTTTTACTATGAATCGATCCCGTATTAAAAGACACAACAGCAGCTGCGCATCGGCCCGCATAAGAACCACGGGAAGAATAATTTACACGATTACCCCCAACTAATTTGGCAATTACTCCGTTAAAACTTTCAACTATATTACTTGTGCAATTATGAAATAAAATTTTAGAATGATATGACAGTCTTTTACTTAAAATTTCTACCGCGTCCATTAATCCGCATCCAACAATTGCTGGAAGTAACCCAACAGGTTCTATTCGACGAGTGTCAGGTCTATAAAAATACTCCTTGCAATGTTGGTGATTACCAAATACGTGTTGTGGACCATTTAGGATATCTTCACTAAGATTTTTTATTTTTTCTTCGAGTGACTGATTTTGATCCCCCCAATATTTAATCGCGCATTTTACACCCGTTCTTAAACGCAAATACCTTTCTTTTAGGAATTTCCGCAATTCGCAAGGATACTTAGTGTCTTTCGACAATTTCTCCAAGCTATTGCAGTAGTTTCGTAAAAGATGATTTTTGCATTCAATTTTCTCTACTATTAAATTATCGTACGGACGCGAATCTAATATTTTTTTATAAGTACTGGAATCGCCGTCTGCTACAAATTTATTATAAATTACACCGTGATCAACAAAGGAACGTTTAAACCCCTCAACTATTATGGTCGATTCCATCCCGGTAGATGATCCTGAATAATTCTTGAAACAATGGTGTTCCGGGGGCTGACTGTTGTTCTTTGCGGCTCGTGCACAGACTACGCAGTATTTATTTTTAACTCCAAAAAACAATACTTTATTAGTTTTAATGCCAATTATCGCAGCTGCGCCGGATAAGGCGGAAAAATTCTTACCATAAGATCTCTTGCTCCAACAACCGTCAACAGCAACAGATATTAATGGTGTACCATTTTTATCAACACTACCTATAGACACTGCGTACTCCGCTTCTTCCTTGACAGCTTCTGCCATGGAATGTGCTGCTGTCTTTTCCCACCAATCGCAAACCGTATTATTAATTTCATTGTACAATGAAGGTGACATGATTGGTAGGGCTACTGCGGCACTTAATGTTTTTAACTGAGAGTAGCTCCCACCAGATGATATGATACCAGACACAATTTGATGATTCACTTCCATGCTATCTTCTTTCTTTTCAACCAAACACACAGTAAATTTCATATTACACATACTACATTTTATGATGAGTTTTGAGTCCAGACCAACTTTTACTTCACCTATTATACTGAGGTAACTTAACTTACAATCCATTGGACCGTGGTCCCCTATGGCCTGAAGAGCTTTAAAAAAAAAGAAATATCCACTACTCTACGCCCAACTTCCACTTCATCCACCTTTCCCTCTTGACGATTGTCAATAACTAGTTCCTGTAAAGAAAGATAATGGCTTGATTTTTTTTATAAAAAATAATTCAAAAGGTATGGGCCAAATTTCTTCAAACATAGCTAAGAACTCCCTTAGAATACATCTTTGAAACACAGAACACTAGATCAAAATCTTAAACGTTTTTATCAGTCTTCGTCAATTATGAAAGTGAATAAATAAACATAATAAAAAACTGGTTGCTTGTAAAGTCGGTTTAGGACGATAATTTTATCGGATAACGTCATAATATTATTCTCCATCGCTTGTACTGCGCTCTCGCTTGGCCCTAGCGTGACATAATGTGACACTTTTTTGTGCGTGTTGCCGGTGTTCATCGATTTATAAGACGTTATCACGTCATAAATTTAATAAATCCGACTATATGCATAAAAACTCAAAAGGTAAAAAGAAAACAAGTCTACGGTCTTGAATTATGTTACATTAAAATAAATAAGAACACTATTGTAATAAATCGAATTCAACAGTTGAGACCCATTGAAATCCTCACAGGCTCGAAGATATTCCTGACTAGCTAAATATTTCTTTAGAAATAGGCCCCGACTGCTAAATACGCTATATTACAATGGTGTTGTTATTTATTTTTATTACACATTTTCATTTTTTAATCTGTCGGGTTTTAACATTTTTATTGTTTATTTATTTATATTCATAACTGACGAAGACAAATTATAAAAGTGCAAAAGAATTCATACAATATTATGTTCGTGATGAACAGAAATTATAAATTTCCTTTACGCTATACGTATTGGTTTTTTATGGCGTCACTTATTCTATGTCACTCGGGCTTAGAAGACAATTCTAATGATACTAAAAACATTAAAATCGGTTCAATAATTTTGAACTTATCGTGCCACAAAGATATATTACAGTATACATACATACATACGTACACCAGTCGCGTAAAAGATAATATTTTACAAAAAAAAATCTTGATTTTGGTAAAATACGAGATTTGAACGTGAATTTTCTTTTGAGAAAGTAATTGAGAAGTATGTGTTTGTCTCACAATGAAAATAATAAATATTGCAAAAAAAAACTGTAGGTACTGAGATTTTGTCTTCGCCCATCACTAACTAGTTTGTTTATTTATGTAACAAGTCTACAAGAATTACGTATAACAACTTACCTCTATACAGCGCGTAGCAGTGTTGCTCGGAGTCTCGGCCTGAAGGTTTTCTTCATTTTCAGTACTGGAAATATTATTCATCAATATCCACTTTTTATTTATTTTGTAATTTTTGTACAACCCTACGCCAGGCACGGCGCGCCTCTTTGGCGGTAAGTATGTCGACAAAGCCGCGCGCGCGCCCGTGCAATTTCTGATAGGAAACATACCTACTTCCACTTCCACATATTTAGACATGATGAACATGAAAACTAATAATACTGTAACTAATAATAGTGTAAGCAAACTCATTGCTTTGAAATACATAAATATATGAAAACTAATACTATATTATGTAATAAAATTTATTATTATGAAAATTGTTCCTATAGAAATTGACTTTATTACTTATATAGATATTGAAATTACGTAATTATTACCTACTGGACATTGTAATTTTTCTTCTTAGACTGACATACCTAATTGTGTACCTATCTAATTACATGTCAAATCAATATTTACATGCTGTTGTAGGTATATGTCTGAATCAGGCGATCTAAATCATTGTACCTATTTGCTTTGTAATGTACCTACCCTGTTCAAAATGCAAATAGATTATATTATTATTACTACTAAGACATGATAAGCATACACACAAATAAAAGTAATAAAACTAGGATTTTTACTTGACACTAACACAAATCTAGTAAATTTTTTCTAGGTATTTAGGACAAGACGTAGTCAAGTAGGCAGGTAAATAAATAAGTAGGGAGGAACTTACATTTTATTCCGAGATCTTTTGGCTTTCACGTTTTTATAATGCGTACTAAATTTTCTTTTCGCTGGCATGGCACTCAGCAAATTATCCTGCGAAAAGAGACCCTCGATTACCAATTACGTTTATGATACCTATTGCCTTTATCATGTTGAAAAATCTATGTATGTCGTGCAGAGAACTATAAGATGATTGAAAGTCATACCCAGTCATACCCAGTCATACCCCGCCAGTTCATATCTCGAGAAAATAAGGTGGGCAGGGCTTTGATTGTTTCAAGCCTGAATTGATACCTACTTTACAAGGTTCATAAAATGACCTACGCAACAAAGTAAATAATTTTGTATTTCTTACGATTTATATCTAGTTCCATCATGGTTTTCTTTCAGACTTTCATTATATCGGTACTTTCTACTTACTGAAAGTAAATTAGTTATAAAAATATTGTACTTACAGTTTTTCACAAAAACACAAATTCACAACACGTAATTTTGCTGTAGCATCCGACACGCGTGGAGTCACTTTGAAATTCTATGGCGCACTGGCGATTAGTTGCGACGATCGTTCTATCGGGACGCGCTTGAATTTGCATACATTTTTCTATGGAGAATTTACGTAAAACATATCTAGATTTTAGGGCTTTAAAAGGGGAAGTCTTTGTTTGTAAAGGTACAAAAAAAGTACATGGTTATATTTATTGGTTTTTTCAGTGTTCAAAAAGTGTTTCTTTTTATCAATTTGTGTTGATTTATTGGGTTAAATCTGAAAAATACGAAGGCACGTTTTCGAATTTTTTCTCAATTTTGTGCGTTTGTTGACGTTTATTATATAACAACTACAGGGTTTTAAGAGTTAAAATTAGCACTAACATAATTTTTGGTCTTTCATTTTAATATATACAAATTATCCTTGTTATTAATCATATGTAAATAGGTTAAATATGAAAAATCGTAACACTCTTTTCGGTGATTTTCACGATCTGGGCCCTTAAGTGCGACTACATCTAGTTTTAGTCGCAAACGCAGACATTAGCCGTAACATCAATACAACAACAACAGAAAAAGCAGTAAGATTATTGCTTTTTCTATTGTATTTATGTACTGGAGCAAAAACATCGAAGATTTGGCAATTACAAACAGAGTTCTTTAAATAAATAATAATCTTGCCTCGATTAAATGGCACCAACAAATAGATTCATGAAATAAGGTCATATCAAACGTTTCTATCTACACCGGGTAAAAGAACCTCAGTTTATTAACAAAATTCTTTCTCAATTACTAGTAATCATTCGACGTTCAAGATAAGTTCGTTCGACTCTTTATTGATTGTGAACGACATATTATTATTATCAGCTCCCTGTTAACGAATGGTGTCACATTCTAATGAGTTCTGATGGGAGAAGTATGTATGTTTGTGTTTGTACTGAGTTTGTTATGTACAACCTTACTATAGGAATTATTGGGGTTTGAGTTTCCGATATTTCGGCACTGTTGCTAGCACCATGATCACAGAGGAACTCAAACCATCGTTACATGGTAAATATCCCGATAATTCTAATAGTATAACCTAAAAGACCTTGAAAATAAAAGAAAATAACTGATACCCATTTGGAATGAGTCAAATCGATTCTGCAATATTCTTTGCATACATACATGGGAGAATCATTACATAGATTCAGGTACAACCATATTTCGTCTGTCTCTAACTTAACGAGAAAGAGGGGTGACTGTATGTATGTATGTATGTCGCTAAGGATACTTTACGTATGTAACGTAACTAAAGGCGAACTTGATGTAACTAGCTTTAATTTTTTTATATCAGATCGCGACTGGAATAGTACGCAATATGTATTATTAATTGGCCCTCAACTTGGCGACCTAGTGATGTGCCTCTTCACATTCCGCTTGAAGAACCCTGGGTTGTCAGTAGGAGGAAATACGTGCGCGGGCAGGGCGTTCCAGGCCTCGATCGTTCTACAGAAGGACTATCTCTTGTTATGTTTAGTTTTGTAGAACGCGACTTTACTATCCTTTACTTAATTAAAAGGCAATATTTTAGCCTTTTTACGATAAAAGTTCTTCGATAAACAGAAAATTATCACGTAAACTCGATAAGCCTTTTATTGGCTAAAGAAACTTTTGTTACCAAACAATTAATATTAAACGTTAAAATACAAAACAATGAATGAACTCTCTGAGACAGTCTTGATAATGCCTCGTTTACCATTGTTTTGTCATGGATTTTCGCCAAGTAACGCCTGTTTCTATCCAATAGTTAAAATACAGTTTAAATTGGTCGTACATTCGTTTATCGATTCTCAACGCACAATCAAACCATTAGTGTTTGTATGATGTGCAAATAAACAAACATTTACAGTTCAATTATAAAGATAAACACACATATCAAACTCTACCCACTACAATGGGAATTGTTTCGTTAAAATAAGGTCCAGAAAACAGAAAGTTATTTCAAACTTTCCCTATGAGATCTCTTGGGATGCGTACTGGAAGAAACAATCTTCCAAACCGGTTATTTTGTATCAAGGTGTTCTATAAACTACGTAAGACGTGGCTTAACTAAGTAATTTAGCAGATAAGAAACAGAAGATGAACATGGCATACTAATGATTGAACAATAATTTGAATTTAGTCAACACGTACTAGTTGTACAGACCGCAAGTGAAGTATCTGAATGTTGAGACTCAAAACGAAACAAAATGAAAAATAATCTTTGAGTCATAAAGAAAATCTTAATATTGATGATATTTTAGTAAAAAGTAATAGTAATAGTGAACTTTACCTTAGCACATGAACAAAACATCCAGAAAATGCAATCCATATAGATAACTACACAGTATTCGTCACTACACACAATAATAACACAAAAACAACACTTATTCTACACTCTATGTTAGAATATACATTGAAAACTATGAAATAAACACATTTAAAACTATAAATATACACAAAAACACATAGCATCAACGCGAACCAAACGAAACTAACCTAAAAACGAGTCGAGAACTCTGTTCATAAAATTTGACCGCCAATAAAACATTTCAAAGGAAACTCGGACTTCGAAGCAATTACACGAATGCACTACTATCACATAACGCATCAAACTAAATTATACCTTATTTCTTGTATGATAAATGTTAAAATAATACGTAGAAAATAACAGGTTTGTTTGTCGAAGAAGGATCGAAACGCTATCTTTTGTATTCTGGTTATACCTGAGGACGACCCTTTTTTTTATTCTATGATATGTGGGAAGCGCGATGTTGTTTTAATACTTAATAATAAACCTTAATATTTGTTACTTAAGTTGAAAATTAAATGTATTATAATAAGTGCATTTACGTAGAAATTGCAAAAGCCGAGAAATTATCGGTCTAGTTGCATTAAGAACCGATCACAGAAATCGCAGAGAGAATATATTATTATTATTTCCTTTATTTTAATTGTTATTTCCCTTTTTTTCTAAGCTGTTGTTTTGTTCGTTGTTTTTGTTAGTTTATTTTGTAAAAGTGGAGTAATAAAATATGTTTTTTCTTCTTTCTTTCTTAATGTTAAATGACTTAAATGCAGTCCAATATTTTGCTTAAAAATGTTTAAGAAGGTTAAAAAGAACCATTTAATAATACATTTTCATACTATCATCATCTGTCTGCTCTTATCCCAATTATTTTATATCCAATATGTTTTCCAAACATCCCTGTCAGCCAACATCTCCTCTTTCACTCACTTCCTTGTCATATCCCCTTTTACGCATTCCATCCATCTTTTCTTGAGACTACATCTGCTTCTGAAGCCATCTACATTCATACTTTGCACCTTTCTAACCACTTTACTTTCCTCCCTTCTCATAACGATGTCAGTCGCATCTTAGTATATTTTTATACTATAACAGTAGAAATTACGCTAACTACTCTCGATAGACAAAGCTCACAACATAGCTTTACAGCAAACATAGCCTTTGTTTCATCAAATTCGATTGGCAGGAAAAAAAGTTATCGTCATAAAAGCTATTCCACGCGGGTGAAGCTGTGGGTATCGGTAATAATAGGCTTAATCCCGATACAAATGTATATGCATGTGTGAATATGCATGCATGTGTATGTGTGAATCAAATGTGTATGTGTGAACCATGTGTCTGTAAGGACATCTGCATAGTTCCTCTATGTTATATTGATAACTTTACATACAAATTACATCAACCGATAACTTTATCAATAGTCCAATAATTTGATTATAGATCGATAAACTATTTGAATATTAGTAGTTTCGGTTAGAAATCATCTGCCTTTTCACAGCTGAGGAATAGAAATGAGAAAATGGATAAGTTATCCCTAGTTACATCTAATATTACAATTCTCGTGTCACTGTGTTTGTTGCTAAGCTATCCGAAACGGTTAGGCCGATTCTTATGATTCTTTTTGTACATACTTGGTAGGTCTGAGAATCGCTCGTAAATTATTTTTTTAAATTAAGTGATACCCACCTTATGGCAAAACAAAGTTTGCGGGGTCATTTTTAATTTGTATTCAATTAGTAGGTACACAACTGAATAGAACCTACTAAATAGTGTTATGTGTAGGTAAATATAATAGTCTATTTACTTATAATTCATTTTATATTCCAAAATAACGTAATTTATAGAAGACACCGAAGGTAATTACCTACAAAGTAAGCGCCACGGTTATTTGATTACAAAATTGAAATTGATTGGTTCTCGAACAATGTAAGGACAAATATACAAATTGGTTTCGAACTAACCGAATCCCAGGCTACAAAAACACCGAGGTTGTGTAACTCGGTTAACAATCTACGAACAATGTAGCTCCAAACCCTATTAGGGTTGCCAAATATTGCTAATATCAAATAGATTAGTTACTAATTGAGTTTGACACAAAAAAATCGAAAGAATCCAATTTGAACGTATTAAAATTTATGATTTGTGAAATATAATGGTTGTTGCATACAGAGCCATATTTTACGGTCAGTTTTCGACAGTAACTTTGTTGATTGCACATAGGTGTTCGAGCTTGTTGCCGCGTAAGTAGACTTATGTGTTTAGTGTGTATGTGTCTATTAATTAAGAAACAGAACCCTCAGTGCGTGAGGCAGAGTGTTCGTTGGAGGTTTATAAAATCCTTAACTTCGATATCGCCAATGTGTCAGTTCACTTTATGAAAAATATCGAAGTTCAGCCACATCGCAGTTGACGGAAATGCTGAGCCAACTGGGTTGGGACAAAAAATGAATACCGTACAACCCTATGCTATTGAGTCGGGTCACAGGACAAACTTTAATAGACTACAACTAATCCCTGTTCGAATAACCGCATGACATGATATTGCAATTTCGTACGTGTTGCAAATTTCATCTGTCCTACTTAACATAGTCACCTGCAACGTTATTATTAAGCTAATTTCATAGTAATGTGTCATATCATCACCCATTGGTTGTGATGGTCAGATGGCAGTCGCTTCACGGAAAATATCGAAGTACAGCCGAATCGCAGTTAGACTGAAAAAGCCGACCCCAACTGAGTTGGGAAAAGGATCGGTGAATGATGTATCAGGGAACATTATCTTTATATATTCTTTATATATTACAGCCATTAACGGAATTAATTTGACTAAAAATCCCAACACTACTTTCTTGGTAGTATGGTTTTGAACCCACCATACCACTAGCGGATGGTGGTACGGTGGGTCTGAAACGAGGCAACGTGAGAGCCATGGATGCGCGTATCTATCGAATTAATTAACAATGGAAAAAAATATAAAACATAGATTGCTGAATAAGGATTCCAAAGTAACGACTCCGAATAAGGGACTGATGGTGGAGCCTAGTTTTTGTCAATTTGCATTACCTACAACATATTTTTTTAAACTTAGCGCATTCAATCATTTAACCGCAGCACACAGGTCCGAAATGCGGTTGCTTTGTGTTAATAAATAACTTATCTCCTAAGTGACTTTTTATCTACGAGTATAACTACTAGAGTTTTTATAACCTACTCGGCTTCCCCGACATATTATGTTTGACGTCATTACAGACCGCGCGCAAAGACCGCAACAACGACCACGGTCACTATTAGGTGAGGTTAAGTACTTATCTACTAGCTTGTAAGCGAATAGTCCGAGACGCCCAGGAATTTTGGCTGTGCCGTAGCGGCTGGCACATAAAATTTTGTTGCCTTTCATCAACATGGCATCGCAAGGCAACGGATTTCAAATTTTTTTTTTCAAAATTACAATATAGCTGCTACTTTTTATTAAATTCATTCGACCATTTTGGAGATAACCCATAATAAATATGCCCGGTGACGGCAATATACTGGCAAATTGTGGGTGTGTAACGCTTCTGCCTACCCCTTTTATATAGGCCGTATGTGTGTGTGTTGTAAACGAATTAATACAGCAGGTAGTGATTAAGATTTACCAAGACGTGTGACGAATAGAAATGACTTCTCGCAATTTACAGACAAATTTGTTTCCAAATACCTTTTTATTTATCACAAAAAAAAACACGTCAATTACAAAAACCGACTTGACAAAAATCGACCAAAACGGAACCAATTAATTGTTGGAATGAGACTTACAATGTACAAAATATACATAATTATATACTAAAAATATTTACATTACAAAATATCGTTAACAAATCCTCCGCGTCATTGCCGACTGGGAAGGTTCCCAGAATGCTGGCTGTGTTGCCACGTTGGATGGCGATACTTATTCTTTGGGCCAGAAAATAGCCAGCCTTCTGGTCCTGAGAAGCATCGATTAAGCGTTTAGCAATGTCTCTATAAAGGCGGCGAGCACTCGGACCCCATGACCCCAGTGTCTCAACACCAAACGGCTCAAATATGTAATCACCTGCTAGGTTAGCATATTTACGCCGTTTGAGGAGAGAGAATGAGACTAAATTAAAATGGGACCACAATGGAACAAAAGAAAATTACCAATTTTCATTTTTTTAATCGAAAGCCACTCACACTTCACAAAGGGCAGCATTCCCCCTGTAAGCGAAAGGCCGTTGGTTCAAGTCCTGCCGATGTCTCAGTTTTTGTGATCTGTTTATAATTTCTATCTTAATATTTTAAGCAAACTCATTGCTTTGAAATATAAAAAACTAGCAACCCTTAGCGCAAACTGCGCAAGTAATAATTTTTTTTTTTAATGTTTGTCAAATTTCTAATCTTATCGCACCACTTGACTGTGACGTGCGACTCTTAGTTTAGGAGGAGAAGCGGCTTCACTGGTGTATTATATATATAGAAAGATAGATAAGATAGATAAGAAATATCTCTTTCAGCATACTCTACATCTGAGTACTTGACTGTGTTAGAAATTGAACAAAGTTAAAGTCAACTACTTGAAACTAACGCTCTTGAAAACTGAGAAAATAAGCTTCGCACCGACGACGTAAGATTAACTTTCTCACAGTGAAAAAAGAGCAATATTGGTATAAGGTCTACGTAGCCCCAGCACGTATGAGAGAGAACAGATTTAATATGCCGCTAGAGCTTTGTAAAATCTAGTGAAAATCATTTAATATCCATAATACAGAGGTTTATCCCAATCAAAATTTGGAATTGTCCGATAGGGGGCGTGTATCTGAATATTTATTAGGACCTCTGTACAGCTGACAGTTGAAATCGTGATTGAATCGATATTTTCCTACCAACTAGAGTCAGAATAATCAACTATTACAGTTATTGATAGGATTTTTTACAATTAATAAAAAAAATAAAAGTAAGTCTCCTAAACACATCTGGCGCAGAAACTGGCACAAAGCCGCTGAGCATCATACCAGTTGTGTAGTTGTGATTGGTTTTCTATTACGAAACAATACTCAAACGCTATAGGCGCTAAAAATGCGCAGACTGCATAGATTCTATTATGTAGCTTCTATTCTATCCTGGCTGTTGGAAGTTTGGTTATTGAATTTCTATAGAGCCCGGTAACAGCAATAGGCTTGCCCCTACGTGGGAGCAATGAAATTACTGGTACAGTGTGGGTGTATAATGCACTGCTGCTGGATGGATAGATAACAATAAACAAGTTAAAAATATGGCAAAAGTTTGTCATATAATTTAGTTTTCGAAAGTTTTATCGCGATTTGACTTCGTTTTGACCTTGACCTTGAGATCAGAGGTCAAAGGTCAAGTTAATTTTAGAGGTCTTTGACCATGCTGAGTTGATTGCAGCTGGTCTTGAGTCTCTCAACTATTACCGTTGCCGATTTAAACTCGTTTTGACCTTGACCTTGAAATCAGAGGTCAAAGGTCAAGTTCATTTTAGAGGTCTTTGACTATGCTGAGTTGATTGCAGCTAGTCTTGAGTCTCTAACTATTACCGTTCTCGATTTGACCTTGACCTTGAGATTAGAGGTCAAAGGTCAAGTTCATTTTAGAGGTCTTTGACCATGCTGAGTCGATTGGCGTTTACACTGAGTCTCTAGCTCTTACCGTTCTCGAGTTGAAAGTAGTTCACGGACGGACGGACGGACGGACATTACTGTTGCATAAGAGATTTTCGTTTCGAAAACTCTAAAACTACAGTCTGGGGCTGGAATCCAACCAGCGACAGTCCATTTTCCAGGGGGGATGGTCTACCAACTGACCAAGAATCAGCTTAAGTAACTACAAGTAGATGGATTTAAAACGTCACCGAAAGATATATAGTGGCTAACGGAACACTATTGTGTATTCTATAGTCTACAACACTAGTAGGGACACTACACCTACAGATGAAATTGACTTGGGTCTCCAGAATTTATATACCGCCCAGATACGCGTATATAAGCTCGTGACAACTACATATATTCCACAATTTCAGTGAGAACCACGTATAATTTAGAACGACACGCCAGTATAACACAAAACACATCTACTGAATTCGTAAGTAGTCTAGCGGTGTCTAATTTGTCTGGCGGGGCTGGGTGAAGTTTATGCGACAAATGAAGCTCATGCTTTGCAGCTCCGTGCACTAATCTGCACGGGAAAATTTGTGGTGCCCCGCTTGTCTAGACTACACTTTACAGAAAGTTCACACCGGTGTATTGTAAGCAAGAGTATAATGAACGAATAATATCGGTTCAGTACACATAGTTGTGTATGAATTTATGGTTTAAAAAAAATGACTTTCGTTTCACTACGACCTTTAAGCTTCAGGTGTTTTTTAAATATACTAGCATTCCCTATTAAACATACAACTTACAAACACGCAGATAATGCCAGAAAGTGTAGAAAGAGGTATTTTATACGAAATTAAATTTATAGCAACTTCTATGTATAAGCACAGAATAGGGAATAGTACTTACATACAGAACTTGCACTCCGACGTTAATTAAAGCACGTTCTTTTGTTTACAGAGAACATCATTCGAACGTTAGGGTTGACCAGTAAAGTAAAATATATACCAGCATAATTTGACCAATAATTATGACGTTAATGCCTCAATATCAACTCTATGGTCAATGCCGTATCACAAACAAGAGACAACCCCTAAGACCGGTTTACATTGGTCAAGTGTTTAGCAAAGTAACCAAGTACAGTGAACAAGGACAGTGGTGTAAACCAATCGGACAGTAGCGAGTCAACTTGGCTTGCAAGTGGATCCGAATAGAAGGGCTTTCTATTTTTTGGACAGTGATCCCCCCCCCCCCATCCGACACTTGACTCGCCCCTGGCGTAGTGTAAACAGTAAAATTTAGTACAGTGCATAAGTGAGTGGCTTCAAGACGTGTTGTTTAATTCATAGCTTGTTCCTTTTTTTTTTAAATGGCGGGAAAATGGTCCGAGTTCACCACGATGCACACAGTACCCTAATTAAATTGTGCATTTAATATAGATTAATATGGCCGTTTACAGCATGTAAGTTAAATGAATATTTTGGGAGATATACGTATTAAAGTTTTAAAATCCAGGGACATAGATGTTACGGCGCCGGCGATCATTCGTATTTGTTCAGACGTATTTTTAAGCCGTAGTGTAAACAGTCACTGTCCACACTCGAAATACTCGCCAATGTACCTGCACTCGCCACTTTGCTAAAAGCTTGACCAATGTAAACCGGGCTTTACTGATTTACAACTTCAAGTTGTCGCTGACGACACGTATTTTTTGCGGTTAGGCGAGTGACTTATGCCTGGTATAAGTCGCTATAAATTCAAGTAAGTTAAAAATACTAGAGGAGTACCTACACTGATTTTACGGAATATTTGCATTTGAAAAGTTGCAATATATTTCGCAATTAAGTAGCAATAGATACTCGTATAACCTTCCAGTTCTACCACTGTTAAATTTTGATGCTCCACTGTTTTGGGCGCATTTACACCGTTGCGTTATTGTTAAGAACTTAGCGTCCTATTTTATTAACTTTAATACTACTTTAATACTAAAATTTAAGATTGTTTGTAATTCTAAACTAACAGCTTTTCACCAATTTAATTACATATTAGATTATTATATTAAAGTACCTATTACCGTATGTACTTACATGAAAAATTAATTTTCATTATATTGAATGGATTCATGATGTTGAACAGAATGTCTGTTTGTTTCAGCTAATATCAGATACTGCAGGATGAATTTCAACGGGCTTTTGACTGGCACATAGGTGATATTATAATTCGTAACTTAGGCTACTTTTTATTTCGGAAATGGTTCTCTTAGGAATTGGAAGTGATAATATTACTCCACGTAAGCGAAGCTGTGGGCAAAGCGTGTGTTATAGTACCTAAATTAAAAAAAAAATATTTAGTCAACTATGATTTTATATTATCCAGACGAATAACGATTACACTTCGGTGTGATAGACAGCCTAGTCCACCGTTACCTATAGTAGCGAGCATTAAGAAGTTGCTTTTTCGAGTACCTTGCAAACACCGCCGTACTCAAATGCAAATCCAGAAGTTCGCCGGTGGATTTGACAGTCAAATGACGTAGAAGTGCCCGCCATCGTGGAAATGGACTGCATTTACTTATCACAAGTATTTGATTAGATTTTGGAGAGTGAAACTTCGAAAATATATACCTATTTGAAAATATATGAAAAATACGGTAGTCCGAGATGTCCAGAACTTTAATTGCCTGTGCCATAGCGGCTGACACGTAAGATTTTTTTGTGTTTCATCAATATTGCATCGCAAGGCAACGGGTTTAAATATTTTTTCAAAATTACAATATAGCTGCTACTTTTTAATAAATTCATTTGGCCATTTTGGACATAACCCATTATATATGTGTGCCCGGTGACGGCTTGCCCCCTATTACGTGGAACCAAAATACTAGCAAATTGTGGGTGTGCACCATATACACCTCTGCCTACCCCTATTAAAAATAACTATATCGATGGAGTTAAGAGACAGTAATTGTGGAAAAAAGTAGATATAGTTAAGAGTAATTTAAAACTAATAATTCTGAAAAGAAATTACACGGGAAGAGCACCAGCTTTCAAGTAAAAAAATATTCGTCATCAAAATCGATACACGTAAATATAGAATTAAAAAACATCCTTCTTTAAAGTCAGTGAAAAATACTACAAAAAATGTCAGTTGTAGTCGACGTTTATGTCAACTAAAGTACGTTTATGTTAGTAATTGTATATTAATGTTTTAGAAATGTATTTACGTGATTTGACAACATATTGAATTTCCATTTTCCATTCAAAGACCGGGAGCACCACTCGAAGCCGTTCTGCGGCCCCGCAGGAGGGAGGCAAAGTGCCTGAATGCATTTCTGTTGTTGTCAAGTTTAAAAAAAACCTCAAAGGATACTAAACTTTTACGACACAAATTTTGCTAAAAAAATATTTGAATGTTTTTTTCTATATTTAAATTCTATATTTTTCCCGTCCCGAGTACTCCCAAGTGACCACGACAAAAATTTTGTAACAAAAGATTCCGAATTACTTCGATACATTAAAAACTTTATACTATCTATTTACGACTTTTATAAAAGCAAATATGGTTGAATTTGGTATTCTTGTCACAATGGACTGCATACGGCGAAGTCAAACAATGATCGATCAATGTCCCGGCAGTTTTCTTCCCCGTTCGATCACAACGCTACGTGTAGGTACAGATATCATTAATTTGTTTTATTTGTAAGAACAAGTTAATATAAATTGTAACGTCAGATAATTTTTATGTGTTTAAATTTTGCACAAAAAATTCTGGGTGTTTTTTTTTCAACTTCGTAATAAATAAGGAGGACTGCCGTTCGTGAAAGGAGCCAGTCATTCCATTGTAATTATTATTGTGTTTGGAATATTCACTTGCAACCGAAACTAATACAAATAAGTACTTTCAAAGTCTTACCGAGACTATGATTGCTTTGACGTTTTAGATCCTGGTTAATTATAAAAAAATTAAAAAAAATAGACTACGCCATCTAGCTGACGCTACATCGTCTTCAACAATCCACCGACTGACAACTTACAATCAATTTCGGTTCACTATCCATTTGCATAAAAAAAATAACCATAAAATAGTTTGGCATATGGTAATGTAGACTAATGATATTTATGCATAATGTTTTTATCCATAACAAATTTAGCATATTTGTCTAAATCATAAATAAAATTAGCATAATCATATTTAAGCATAAAATTTATAAGCATAGCTTTATAAAGGCATAACCGTATCAAACTCTAATGAATATAGTCATAATCAAATATTGGATACTATATATTATAACTATACATAAAGTTGATCAAGCTCCACAGAACAGCAAGTCAAAATCTTTGGTTCAATCAAGAGTGTAAGCGCTTTGGGGTGTTTCCAAGATACATCTGCCTAAAAACAAACAATAACTCGGTGTCGGCTAGGAATTCTAATTTTAAAAGCAAAAACAGTGTGGCTAAACTCGGAAATTAGGAGTTTATTTAGAGTGAGAGACAATTTGAAGTGGCATTTAAAGGTTCTACACTCTGAGTTGTCATTCAGTTTACACAGAGTAGAATTTGATTTGTTGGATAAAAAGGCACGAGATTTAGCTTCTAAATTTATACATAAAAAAATTTTAATACAATCAAAAAAATTATTTAATCTAAGGGTGGGTAGAGGCGAGTTTCTTGACCGAAGGGAGCAGGTGTTTTCTAATCATACATTTTACCCCAGAATCAAGAACCTTTCTGATATTCATCTCAGCAACAGTGAGGTGTCCCTTTTAAATAAGGGCTTAAAATATTCCATACCTAAATCATTTAACAATAAAAAATCTTTAGAACCTTTGGCAGTAGATGCGGAGGTGGCAATCATTTGAAATAAGGGTGACATAATGTTGAAGGCATAACCGTATCAAACTCTAATGAATATAGTCATAATCAAATATTGGATACTATATATTATAACTATACATAAAGTTGATCAAGCTCCACAGAACAGCAAGTCAAAATCTTTGGTTCAATCAAGAGTGTAAGCGCTTTGGGGTGTTTCCAAGATACATCTGCCTAAAAACAAACAATAACTCGGTGTCGGCTAGGAATTCTAATTTTAAAAGCAAAAACAGTGTGGCTAAACTCGGAAATTAGGAGTTTATTTAGAGTGAGAGACAATTTGAAGTGGCATTTAAAGGTTCTACACTCTGAGTTGTCATTCAGTTTACACAGAGTAGAATTTGATTTGTTGGATAAAAAGGCACGAGATTTAGCTTCTAAATTTATACATAAAAAAATTTTAATACAATCAAAAAAATTATTTAATCTAAGGGTGGGTAGAGGCGAGTTTCTTGACCGAAGGGAGCAGGTGTTTTCTAATCATACATTTTACCCCAGAATCAAGAACCTTTCTGATATTCATCTCAGCAACAGTGAGGTGTCCCTTTTAAATAAGGGCTTAAAATATTCCATACCTAAATCATTTAACAATAAAAAATCTTTAGAACCTTTGGCAGTAGATGCGGAGGTGGCAATCATTTGAAATAAGGGTGACATAATGTTGAAGGCACTGGTTGCACAAAAAATCGATTCTGTTTGTTTGTCTGGTACTTTTAACTCCGAATTGAATGTACAAAGGTCGATTCGCAACAAACTTAGGGACGGGGATGTGGTTCTGAGTAAGGCTGATAAGGGTAACACCGTGGTTTTGATCCCGAGGGAGGATTACATAACAAGAGTCAATGACATCATTTCATCTGATGATTTTCAACACTTAACCTTCAATCCTACAGCTAAGTTCCAGGCAGAACTAAAGCTTGCTTTGAAATCCACGACTTATTTATTCCCTGAGAACTCTTCGTTGCATAAAACTTTGATAAACATGAATCCCAGTTGTCCGTTGTTTTATGGCCTTCCAAAAATACACAAGGAAGGGTGCCCAATTAGACCTGTTGTCAAATACAGGGGCGCTCCAGCATACAATTTGTCGAAGTTTTTGAACACAATCATTAAAGAAGCAATAGATTTTAACCCAAAATTTTCTATAAAAAATAGTACTGACCTCATAAACAAGATTAAAAATATTAAGTTACCGTCCAATGCTCAACTTGTGTCTTTGGACGTGAAAAGTTTGTTCACTAACGTACCGTATAATGAAGTATTAGATATTTTAAAACACAAATTAACAATAAAAAGGATCAATTTCAATAAAATAGAAGAAATTTATAACATAACAAGATTGTGTATGACTCAGAATTACTTTCAGTTCAACAACAGTTTTTTTCTACAGAGGAATGGTTTGGCTATGGGATCGCCACTCAGTCCTTTAATAGCTGAAATATTTATGGATGCATTCGAGACTAACCACATAGTTGGGAACGTTCATGTCTTGTACTATTTTAGATATGTGGATGATATTATTATATGTTGGACAGGAACAAAACGTCAGCTTAGCGTCCTTGTCTCCAAGTTGAACTCAGTACACCCTAGAATTGATTTTTCACTAGAGTTGGAGTCAGATTCCACTCTCAATTTCTTGGACCTTTCAATTACTAGAAGGAACGGTATTCATGAGTTCCGTATCTATAGGAAACCAACAGTTACAGACACAGTTATTCCTTACTCATCCAATCACCCATGGCAACATAAAATGGCAGCTTTCCACAGCTTACTGAGCAGGTTACTGGCGGTACCGTTGAGCCCACAGGCATTTGGTGAAGAATTGTCCATCATTTGCTACATAGCACAAAGTAATGGCTATGACGTAGGAATGGTCCACTCATTATTAAACAAAAAACGCAGAAAGGCTAGTTTTCATTTATTACATCCGATTCAAGATCCACCTAGGAAGTACACGGCCTGTTTGCCGTTCGTGGGTCCCGTCTCGTTGAGTATAGCTAAGATCATGAGGGAAAGTAGTATATTTGTTGCTTTTAGAACTCAGAACACCTTGAGGGAGCTATGTAATGGCAAGGATTCGGTGTCGGTCTCACGCAGATCAGGTGTTTATTTGTTGAGTTGTGATGAATGTGGTTTGAAGTATGTGGGACAGACTAGCAGGTCCTTCGATATTAGATATAAGGAACATAGAGCGGCGTCCCGCAATGGTTGTCCTGAGAAATCCCTCTTCGCGAAGCATCTTCTTGACACTGGTCATTCCTTGAACAATAGTAACACTTTTACAGTTTTACGTTTATGTGAGAAAGGGTTCAAGTTAAGTGTTTGGGAAAAGCTAGAAATAGTTAGAAGAGATGCGGACACCTTACTCAACGAACAAATAGATTTTCACACATCTCCCTTACTTAATCTGTTTACGAACAGACAGACACATTAATTGTTGTTGGTTTGTGTGTGTCATTTGGGTTTTCTACGCAACTTATCAAAAGACAGTAATTAAATCAAACAGATAAGGTCAAGTATTGGTGAATACCTATTTTTGGAACTTAGTTAGCATGATCTGAGGTTTCTACCCACATTAGTTATTGTAAAGAATCCTACATCGCGATAGTGAAATTTGCACGCGTTTACTTATAAGCAAACACGTTCCAACCACGAATTTTGCTGTTCTCTCTGAGACAGTCTTGATAATGCCTCGTACAGAAGCGAAACAATTGTCGACATTTTTTTTTTTTTTTTTTTTTTTTATATATTTGGTTCGCCAAATTGACGCCGCCCGCCTGGTGGTAAGTCGTGACGACGTCTAGCGATTGTGGGCCACTCTCACAACACTCATTACTATTGAGAGTGGCCCTCAACTTGACGACCTACTGATGTGCCTCTTCACGCTCCGCTTAAAGAACCCAGGATTATATGTGGGAGGAAACACGTGCACAGGCAGGGCGTTCCAGGCCACTATCGTTCGGCAGAGAAACGAACGTTTAAAACGTTCGGTTCTCGCGAACATGCTATCCACTGTGTGGGGGTGGCATCTCTGCCCGGCACGAGTCGTTCGGGATCGGAAGGAAGAGGGTGGGATCAGATTGAAGAGCTCTTCAGAACACTCGCCGTGGTAAATACGGTAGAATGCGGCCAAGGAAGCTATTGTTCGGCGCTGAACTAGCGGCTCAAGGCTTCCCGTTACCTCCGGACAATCTATAATACGGATAGCCCGTCGCTGCATAGCGTCGAGAGCGTCCAGCAGATACTTCGCGGAGCCGTCCCAGAGGTGAGAGCAGTATTCGACGCAGGGTCTAATCTGCGTCTTGTACAGCAGACACCTCTAGTCCGGTGTAAAGAATCTCTTTACCTTATTCAGTATTCCTAGTTTCCGCGAAGCTAGCCCTATACATCTTTCGATGTAGTTTTTATTATTGAGCTCTCGACGAACGTCTATGCCAAGGATATCAAGGTTGTCCTTCATTGGTAATAATGCATTCTGAAGAGAGGGTAGGGGAAGGAAAGGGGATTTCTTCGCAGTAAATGCACACGCCTGTGTTTTGCGGGCATTGAACTCGACCAGGTTCTCGGTACCCCATTGAGAGATACTGTCGAGGTTACGGTCGAGATCAGCCACGAGTCGTCGTCTCTCCTCCTCAATCTCAGATCGCCCCGCCGTCGGACGAACCGAGTAACTCCCGTGCAGTGTGCTGTCATCTGCATAGCAATGAATGTTCCCGAGGGATAGCATATCATTGATATGCAGAAGAAAGAGAGTTGGTGATAGTACGGACCCCTGCGGTACCCTGCGGTATTCACTTGCAAGAAGCGAGAAGCCTGGCCATCGCAGAGGACCCGCACTCGGCGCTCGCTTAAAAAGCTGGCAATCCAGCTGCACAGTTGAGGAGGTAGACCATATGCCGGAAGCTTGGAAAGGAGCGAAGCATGCCAGACCCTATCGAAGGCTTTGGCGATGTCCAGGCTAATAGCCAAGGACTCGCCGTGCCTTTCCATAGCCCCAGACATGCGTTACGAATGCCAGAAGATCACCCGTTGATCGCTTTGGCCTGAAGCCGTATTGTCGATCATTGATTAGCGAGTGATCCTCTAGGAATTGCATGAGCTGCTTATTTATAAGGAGCTCAAGCACCTTGCAAATGACTGAGGTGACAGCTATGGGTCGATAGTTGCCTGGATCGGACCGATCCCCTTTCTTGGGGATCGGTTGTACGTTCGCCTCCTTCCAGACCTCCGGCACGAGCCCTGAAGAGTATGACAGGCGGTACAGACGCGTTAATACTGGAGACAACTCAGCTGCACATTTTCGTAGCACCACCGCCGGAATGCCGTCAGGGCCACTGGCTTTCCGCGTGTCGAGTGACCGCAGCACTGCCCGTACATCACATTGCCTGATAACAATATCAGGCATTGTGTGGCCACAGTTGGCGATGGCGGGGGGTTGCAGGCCACGGTCGTCGACCCGGGAATTAGCCGCAAAGAGGTCTGCGAGCATATCCGCTTTCTCTTGGGCTTTGTGAGCCAGTGTTCCATCTGGGTAACGCAGCGGTGGCAGCGAGGGCTGACAAAAGTTAGATTGCACGGCTTTGGCCAGTTGCCAGAATCCACGGCTGCCCGTGGGATGGGAAGTGAGCTCCTGACCAAGCCGCGCGACGCGCTGGGCATCCGCTCTCTTAAAGGCCCTCTTACTCGACTTTGTGGCCCGGTTGTACGCTGCTTTGAGGTGGCCCACGTTTGGGTCGCGCACAGCCCGGGCCCTGATCCAGGCGCGATATGCCGACTGTTTTTGTCGAACAGCTTTGGCACAATCTCGCCCGAACCAGGGACGGGCTCTGCGGATACTGGCGACATCAGTGAAAGGGATGTAATAATCCATCCCTAAACTGATCTCGCCAGCAATAGCAGAAGCACTATCCGAAGGAGCCTTTCCTACAAAGCAGCGCTGGCTCCAGGGGACGGACGCATAATAATCGCGTAGACCGTCCCAATCCGCTGACGAGTAGTGCCATAGTCGTCGTGACGTTTGTACAGGACGTGCAGGAGGTGACACCTTCATGACAGCGTGAACAACACAGTGGTCGGAACTACCCAGTGGGGCTCCTACCGAAACACTGTACTGGGCTGGGCGACTCGTCAGCAGTAGATCCAGCAGAGCGGGCGCGTGATCTGACCTGTCTGGTATCCGGGTGATCCCGCATACCATCTGGGTCAGACCGTGGGAGAGAGCGAACGCATGGGCGGCTCTACCCGCATGATCAGTCTTGAGGGACCCCAGCCATTCAATGTGATGGCCATTGAAGTCCCCCAGAAATACTAGGTCAGCGTTCGGGAACCGCACCTGCACTTCATCAGCCGTCTCGCTGAGGTACTGGAAGAGCTTTGTTATCTCAGAATCCCCTGTGTGGGATCGGTAGACGCACACGTAGATTTGGCTCATAGAGCCATGGTCTACGTGCAGCCAAAGGACGGAATTGGAGGGGTTCTCTAGGCAGCGCAACCGGCGGCAGCAAACATCCGCCCTAACGAACACGCACACCCCGGCTTTGTCTCGAAATTGTTCCTCGATGACATAGCCGGGGTAACACAGGTAAGACGTGTCGTCAGGGCGGCGTATTTGTGTCTCCGTGAGGAACATCACAGCGGGCCGTGCCGTCTCAAGGTGGTGGTGGACGGTATCGAGGTTCGCATGGAGTCCACGGACGTTAGTGAACTCCACCTCGAAATGTGAAGTTGTGGGGTTTCCTAGGGCCGCTGTGTAACGTTTATTTATTTTTTGTTGCACTGCCATTGTAGATTTTGAAGAAGAAGCGTGAAGACAGGGCGACATTTGGTGCAGCAGTAAGTGACAAAGCGCAGGGGCTAGCTTTGTCTAGAACCGTGTGGTTAGGTCGGAGCCGACTCGCCGGACGGAAGGGCTCCCAAAACCCCTGATGCAAGGCCGCCGCTACCCCACACCGGTTACCACCCGGAGCGGCGATCCCACATCAGGATTATGCGCAACATGTGGGGCAGCCTCCTGGGGTGGTTGGCCCCAGGCGGGCCCCATGACTGTGTTGCGGGCGGCCGCGGCAACGCCGTTGCTAAGGGTCTCCCTGGCCGGCGAATCGACCCACACCACCCACACTAGACTCCGTTTCGCCCCCACTGGTCCCATGCCTGCTGCACCATACATCGCCCCGGGCCCGGCGGTGCAGCTGCTGAACCCCCAACGCAACCCAGTCTGGGCTGGGTTACCTGGGGGGCTTTAGCACAGCTGCACGGTGGTACCCCCCCGGACCAACACTGTTGTACCACCTGGTACCCACGTAGGGGCCGAAGCCACTCCATAGGTACCGTAAATTATTTTTTTGTCTTTTTAATTTTGCGAAAAATTAATGCTATTATATAATTTTAAAAAGTTTTTTCTTAAAACATTTTACTTACCATTGTATAGTCATAATCATCTTATGCAGAATAAGTAACTATGTAAAGCCGCCGCACCTAAACCTACTTTGACACTATATAATCTAGAAAATATTGGTTAAAGTAACTTTTTTATTTTTATTAATTTCATTAATTTATACCTATTAAATTTTAGTAATATTTACTATTAGGCGACTGTACACTATGCCTAAAAACATTGTGCAAATTATAACTATGCATAAATATATTAGACCTAAATATAATTATGCCACGGTACAAATGCTGCTAAAAATCAATTATGACCAAGTATAATTATGCCAAAAAAAGTATGCCAAATTCATTGTGCCAAACCATTTTAGGATTACATATATTATGTTAACGAAAGGTATCCCTCAATTTCAGTTAAATGGTTTTGGTTTCGGCGATCATAAACACATACTTAGTGTTAGTTACAACAGTTCGGAATAATTCATTCTTATGCATTTTGCATTAGACAGACCGTGAGTTCTTTACCACCCAAAGCCTGTGCTGTTACACGCTAGCGTGTAGTATAAATTACTTAGGCAAAGTAATATAAAATAAATAAAATTTCATTTCATACATTAACTACACGTTTTAGGTATACTATCTATACCTAGGTATTGGATAGAATATCGGATTACACAGGTTGTCGAACATGTAAAATAATGATGATAAAATAAAAATTAAATTTCAATTCATATTTGGGTTGAACATCACTATAATTATTATTAACATTAATATAACTATTTTTAATTGCTTTTTAATTGCATGTCGCAAGGTGTAACTTATATTTCAACCCATATTCACAAATAAATTATTTGATTTTATATAAAGTAATTTAAAAACTGCGAAAGAGTCATATAACTAGAAATATTTTTAGATTCAAATGAAATGTTGCTCATAATCTTCCATGAGAGCAGGCAGCAAAAGCCGTAGATCCAAATCATCAAGGTCTCACACGCAGCTGCAGTAGCTTCTTCTTCTTCACAATTGTTTGCTAGTAATGAAGTGAAACAAGATGTCACTTCTCACTTCATTACTAGCAAACAGCTAGGAAGAACTCCCAGAGCGCGGCATCTACATCTGGATCGGACTTCAATCAGACTGACTTGCTGTATTTATGTACAAAAAATAAGTAGGTATTATAATAACCTAGGTTACAAGTTTGGTTTATTTTGATACCAAATGATCTACTTTGAGGAGCTCGTGGTCCAGTGGTAACCGACAATGTTAACACAAAGGTTGCAAAGGTTAAGTAACATCTAGTCAGGCAGGTCTTAAAACGGCTAACCATTCCTCCATGTCTCGGAGAGCACGTTAAGCCGTCGGTCCCGGTTGTCATACAAACATCTATGGCAGTCGTTAGGGGTAGTTGGATCCCTAAATCAAAAATCCGACCGCCTGACCGGTCTAACTACAGAACTTCGATATCGCCCATGGGTTGTGGAGGTCAGATGGCAGTCGCTTCACGGAAAATATCGAAGTTCAGCCGAATCGCAGTTAGACTGGAAATTCGACCTTAACCGAGTTGGGAAAAGGCTTGGTGGATCTACTTAACTACCTGCGCATAGAATAAATGCAGTCTCAAAGAGCTTGCCTATGAACACTAAATAACTAATACTCGATAATAGAATAAACACAGAAATACAATACACTAACCTAATTGTACATGTGTACCTTTGCAACATAATTTGGTATTAATTATTTATTTATTTTCTTATGTACCTACTAACTACTGTACTACTGTATCTTTACAGATATACACCTAACAAGATGAATTACTATATAATTATTATAATCAGCAGGGCGCCCCTCCGGTTTCCAGTGGCACACGGCGGCGGTTTCCAGTGGCGCCTGTCGGTTTCCAGTGTGACCCAGACGTACCTGTAGTATCTTGATCTTCACAATTGTTTGCTAGTAATGAAGTGAAACTAGATATCACTTCTCACTTCATTACTATCAAACAGTTGGGAAGACTCCCGTAGAACGGCACCAACATCTGGATCTGACTTGCTGTATTTACTTCTTTCTTTAAACTTTCGCGTTTTGTACACATTATAAACTTAAGACTAACGGGTCTTTTACGCGATTATTGAGATATATACATACCTCTTTATTACCCGACGTTTCGGCCCTGTTACAAGAGCCGTGGTCACGGGTGGACTGGCTTCAGCTCATCGTCGTCTTCGTGAAGTGCGGGTTTGTTCAACTACCCTCACTTCGTTGTCACTAACTATTGTGTTCGGAGAGCCACTACGGCATACCACACTGATAGTATCAGCACGCGGGCGTTCGGTGAGGCGGCGAGTACATTTGCTGATCACCGGATTCCACGACGTCGATAGTCGATATCCATCTTCCAGGTTAAAGTTGGGATACTTTTTTATTTCGACGGCTTCCCGCACTATCCTGGAGTAATAGTGTCCGTCAGTGGATAGGACTTGTGGCTTGTGGAGTTCAATCCAGTGGTTGGGACCCGATTCCAACAAATGCTCGGCAATAGCAGACTTGTTTATTTGGCGGTTTTTTACAGCTGCGATGTGTTCTTTGACCCTCTCAGCGATAGTACGTTTGGTCTGTCCGATGTATGAACTACCACAGCTGTAGTCTACCTTATAAACACCTGGTGTCTGTAGAGGAATGGTATCTTTAGGGGTTCGCAGGTGGTTTACGACTTTGGAGTGTGGTCTATATACAGTCTTAATGGAGTATCTTTGTAGTACTGTTCCAATTTTGTCCGTCACTCCTTTCACGTACGGCATAAATGCTGGTGCTCTGCTTACTCCCAAGGGTTGTACCTTGTTCCTTTCACGGTGTTGTGTATGTCCCTGATACCCGTTCTGCTTCAACACTTCCTGAACATGAGCGAGCTCTGTCTGTAAGTGTTCAGGGTCGCAAAGATCATAGGCTCGACTTACCAACGACACCGCAACGGATCTCAAGTGTCGCGGATGATGATGTGAACCGGCATTCAGGTACTTGTCCGTGTGTGTGGGTTTGCGGTACACAGTGTGTCCGAGAGAACCACTCTCTCTCACTGTTACTTTGACATCGAGAAAAGCCAATGATCTGTCCAACTCCATTTCACGAGTAAACCGGATGTTCCGGTGTATCGAGTTCAAGTGGCTTAAAAATTGTTCTACTTCTATTGGGCCCCCTCTCATAATACAGAAGACATCATCCACATATCGCTTCCACAGTTTTACCTGTGCTAACTGCATGTCTATGGAATCTTCAATGTGTTCCATCCAAATGTTTGCCATCACCGGTGCTACAGGGCTACCCATGGCCACTCCGTCGATTTGGAGGTAATGCTGTCCACCATAAAGAAAATAATTACCCTCTAGGCAATGTCTAAGTAGAACAATGTATTTGTTGGACAGACCATTGTCCTTCAGTTTCTTCTCGATGACCTCAAGGCAATCTTGAACGGGAACGTTGGTGAAGAGTGACTCCACGTCGAAACTCACCATCACCTCATCCGGTTCCACTTTCACACTCTTGATTATGTCCACAAAATGCCGAGAGTCTTTAACGAAGGATGTGGTACCTACTAATGGTTGCAGTACCTTGGCTATGTGTTTCGCCAAATAATACGTTGGTGAGTTGATTTGACTCACAATAGGGCGCAAGGGTCGGAAAGAAGAGGGTGGGTTCAATCTGATCCCACCCTCTTCCTTCCGATCCCGAACGACTCGTGCCGGGCAGAGATGCCACCCCCACACAGTGGATAGCATGTTCGCGAGAACCGAACGTTTTAAACGTTCGTTTCTCTGCCGAACGATAGTGGCCTGGAACGCCCTGCCTGTGCACGTGTTTCCTCCCACATATAATCCTGGGTTCTTTAAGCGGAGCGTGAAGAGGCACATCAGTAGGTCGTCAAGTTGAGGGCCATTCTCAATAGTAATGTGTGCTGTGAGAGTGGCCCACAATCGCTAGACGTCGTCACGACTTACCACCAGGCGGGCGGCGTCAATTTGGCGAACCAAATATAAAAAAAAAAAAAAAAAAAAAAGGGTACATTCTCCTTATGGACTTTAGGCAAACCATATAGATTTGGTGGTTGGACCGCCATAGGTCTATGTAGACGCTCAAACACATCCTTCTCAAACAGTTCCTCGTGGTCCTTAATAACCGCACGTATACGTTTGGTGACTCTGGCCGTCGGGTTATAAGTCACTGGTTTGTAAACTGCAGCGTCACTAAGTAGGTTTTTTATTTTCCCATCGTAGTCCATCGAGTCTATCACCACAGTAGAATTACCCTTGTCAGCTTTCAGCACTAAAATATTCGTATTAGAACGTAACTCTTTTAGTGCCTGCTGTTCTTCCGTGGTGATATTAGGCCTAGGTGGCTTCGCCTTCCTTAAGATGTTGCTGTATTTACATACGAAAAATAAGTAGGAATTATAATGTATCAATAATCTAGACCTTATTATAACACATGCTTTATTTATTTTGATACTTAATGGTAATCTATATACTCGTAAATAGAATAAATGCAAAACAATGGTAAGTCTCAGAGAGAACAGCTGCTGTTCTCTCTGAGACAGTCTTGATAATGCCTCGTTTAGAGGCGAAACAATTGTCGACGTTTTGTTGTCCTTTTGATTCTGCGAAAAATTAATGCTATTAATTAATGCTAAAAAGTTTTTTCTTAAAAAATTTTTACTTACCATTGTTTTGTCATGGATTTTCGCCAAGTAACGCCTGTTTCTATCCAATATTTGAGAATAAATGCAGTCTCAAACTAAGCAGAGTTTGCTAGACAAAACTAATAGAACTTACTTATATACTTGTACATACGAGTATATACATACACAGAAAAACACTTGAAGCCTGAAATATAATAAATTCAACCTGGGGATTGAAGCCAGGATCTCTTTTTAATATGTTTATTAATGTAAGTTATTATTAATATAACACATACAAAAGTCAATTATGGAAAAAAAAAACAATTGTTAAGTAACATTCATTGTATACACGAAGCGTATCCAGTAAGATGCTGCAACTATACACCATGCGTTATTCTATATAACAATTAAATAAATTCAATGTACGTAAGTAAATAAATCACACCGGAATAACACAGAATGAACCCTGGTGATGTAGTAGGAGCATCAACTCATAGGAGGGCAAGAATATTACGTGATCACGCATGAACCAACTAAAATAAATAAATGAACTGAGTCTAAGTAACGCTATGGACAGAGAGAGACCACTAAGCCACTGTCTCGAAGTACCCGCTACCTTACAATCACTACATAGTCGTATTATATAACAAAGTCGCCCGTTCTGTATGTATGTGATCGGAAGTGCATCGGCTTTCGACTCCGGTTCGATTCCCGGGTCGAATCCAATATTGGTGTGATCCACAGAAGTTTGTTTCGGAGTTTCGGTGTTTTCTATGTATGTTATGTATGTATTTAGAAATATATCGACCGTGGAAAGGCAAAACAAATGAAACGCCACTTTGGTCGAAAATGAGTTTTATATATAGTTAGAGTTTTGAATTATCTATCGATATGTCTAGGTTAGAAGCCAATCGGAAGCACTTTCAGTTGTTATTCCCTTCCTACTTTTTAATAAGAATGTCGTATCAGTTAATACTGATTAATTAATTGAGTAAAAATATTTACATTACAAAATGTCGTTTAAAAAATCCTCCGCGTCATTGCCGACTGGGAAGGTTCCCAGAATGCTGGCTGTGTTGCCACATTGGATGGCGATACTTATTCTTTGGGCCAGAAAATAGCCAGCCTTCTGGTCCTGAGAAGCATCGATTAGGTGTTTAGCAATGTCTCTATAAAGGCGGCGAGCACTCGGACCCCATGACCCCAGTGTCTCAACCCCAAACGGCTCAAATATGTAATCACCTGCTAGGTTAGCATATTTACGCCGTTTAAAGCCTTCAGCCGATGCAGCAGCAGCGCCGGCACATCCGGATGTGCTTGGAAGGTGTGAAGGTGCTAAGGTGTCAACGCATGTAGCGTCCCACACCAAAGGCCTTCCCATCTTCCACGGTAGCAACGACATAGCGGTCCGGTCTCTTTCCATCGCTTCGTGCTAAACCATTTGGTTCACGTACGGCCGGAAGACCTGCGGTGGAAAGAGCCCTACGAATTATGTCGTTTAGAATAGCGTGTCGAGGTATACGACCTGCGCTTCTGCTACAAGAAAGGCCATGGTGTCCCAGATTATCGACGGCTACTCCACAGGTGCAATGATGCGGGGATATACAAGGTGTACCCAGCCGAAGGCAAGTGGCAATGCGGAAGGTAGTGTCGTCCAACATTGTACCAATGTTGGGCGATGGGAGCGCCTGGATCCATAACCCTGACTCCCATTCTCCAACAGCTAGTAGGCGTGCACGCTCTGAAATATTGACAGAAGTGTCAATTAGTGTATTAATTCTCAATTTACAGAGCGGTGAATCCCACAGTCGCTGTGAGCCTAGGCGTGAGGGCAGGTCAGTGTCGGGGCAAGACATCCTCCAAGCATTTATGGCATCGGTCTTGCATCGCACCTCGGAATCAATCAGTGTATTTGACAAAATTTTCCTGACTAATTCTTCGGTGCTATGGACCGACGACAGAAATGCTGGCAGACTGACATCTGTGACTCTACGAATACCTAGCCCGCCCAAGCGAACTGGAAGAGACGCTGAACGACGCTGAACGCTGAAAGACGAGAAGACCGGGCCTGGGTCATTAATATTTACATTTAAAATTTTACACAAAGAATTTTGTATTAAGTTGTCTAGTCTGCCCAAAATTTCTACATTTTTCCAAAATTGTCCTGAACGGAGGGCATGTGTAAATTTGGGTACGAAAAGACAAAAACGAAGAATAGTGAAAGCTGAATGAATACTGATATTACATAGACTATCAATAACCTGATCAAAATTTTTTACTTTTTCCTCGATAAAAGTGGAAAAGCCATCTTCTAAAATCGAGGACCCTAGGAGGCGTAAAGAAGTTTTGTCCAAAACTTTTATGTTGGGGGCCAGACAGTTGAATTTGGAGATTGTTGTTAATTTATCTGTGTTTTCAAATATAAAAATCTCACATTTATTCGGGTTCAGTTCTAAGCCAATTGACTGAAACTCGTTCTTTATTAGGGCTAAATCTTGTAAAACTGTCTCTACTTTTCCCCCTAAAGTCCCGTCGTCTAGATACCAAATGTTAAATTTGGATTTTATTTTTTGAATTATGGATTATTAATTATTACCTTCCCAGTCGGCAATGACGCGGAGGATTTTTTAAACGATATTTTGTAATGTAAATATTTTTAGTCTAAATTAAATAAATCTAACTACTTTGCAATATTCCGCCACATGCAAATTACCCAACTCTCGTATTTATTCATGCACAAGTCCGCCCTCCAAACCCACTTAGGCCGAAAGAATAGAGAAATAATTTTGAAATAGAATAAATATGAGAGTTGTGTTATCGTGCAAAAAATAATAAAAAAAAAAAAAAAAAAAAAAAAAAACCTCGACACGTGTTTTGCCCCCAACCAGGGGCATCATCAGGAGATGTCGATGGCTCGGCGCACGGCGACCGAATGAGCCACAACTCGTAAACCGCACCTATTTATATCCTAGGTTTTTTATTTCTACCCACAACCATAATACCAAATTATTTTATGTCTACCCACTACCGTTGTTTGAATGACGTATACCTACCCGCAGCAAAGGGGAAGAGGCGAAATTAAGTTGATCATTTAAAATATTAGGGTTCAAGCGTCTATGTTTGTAGATTTCTAATTGTTCCAAAACCGAAAGCCTCAGTCCTTTGTTGCAGGTGTGCAGAACGTCATAAGTGTGAGGATTAGGTAGGGAGTGACCGGAATCCAACAAATGTTTTGCGAAATGAGACCGTTCTGGGCGATTGTTTCTAAAAGCTGATATATGTTCTTTATACCGCGTCGCGAAGCTACGGCCGGTTTGGCCAATATAAACACCCTCATAATCCCCACACTTAAGCCTATACACACCAGACTTCCTGTCATCCCCAATTTTCTCCTTAACATTGCAAATGTTTCTCCGGATAGTGTTGTCCGTTCTAAACGCGACATGAATATTATTTTTACGTAAAATTTTGGCAACTTTATCAGATATCGGACCTAAATAAAAACTAAAAACTATTTTCAATTCAACAACAAGTACTATCTATTTAAGCATGGACTGGCGATGGGTTCACCTTTGAGCCCATTTCTGGCCGATGTTTTTATGGATAGGTTTGAAAATAGTTACATTGTAGGTAACGAAAACATCCATTATTATTATAGGTACGTTGACGATATATTGTTGTGTTGGCGGGGCACCGATGTGGAACTTACGGATTTCTTATCTCATTTGAATAGTGTTCACCCTAAAATCAAATTCAAACTCGAGTTAGAGAAGGATAGGTCCATAAATTTCTTAGATTTGACTATTACTAGAAATGAGGGTGGGCATGAATTCCGGATCTTTCGCAAACCCACTCATACTGACACAGTAATTCCTGCTACTTCCTGTCATCCTTGGCAGCACAAGCTTGCCGCCTTCCACAGCTATGTTCACAGGCTATTTTCGGTTCCACTTTCTCAAATAAATTTTTGCCGCGAATTAAATATTATTTATCAAATTGCTAAATCTAATGGTTACAGTACCAAGCTTGTGGACAACTTAGTTGGAAGGCGGCGAGCCTCAATTACGCGTAGTTTACTATATGCTGTTCCCCCGGATCGTGACGTCCATCGGTATAGAGCTAGTCTAACTTATTTAGGTCCGATATCTGATAAAGTTGCCAAAATTTTACGTAAAAATAATATTCATGTCGCGTTTAGAACGGACAACACTATCCGGAGAAACATTTGCAATGTTAAGGAGAAAATTGGGGATGACAGGAAGTCTGGTGTGTATAGGCTTAAGTGTGGGGATTGTGAGGGTGTTTATATTGGCCAAACCGGCCGTAGCTTCGCGACGCGGTATAAAGAACATATATCAGCTTTTAGAAACAATCGCCCAGAACGGTCTCATTTCGCAAAACATTTGTTGGATTCCGGTCACTCCCTACCTAATCCTCACACTTATGACGTTCTGCACACCTGCAACAAAGGACTGAGGCTTTCGGTTTTGGAACAATTAGAAATCTACAAACATAGACGCTTGAACCCTAATATTTTAAATGATCAACTTAATTTCGCCTCTTCCCCTTTGCTGCGGGTAGGTATACGTCATTCAAACAACGGTAGTGGGTAGACATAAAATAATTTGGTATTATGGTTGTGGGTAGAAATAAAAAACCTAGGATATAAATAGGTGCGGTTTACGAGTTGTGGCTCATTCGGTCGCCGTGCGCCGAGCCATCGACATCTCCTGATGATGCCCCTGGTTGGGGGCGAAACACGTGTCGAGGTTTTTATTATTTTTTGCACGATAACACAACTCTCATATTTATTCTATTTCAAAATTATTTCTCTATTCTTTCGGCCTAAGTGGGTTTGGAGGGCGGACTTGTGCATGAATAAATACGAGAGTTAGGTAATTTGCATGTGGCGGAATATTGCAAAGTAGTTAGATTTATTTAATTTAACTATGGACTTCCGAAAAGTAACGCCTGATAGTATTAACTTTATTTTTAGTCTATAATTATGTTTATTTTGTATACTGTAATTCTTATTGAGTAATCATTTACTGTGTAATAAATAAGGCTATAAGTAATTTATCATCAAAAAATTTATGATGTACACTGTCACAATCTTCAACAATTTCATGAAGGAGATATCTATCGAAATAAACAAGATCAATTACCTAAATCCCTTTCCCTTAAATTTAAACTTCATAATCGCATCAGATCAATAAATTATTTTAGCGATCTAAAAATATAACAGACATCGTACATACATAAAAGTATCTTTCATATTGTTTATTTTTCATCGAAGTGAATTGAAGCACTTTTCCTTCTATGTTTTTAATTTGGTTTAGTATTTAAAATAATTTTTCCCTCCTATTTTTACGGAGATATGGTGAATGAATTAGTTTGTCCTTTCAAGTTTCTTTTCTTGAAGGCCTATGAAGTGTTTTTCCCTGCTTACTCAGAATGTCATATACATGAAACGCCAGGATTTTCTTAATTGATTGAATTTAATTAATTTATATTAAATACAAAATGTACAGCACAAAAAACTGAATCTACTGACAAAATTTTAAGTCATTTCATAATGGATTACTATATATATATGTTCCACCAAGTGCCGACAATCGAAAGCATAAATTACATAAAGTATATTTCACGCAACAGAAGCGAAAGTGAATAAGTTTAAAACACCAAAAAGTCCGCATTACGCCCACAAATTTTTTAATTTCCCAGATTATAGGTTTGTCTGACTAAGCCCGCGTCCGACTTGGCACATAGCCCAATACATTTGGCACTGGCGGACTATCCAAATTACAGTTTACATTTGGTTTTATGTATGTTTGTTGTGGATTGCGATACTGATAAATTATTTATATTTGGTTTTCAAGGTCAAATAAGACAGTGATTTTATAAGTTCTTATTTCACTAGTTTAGATTTATTGGCCTACAATTTATTCAGGAGTTGAGAACATTTTGTATAATTTATTAGACGTAAGTCAATAAGGGCGGGCAAGTCTCTTGTCGATTTCGGGAATTTTGAGTATATTTGCCAGAACCTTGTCTGTGTGTCGCACTATACACAGGTGTACATTGTGTGTGAAACGGTCCTTGTTTGATAAATTACGTTCAAACACCTTTTGCTGATTTACGTCGAGTCGCCGACTTTATTGTCTTCAACCATCAGTCTTTACGGACAGCGATCCGCGAGCAATTAACTAGTACTTTACTTATTTTACTCAAATAAAATAATTACTAATATATATATATATATACTAATAATTTTAGCGTTTAATTATAAAGTGCCAAGAGCGAGTCAAACTCTCGCACTACGGGCTCCGTACCAAAACGGCAAAAGAATCACTTTGTTCAATTCAATTCAAATGCACTTTATTGTACACAATATGGAGAACATAAAAAAAAGATACATCAGTTAAGAAGAGTACAAATGGCGGCCTCCATTCTCTTCCAGACAATCTTTCGATGGATAGCGAGTTTAAGGAATTAAAAGGGGTATTGTACAACTATCACTCTAAGGAGATTATTGTTGTATGGTGGGCTACCATATAACAATAATCTTTATTATATTCTTTTTTTATTTGTTGTTACGGAAGTAACAGAAATAAATCATCTGCTAAATTTTCAACTTTCTAACTATCACGGTTCATGCGCAAGACAGACGGACGGACGGACAGACGGACAGCGAAATCACAGAAATCGGAAACACCCTTTGGGTACGGGAACCTTAAAAAAGAAAATGAATTAATAATTAAAATTTGCCCTACCGAATTTCGCGCGTTAAAAAGTATAAAGCTGATTTTAAATGTCCCTTTTATCGCTGTAAATGTTGACAAGAAGTACCCTACATCGCCTCGGGCAGTCAGAAACAGACCCCGGGGTAAACTAAATAAAAACCTATAAAAAACATATTTTTTTAATTTATAAAATAACATTACAAATACGTATTTTAAACAACCCCAGTAAACATGGCGGCAAGTATCAAAGTTTACTTATAAACAAAATTCGAAATTTAAATTAATACAAAGGCGGAAGTTACGTAACGAAAACGGAAACACATGTGTTGCGTAATTTATTCTAAAGGGAATATCAAAATGTTGACGTTCCATTTTTTTTCTTTTTGGGGAACAATAAAAATGTTATTTATGACACAAAGCATTGATTATGATTATTATTATAGAGAAATGAATATTCCGTGTTTCTCTGAATTATTCATCGTGTTAGACTGTCTGTCACCATGCTCTCATGAACGTGATAGTTGGAGTTTTTTTATTAATTTTTGTTTTTTTTTATTTTTTTTTGGCCAAAACATTACATAATATAAAGTACAGTCTGCATGCATAACATCCACTCCCTTAAACCTCGAAAGTTACATAAATGATGTATTTTTCTTGCTGCTATAACAACAAATACTAAATATTTAACGAGGCATTGACAAAACGTGATTTTTTTGCCGTTCGCACTTTGCCGGCTTTTTGTTATTAAAAATAAAAATAAAAATTTGGGGATAATCTGTTACTTATGTTTGGCGGATTTGTTCGCGAATATAGCGAATATAAGCTCATTTGTAAAATGAAACTTGAACTTAACGAGATTTCATTATTTTTATCATTTTATTGTAGAACTAGCGGACGCCCGCGGCTTCACCCGGTGCACAAATGATATACACAAAAACGTTCCTTTAGAACCACTCTATCCATTGGTGAAAACCGCACTTAAATCCGTTGCGAAAGATCTAAGGAACATATATAAGGATACATAGACTCTGTTTTATGCTATGTTATGATCATGACTTACCAGTCATTTTCTATCATCCGATTTGAATAAAACAAAGAGCCTTTATGTTAGTATGTCTGTGCAAACTGTAAGAAAATCTGCTCAGAAGTTTCAGACATAGGTACAGATACACCAAATTTTTTGTGTTCCCAGACTCATTATTTGATAAATACTAGGTATGCAATGCATTCTGCTGTTGCAATAATTGAGCAGAGTTTGTCGATCCGGGTCGAACACCTAAACGACTGGACCGATCTTTATGAATTCAGATATATGCACTCACGGTGATGGTCACTATGACCGTGCCAAATTTCAAAAATATCGGTCCAGTCGTTTAGGAGGAGTTCGATCACGAACGAAATACACGAGTCGCCTAAGAAAGAGCTTCGTAAACTCCGCTCAACAACGGTAGGTACAATATTATTTCAACTAATTATTAACATAATAATTTATGCTTTCGATTGTCGGCACTTGGTGGAAATATAAATAATACATTATGAAATGACTCACTTGTACAGATATTCCACAATTTTTTATTAGTAATAGGACCTGACCGGTTTAGCTCTATGGCATCTTCAAAGGTGTTTTACACTAATTCACTATTCACTTGACATATTTTATAACACTTCATATATTTTCTTTTATTAAATTAATCGTGAGGTTAACACTGGAACTGGAATGTAGAATTATTAACATTATTCACAAAGGCGATTTTTTTGTAAAGGAATTACACTAGTATTTTGTACCTCAACATAAAGAGGGATAACTCAAAAAACACGTTAAATATTGGCACAAAAACATACTTCAAATTATCGAAATGGGACCAAATTAAAATGTCCATAGTCCAAAGATATGAGGCAACTAACATAAAAAAAACATACAATTGAATTGAGAACCTCCGTTTTTGGAAGTCGGTTGCAAATTAACAAAGACATACTAGCTTACGAAACATTAATCTGCTACTAATATACCTAGTTCGTCTCGTACCTAAACGAAGATGGTTGATAAATCTTACCGCAACTTAAAGATAATATCTTAATAGGATCCCCAAGGAGTGTCAACGGCTGGACTGAAGCCAAACAGTGAAGATCACTTTAAAGCTGTTCACACACTGAAGTGTAATCAAATGATGTGCGTTTTGAAGTCAAACTGGTTTGTTTTAAGACTCGAATTGAGCAAAAATAGTGAAACTCTACTTAGCTTCTCATATAAAATAAAATTGTACGGGATGCTTAGTTGGGTATGACACAAAAACCGGTCAAATGCGAGTCGTACAAGGGGTTCCGTACCAAAACGGCAAAAAAATCACGTGTGTTTTTTAGTATTTGCTGTAATAGCGGCAACATAAATACATCAACTATGAAAATGTCTATTTTCTAACTGTCACGGTTCATGATATACAGCCTGGTGACATACGGAGCAGACAGACAGCGGAGTCTTAGTAATAGGGTTACCGTTTTACCCTTTGGGTACGGAACCCTAAAAACGGATAGTTATTCAGATAGGTAGTTTAGTACTATTAAGTGAACCTACGTATCTACATAACATTTTGCTCATTTTAAAATCTGCCTTTGCTCGTTGACCAACTGCTTCTATATCTACAATGTGAACGATCGTCTCGAATCCCGCAACCTCAGACTAAAACACAACCACAGCAGGCTAAACAAATGTCTTTCCCACAAGTGAATCCCATCAAAATCGCATACAGTCGCCATCAGCTCTAGATTTCCTTATATTGTAACATTAGGGCCAACATTTGGCGGCTGGCCAGCCACCGGCCAGTCGATCTGCGTCCCACTTCACTAGGGTGGCCACAGTTTCAGGAACATTAGGAATTATGCTTCAGTATTCGTTTTTTTTTCTACTTTGTTCTTGGAATTTAAAGATTACAAAAATGTCGAATGTAATTTATACTACAGGAATAAAAATATAATTAAAATTTAATATATTGAACAAAAACACTGGTTCTTTTTCCACTACGTTTAAATTGATTTACAATGCGGTCATTGTTGTTTCGCCTTCACCAGGGGTTTTAATATAAATTAAAATTTTAATTGTTCTTATAATTTCTATTTTGAATTTATTTTTCGATTCGGTGGTTCAGCTCGCTTTTTATTCGACGATTTAGGTTTAATTTCAAGTCAAGTAAGTTTAAAATTGCGAAATCTTACTGCATAACCAGCTTTCGTTTGACACAGCAGCGAAGAATGTACTTAAATGTACCGGACGGGTATGTGGGCAGACGTCGAAGGCCGCAGCTGCTGCGGCTGCCAACCGCACGCACTAACCTACTGCAGGAGGCGCCACTGACCCGCGCACTCCGGACACTCAACGATGTCGCTCATGGAATCGATTTGTTTAGTTGTACCTTGAGTGAATTCACAGTTTACACTTTGTTTGTTTTGTGTTTACAACAATAGAAACTTGTTTTTAGAGATAGATAAAATAAGATAGCCTACTCTGTTGCATTAGGGGTTACCCTGTAAAAATAGATGTAGATGTGAAATAAATAAATAATAATAAAATAATAATAATAATACATATCGGAGAACGTCTGTGAATGTGTCTGAAATGTAGTTACCCTACATCGACCTATTTAGATTTTATCGTGTCGTAGGGATGAAATTAAAACCGCTTACCGTTAAAATGGATGTTATCGTATGACGTTAAAATATTTATAATCTATTTTCGGGCTTTTCAGTAAAAAGGGTAGCATATGTTATTGTATTAGAAACTGGAAACATGGGCTCGGAAAATTGCTTTTAGCTAGTAATACATTAAATTAAGAACAAAATGATATTTATCTTGAAAGCACTTTGAAATATAGCCTAGGAATTTATTAAAGACATTTTTTACTAAGTCATTTTGATACAGAAAACAGAGGTGATTTTGTTTCGGACCTTAAATTTTAAAGACTCTCAATAAGTTCTCGAATGTAAAAGTCAAAAACAGTGAAAATAAAAAACAAAAACAACAAACTTAAATAAGAAAAATAGACATTGAAAATATAAAACTTAAATTGCTTTATAAACTTCTCAAATTCAAGCAACTGCAAAATATCCCCGCAAGAGTTTATAACCTTGTGGAATTTAACTCGTATTTTGTACATGGTTGGGTGCATAATTACCCCCCAACTGGCATTTAGACAGATACAACAAAAATAAAATGTTGTTTATGTATTAATGCAATTACAATTTGTTTAAACAAATAAACTGACATAATTTAAAAAATATGACCTTTAATTTCGTACGGTCACAATGATTACTTATATTCGTTAATTTCAGAAATGCAGACATTTTAAAAAAAAAATTGTGGGCTTAATTTAACATGATACCCAATAAGTTACACAAGGAATTACGTCTTTGTCCACGAAGGGCTATATAGAGGCGTATTGACAGTCACTTTGATGGACACAAGAAAGAGGTGACCATGCATATTGCCAAAGTCTCGTCCGCCTGTGAGCAGGCCTTAAGTTAGCTACAACTTGATCAATTTAATGCCAATAATATTTTCCATTAGATTATTCCCAGGTTTATAGAGGTGACGGCAATAGAGTCGCTCCCTATCACGTGGGACCAACAAAGTGATTGTGTGATTTTCAATTAATAGTCCGAAACGCCCAGGACTTTAATGGGCTGTGCCATAGCGGCTGGTACGTAAGATTTTGTTGCCTTTCATCAACATCGCGTGCAGGCAGCTATGTTGTAATTTTGAAAAAAAAAAATTGATACTGTGTTGCCTTACGATGAAATGTTAATTAAAGGCAACAAAATCTTACGAGCCAGCTGCTATGGCACAGCTAAATAAAGTCCTGGGCGTTTCGGACATACATGCATACAATCAAGCCTATCCCCGAGGGGGTAGACAGAGGTGAAATACACACCCACATTTGCCAGTAATGTTTTTAATGGCACCATATACAGTAGAAAATCACCTACAATATCTGTAGTGCGGGCTTTTATCCCGTTAGTTCCGTGGGAATTGGGAATGCAAAAACAAATTGTTCTAATTGATATGCCAAAATTATAATTTTTGTACTCTGTACGTTATTCTCATTCGTTATTTCTAAGAACATAAGTCTTATATTACCATAAATCTGTCATCGCACTTAATAAGGCGATCCGAGTAAGAAGCGCATTTTCAAAGTACGCTTTTAGACTTTATTATAATGTTTAAAATTAAACCTTTTTAATCGAAGTACAAATGATTACAATGTTAACCTTATAAATGGAATATAATTAAAATGGAGCAGGTTTTTTAATCCAAGAAATACTAGTACCAAAAAATTCCTGGTTTAAAGCGCGAAGGTCCGTTTTTTCAGATATTCGTATTAAAGTTTATGAAATACTTGAATTGACGCATGGACGATTTTTTTAATATGTTTGTACCTTCTATTTCTAAATACATACATATTATACATAGAAAATACCCAAACTCCGAAACAAACATTTGTGGATCACGCACATAATTTGATTCGACCCGGAATCGAACCTGGGACCTCAGGGACGAAAGTCGCATACTCATATCACTGCCACCGAGGCAGTCAAATATCTCCTGATTATATTTTAACTAAATACATTGCACAACAAATAAATCCTCCCATGAAATTTACTTCAATTAAATAATTACAGCAACTGAGAGGTATTTAAATCATAATTTATTCACATTTGCGGACTCAAGCATATTGTAGGTATACGAAACATCTTTGCTAAAAGAGCTAGAGGCTTGAGTATTTAGTTAAGTATATTTTAGAAATACGCACCTGATATGACAGATTCGTTTCCCTAATAGACGTTCGCGTGCATGCTCGGTTTACATCACTCAGACCGATTGAGTGTGGTAATTTTAGTTTATTTTAGACGATAAATTACGCGGGATAAAACCCTACCCCAACGACAATTCTCTGATCTCTCATCCTGACCATACCCCCGAAGATGCCACACAGGTGGTCAAAGTCCGCCGGGCGCCACTGGAAATACCTTCTGCCCGGCAACAGACGTGAGAGCGGCCGCGGAATTAAAAAAAAGTACGATAAATTAAACCTATGCAAGACCTGAAGAGAACCTTAGCTACAAAGGTATGTAACATCCGTTGTGGAATTTATTGGTTTTCTATTGGTTATTTATGTACTTTTTATTTACAATAAGAATTACAATATACAAAATATACATAATTATGTACTAAAAATATTTACATAACAAAATATCGTTTTCTATTGTATTTGTTACCCGGTAACAGTAATAAGTTTGGCTTCTGTTACGTGGGACCATTGAAACTACATACATACATACACATATAACGCCTATATCCCGAAGGGGTAGACAGAGGTGCATTACACACTCACAATTTGCCAGTATTTTAGTCCAAGGCAAGCCTATTGCCGTCACCGGGCACATTTATAATGGGTTATATCCAAAATGGCCGAATGAATTTAATAAACAGTAGCAGCTTTATTGTAATTTGGAACAAAAATTGAAAACCGCTGCCTTGTGATGAAATGTTGATTAAAGGCAACAAAATCTTACGTGCCAGCCGCTATGGCACAGCCAATTAAAGACCTGGGCGTTTCGGACTATTGAAACTACTGGCAAAATATTGGTGTGTATTATTAAACATCCATAGGTTTATGTAGGTAGACATTCTCCTGGAGGCATCCATCGTGCAGGCCTGGATTCCGGCGCCGGACAGGCCTATCGACGTGGATGCCGAGGCGGAGTGGTTCAGGAGAGCCATGTCGCAAATCTGCGATGCGGCGATGCCTAGGGTTACACCTGGGCCGGCCAGGAAGCAGGTGTACTGGTGGTCGTCGGAGATTGCACAGCTGCGTGCAGCATGCGTCTCCGCCCGCCGCCAGTACACCAGGTTTCGCCGGAGGCATCGTCGACCAGTCGACGCGGCAGCCCGGGAGGCGGAGCTATATGCGTCCTACAGAGAGGCTAAGGGCACCCTCCAGGAAGCGATCACGCGGGCTAAGACGACAGCCCGCGAGGAGCTCCTGGAGTCCCTGGAGCGGAACCCATGGGGGCGCCCGTACCTGCAGGTCAGAGGTAAACTCCGACCGAGGGCGCTCCCACTGACCCAGAGTCTCCAGCCGGATCGGCTGGAGGGGGTCTTGGGCTCTCTGTTTCCGACGAGCGCGGAGGAGCACATCCCTCCACGCATGGCTCCGTCCCAGACGCCCAATGCGGATAGCAGCAGCGAAGACGACGTACCCGAAGTCAGAGAGGGTGAGTTAGGAGCGGTGGTACTTCGGCTCAGTCGCCGGAAAACCGCCGCCCCTGGACCCGACGGCATTCCGGGCCGTGTATGGGTCCTGGCCCTCGAGGAACTCGGGCCTCGACTGAGGGGGCTCTTCAGCGCATGCCTCGAAAGGGGCCAGTTTCCCAAGGTGTGGAGGACGGGGAAACTGGTCCTGATCCGGAAAGCGGGGCGGCCGGTGGACTCACCGTCGGGTTATCGGCCGATCGTGTTGCTCGATGAGGTGTGTAAGCTCTTTGAGCGAATTATTGCGGAACGCCTCGTCGAGCATCTCACGCGTGTGGGCCCAGACCTGGCGGACAACCAGTACGGTTTCCGTCGGGGACGGTCCACCGTGAGCGCGATCATGCGCGTGAAGACCCTGGCGGAGGAAGCTGTCTCGCGGGGCGAGGTGGTGTTGGCGGTGTCTCTTGACATCGCCAACGCGTTTAACACCTTACCCTGGAGTTGCGTTAGGGAGGCATTGGTATACCATGAAGTGCCTCTCTACCTCCGTCGTATTGTCGGGGCATATTTATCCGAGAGGGCTATAACTTACCCTAGCTGGCTCGGGCCAGCTCGGCGAGATGTGTCGTGCGGTGTTCCTCAGGGGTCGGTCCTAGGACCTCTCCTGTGGAACATCGGATACGACTGGGTGTTGCGGGGTGCGTTGCCTGAGGGCGTCAGCGTAACTTGCTACGCTGACGATACCATCGTCACGGCGCGGGGAGCAACGCACCAGAAGGCAACACTCAAGGTCACGACTGGGGTTGCTGAAGTCGTGGGTCGGATACGGCGGCTGGGACTGGACGTGGCACTGAATAAGTCCGAGGCTCTGTGTTTTCACGGACCTCGGCGCGGGCCACCTCCAGGATCCAGTGTAAATGTAGGGAGCGTTAGCATCGGCATCGAGCCCACAATGAAGTATCTGGGGCTCGTACTCGATAGCCGGTGGAATTTCGGACCACACTTCCGAAGTTTGATCCCCAAAGTGACGGGGGCGACAACTGCGCTTTCGCGACTGATACCCAACTTAAAGGGACCCAACGCTTCCTGCAGGAGACTGTACCTAGGGATCGTGCGGAGTATGGCCGTGTACGGGGCTCCCGTATGGGCGCCGAGTCTGACGGCCAACAACGCTGCTGTTTTACACAGATCGTTGAGGACCTTGGCCGTCAGAACAATAAGAGGGTACCGCACGATCTCCCTAGAGGCTGCATGTCTCCTAGCCGCGACCCCTCCATGGGACCTGGAAGCGAGAGCCCTTGCGGCATTGTTCCAATGGCACAAGGAGGCGCTGGAGCGGGACCACAGGCCTGCGTCTCAAGAAATCGAGGCTCAGCGGTCCCAGCTCCGCCAGGATCTCATGGAGACATGGAAGGTGCGACTTCAGCAACCAAAGTGGGGAACCACCACCATCGCGGCGGTGAGACCGATCATGGAGGAGTTGGTGGAATGCTCAGCATGGGCGAGTCAGCGCCGGGACCTCGTTGTGGGCCTGGGCGTAGATACGCTCTCGCTGGAGACCATGCTACGAGCCATGGTCTCTAGCGAGAGTCAGTGGAACGCGGCCGTTTCCTTCTGCAAGCAGGTAATGCTCGTGAAGGAGGCGGCCGGTAGGGTGAGGGAGCGTACCCTCCCCGCTGAGTTCCGAAGTGTGCGGCGAGGTCGCCGCAGACGTGACTACGCCCAGGACCATCGACCTCCATGATCGGGGCCTGAGGACGATGGATTAGCAACCCACCGTCCTTACAGAAGCAGGCTCGAAGGGCTGCGTGATGTGGGGCTGCACCCCACGCACGCCTTCACTCACCGACGCGGGATAAAACCCGACCCCAAAGATGCGGGTTAACACCCGACCACCACGCAGTGGCCACGCGGATGGCCAAGGTCCGCCGGGCGCCACCGGGAATTCTCTTAGTCTCTACCGGAGGCGCTCGGCAATGGACGTAGGTGCGGCCGCGCCCAAGGTCGCGGATTAAAAAAAAAAAAAAAAAAATGTAGGTAGACATGATTGCCATCACTCAATTCATTAAATAAAACACTGAAATAGTATCAAAACTGTATTAATTACTTCTAACAAAAATTCAGCCACTCCCGCCATGACACATAATCGCGATCATCGAGAATCTTAAGGGATGTGACACACAGCTAGTGTTGTCATTACACCTGACAATATTCAATGAATCTAACAGTATACACCTTTATCAACCGCGTAAGGGATAAACGGTTGCTTATACGAGTATATCATGTAATAAATATACTAGAATACATACCTAATACTTAGCTTATGTTGTGTATTAAACACTGTTTGAGAGCTTCGGAAGCTTTTTTTCTTTCCTCTATGCATTTTTTTGTTTGTTCTTCTTCTTTTTTTAAAAACGTGGCCCCTTCGATGTTCATCGATGATTTCGCCAATGTCACGGTAATGCTTGATTTTTCCCGAACAGAAGAACTAGTTACTCTGAACTAGTTCGCGGTGCGGGACAAGGAAACGTTGTTCGGTATTGCAATTGAGCGTTTGGGCCTTGATTTTTGCCCAGCGTCAAAGGTAACCTAAAAGGCAACCAGCCACGCGCTCCGCAAAAACCCAAGTCCCTTACAGGTTAGTAACTGGACTCGTCCAAGTCACATTAATCATTTACGATTAGATATTTTGAGTATTTACTTACGACCCCACTTTTACAAAAAGAAACACGTCTATTAGTGACACAAAAACCGACTTCAAATTACCGGATTGGGACCAAATAATTCTCAGAATGGAACAAAGGAAGCAGTATCTTTCAATTAAAAGAAAAATGTCAGAATTCAAACCCAGATGAAAGATCGAAATAATTGAGAACCTTCTTCTTTTCGAAGTCGGTTTAGTCTATGCTCTAGTTATACAATACACAGTGTACCATACGTGTCAACGTCGATTAACCTAAATTTCGTTGTACAAATATTTGTTACCCATTTACGACCCATTTACCACCTATCATTATCGTTTTAATAATATACGTACCCTATATTTAACTAAAGAACAGATAATAAAAGCAATTATTAATAAAACCCATTAATAGCATACCTATGGAATTCTCTATATAAGCATTTCAAAAGTTTATAGTTTGTTTGTTCGAAGATAATGTAAAAATTAGGTACGTATAAATGATCATTTGATTTTCAGTATATTGACTCTGTCACTATACTTAAAACTTTTAAACAACTAAATATAAAAAATACCGAGGATCTTTGGGCCATTTCAACTAATATAATAAAATCCATAGTGCCCGCTATTGCGCCCCACCTTGCATTCATATTCAATAAATGTATAGATGAAAATCAGTTTCCTCATCTTATGAAGTAGACAGCAGGAGACAAAAGTGATCCTTCAAATTTTCGACCTATTTCCATACTCCCTACCCTCAATAAAATTTTTGAAAAAATAATATTTAATCAATTGCTTTCACATTTTACAGACAATAAGTTACTTCATAACAAACAGTTTGGTTTCACTAAAGGCAGGAACACAACGGATGCAGGAGTTGCACTTGTGAAACATATATTTGATGCTTGGGAGGAAAAGCAGGATGCCATTGGTATATTTTTTGATCTATCAAAAGCTTTTGATTGTGTTGATCATGAGACTTTGCTACTAAAATTAGGTTATTATGGTGTTTCGAACAGCTCACTTGGCTTACTCGAGTCTTACCTCACTGGTAGAGTACAAAAAGTAAACATTAATGGCACCGACTCTTCTGGCGCCTCATTAGTCATGGGAGTACCCCAGGGCTCGATATTAGGACCCCTTTTATTCTTAATATACGTAAACGATCTTCCTTATTTCACTAAAAATCTTTGTGAGATAGTATTATTTGCTGATGACACATCATTAATTTTTAAAAGTGATAGACAAAAAGTAGCACTTGACGATGTAAATAATACCCTTTCGGAAATATTGCATTGGTTCACAAGTAACAACTTGCTGCTCAATGCGAAGAAAACAAAATGTATAAAATTTACTATGCCCAATGTTAGACAGGTGGATACTCATATTACTATGAATAATGAATTAGTTCAAATAGTCAATACCACAGTTTTTCTTGGGATAACTCTAGATAGTAAACTACAATGGGGTCCTCATATCACAGCCTTGGCAGGAAGACTTAGCTCAGCTGCCTATGCGGTTAGAAAGATAAGGTCTCTGACTGACGCGTTATGTCATATGGTCTGCTGCTGTGGGGCTCAACTGCCGATATTGAGACAATATTCATATTACAGAAACGAGCTATACGAGCAATCTATAGACTCGGACCCCGTGACTCGCTGAAAGAATTATTTAAAGAAATTAATATTTTAACAGTTGCTTCTCAATATGTTTACGACAACATCTTATATGTACGGAAGAACATAGATCTCTTCAAAAAAATTTCCGATAACCATAATTTTAATACAAGAAATAAAAATAAACTGGCAATGACAAAAATTAGACTTCATAAAGTTGGTAATTCGTTTGTTGGCAAATGTATAAAAATTTATAATAAAATTCCTCAGGATTTGGTTGACATGCCTCTTAATAAGTTTAAAATAGTAGTTAAAAAATATTTGATGATGAAAGGCTACTATAATGTAGACGAATATCTTAATGATAAAAATGCATGGTCACCCTAATCTTCTGTTGTTGGCCACTCGTATAATACAATATAAACTAATTGTAACAATGTAAACAAAACAATATTAAAAAAGAAAATGGATAATCTACCTGAGTTTCTTGCTGGTCTCTTCTTAGGAGAACCAACTTACCGAACCGGCGAAAGAATCATTTTCTAAAGGTTATTTATGTACTTACTTAATTTAGTATTTTTATAATATTACTTGACAAAATTGTAAAATTTTGACATTCATATGTGCTCTTTATGTGCCTAAACTGAATAAATGAAATTGATTCTTTGATTCTTTGATCTACCCAACTATTCAAAGGGTGCCTTCAACTAAAATAAATAATTTAAATGTATTTACTACATAAAGAATCCCGTAGTATGTATGTATATTATATTTAATCTTATTATCTTGATTTTATTTATTTATAATCATCAAAAAACGATTTTAAAAGCGACCGGAACAATCTTGACTATCTTTGGAATAGAGATATACATCAAGACCCTGACATAAGAGTACTTTTAATCTCGATAATTCACATAGAGATTAAAAAACTATACAACATAAGAGGACCCGCGTGTGTTCACTAGTAATCTATATACTTATATTAAAATAAATACCTAATTACCCTTGGTCACGACATCACGCGTGACGGCTGGACCGATTTCGCTAATTCTTTTGTTTTGTGTTCGTTGGTATCAGAAATATCATATGAAAAAAAAATGCGTTACGAAGTTCGCCGTGACAGCTAGTCTAACATAAATACTTACTTTTATCGAACTCATCAAAAAGCATTTAAACCTCATTTTCCTTACAAACACATTCACATATTGTATAAGAAATTATTACATTTGTAAACATGGAATATTCAATGGATTTATGGAAGCACGCCAGGAACTAATTACTAGTGGTAAACAATAAAGGCGGTAACGGAAACGTCGTATAGAGATGTACGTACTACACAAACGAAGATATCGATGAAATTACGATGAGATGCAACAGATGAAGTTAGATTAATGGATTCATGGGTGTCGTTAGATTGCTGTGATACGATCGTTCATTTATTATCATTAGCTAGGGGAACATTGCAGACATTTCTGAAGGATATGTAAGAACATGCATATCACCCGTATTTAAGAGCATTGCGTAGAGGGTTTCGTGACTAAGTGGTAACTAGCCAGGCCACTCTTAGGATGGGTGACCATTTCTTAAGACCCTCCGTGCCTCGGGGAGCACGTTAAGCCATCGGTCCCGGTTGTCATACTAACATCTTTGGTAGTCACTACGGGTACTTGCAGCGCTAAAAGAAAATCCGACCTGTCTAACTATAGAACTTGGATATCGCCTCGATATGGGTTATGGAGGTCAGATTTTAGTCGCTTCACGGAAAATATTGAAGTTCAGCCGCATCGCAGTTAGACTGGAAAGCCGATCCCCACTAGGTTGGGAAAAGGCTTGGTTTTGTTGGCTCCACGTAATGGCAATAGGCTTGTTGTTGTGTTAAAATAAACTAGTCTTATGTAATAGGGGACAAGCCTGTTGCCAACCAACGGCGACTGGCCGAAATGTATGCAGCAATATATGCAGCTAGCAAGTAGAATTCCTCCTCTCTCCAGACAAACATTGTGCTGTGCCCGACAGGGTCCATAATTGTAACTTTACCTATTTTAACATCTGTACCACATTATGGAAGCAATAAATGTACTGAGTATTGAGTATGTGTGTCTAATGAACATCTCGATCTACCTCTTCGGAGATAGTGATGTGGTTTTGTGTTATTAAATACAAAAGCATTGCTATTTTGCTTACGACAGAACATCACACAGTAAGACTGTAATAGTATAGAGACGCCGAACACGATGCTGATTTATCAGTTCTGTTTGCACGCAAGCTACTAATTAGTGAACTTAAACAATAAGGTGAGGTGGCAGTAGTGTCGTGAACACGCGGATATACCGGTGTGCATTTAGTGATGTGTCAAATTATCGATATAACTAATCATATCTACATGATTGTTTTAGAAAATCACTTTATTTTGGTAATTAAAAAATAATAATGCAAAAATGTTTTACGACAATATTTATCGTTACAAGATGTATTGTACCTACAAGTACATCTGCATTCGCAGGGTCTGGGAATTCCGATAAATGGGATGAAATGAGAACTGAATGAAGAATTAGTTGTTGTCTATTAGTTGGATTTTGTTAAAAACATTTGAACAAACACAATTACACAAAATATCCCCGAACTGTTCATTAGGCTTATGTGTTTTTTTACTTTGTTGGTATCAGGGTTAGCTTAATCCTGTAACTTCAGCATATATTATGTTATAGCAACACAGCCATTAGCTGTATAATTTATTTCGAAATATATACCATACACGCTAATACAAAAGAAAAATCTAAATCTCACGTCGAAACAGGATAGTGAAACAAATAATGATACTTTTCAAAACAAAACTATCGATAGTGCCAGATAAAATAGCGGGCGACAAGAGCACGATCGATGATCCCATTTTATAGTGACGTGAATTTAAATTATATCGAATGGTAGACAAAGCAGTCTTTGAAGAATCTTGAGCTATTTCCTCGTGTCGTTTACATACCCCACAACGCTTAGGAATTTCAGTTATCGATAAAATAGGAGTCGGTTTTCTCGATGCAAGTATGAATATCGTAAGTAGATGAGGGTCATTTTCAATTATTTAGCTTTCGGCTGATAAACAAATATTACAATTTAAAGATAATTTTTGAATTCGCTATACAAAGCTTTGTGTAAATAAATTCAACTGTTCTTATAAACTAGATAATATCCGCAGCTCCAAATCCGTGGAATAAATCCTATACTTTATATTTATCTCATGTAAAATTAATGCATTTTGTTGATAATTATCTTTTAAAATCTAAATTATTCTATCACCTATTTACATAATAAATATTCTAGAAATGGGCACCTATATACTTATATCTCAATTCTTTTGTCGGCGAAGTCGAAAATTGATGACTGATGCGAATATTGATAATATTGAACTTGGCTCCCATTTCACATTATGTTTTTGATGGAATAAAAAATATAAAACACTACGTTGAAAAAAATACATAGATTTATTGTACTTTAAAAAATTTTTGTACTCAATCGATGTGCCTTCTCTCATCGGCTAAACTTTCAGTCAAGTGGATGTGAATGAATAGAATCGTTTTAAAGTTTCTTCCCATTACGTTAATCGATCGAATACGATTATCGATACTAAATTCGCCATCCCTAATCCGTAAGCTCTAAGCTAAAACTGGCTAAAATAAGAATGATACAAGGGAACAGGCGGTCAGGACTGTTTACTCCTTTTCATCGTTTTCTCGCGGTCGGGTTAAGCACGATCTTACTGGCTTAGATAATGTGTAGTTTGATGGGTTTCGACTCGGCTTTGTTAGTTCTAAAATAAACTTGCCAACTATTTTGATACTGCGATGGTTTGTTTAGTAATTCTTCATGTTAATATTAAACTATATGAATAGAGATCTCACTAATCTCATTTAGAAAGTCTAAATTACTGCTACCTGAAGTACATTTTTTTTTAATTTGGGTTCGCCAAATTGTCTTAATTACTCTAGTGATATTTGTTCCTGGTTGTCGAAAATAGGCATCGTTCATTGCCTAGTGCCTCTAGTTAGCTCTAGGAAGAAATTCCAGTGGCGGAGGTCGTCCCTGATAACGTGGAACCAACAAAGTTACAGGCAAATTGCAGCCGATATCTCAAACTGGAGAAACAAAGTCTAAACTTTGGAGGAACCCTAGACTGTTTAGTTGGAAGTAATACAAAAAGTTGGATTGCAGAGATTGTAGGTACAGTTCGCTAGGGATAAGCGGAGCTTAGCATTTGTGTGAGTGCAGTGTACGTGAACGTATATGTGACCTCTTTTACACACACATTGTGTTGTACACACAGCTACAAAAAGAGTTTTTACTCTACTTTTTGTGGTCACTCACACAAATGCAAAGCTCCGCTTATCCTTCGTGAACTGTACCTACCTACCTATATACATCATCAGTCCTCTGGCAGTTAGAATTTTCAGTTTGGATTACAGAATGGTTATAGGTGTTCTATTGTACGAGTATGACCTATTAATGAGCTTCCGTGAGACAATCAAAACTACTGGCAATATGTGGATGTGTAATGCACTTCTGCCTATGCCTTCGGGATCAGGATATAGGCGTGGTTATAACTAAAGTTTTTCATAACAAAATTTCTAAATAACTTTATCCAAGAGATGTAACATAATAACTACCAAACTATAAAAAAGTAATAATTAAATTATATCTTATATCCCATTCATACACTCTAATTATGCGTAACCATTGGACGCCAATGGTTCATTTATCCCCATTCAGACAGATAACAATATGCAATTATATGCAGTTGGATGGTTGTGCATGAATTATAGTAATTTCGTTTAGTTACAATTATATAATTTTCACTGTATTTAATATAATGATGTGAGAGTGTCGACAACGCGCACTATTCAATAAAAAACGCATTTTTGATGAGTGTTCGGTGAGTGCCCGCACCTTGAGTTGAGCGGAGTTAGGACACCGGAGCCTCGATTTCTCAAGACGCAGACCTGTGGTCCCGCTTCCGCGGATTTCCAGAATATCCTTTCGAGAGAAGTTAGAAAAAAATAAATTGTAGGGTTTTTTTTTTAAATACGCGAGACTGCGGCTGCTATTATGTCCATTGCCGCGGGCGTCTCTGATACGCACCAGAAGGTATTTCCAGTGGCGCCCGGCGGACCTTGGCCACTTGTGTGGCTTCTGTGCTGGGATTTGGTCGGTTTTATCACGCGTCGTTAGGGTCGAGTTTCATTCCGCGTCGGTGAGTGAATTGGGTTGCGTTCTGGTTAGCTACCCCACCGTCCTCACACCAATGCAAAATACAAAAAAAAAACAGAAACTTAACAGCAGATGACAGAGGATTTATTGTCCTGGCAGTAGAGTATGTAAAATAAACAAAGATTAACATGATGTTTACTTGAAAATATGCGTTCGTCAAACATTGTTGAGGGAGAATGCAAAGTGCTGCTCTGCATTTGATGCATTCGAGTCATGTTTTAAAGCACGTTTCTATCACACTGCATTGTAATTTGCGATCAAATGTTTATTTTGTTTTGGATGGATAATTCATTATTTTTATTTATTTATTTATGTACACACAATATAAACAACATTGTGAATGGAAACATTATATACATTTATACAATGGCGCCAGAAGTTATGTACAAATATTAATACATATCACCTTAAAAATACATGTCAATTATAATTAATACATGTCACGTGACCACGTGGAACAATAGTCTCTTAATAATTGATAAGTATTCATTTATGTAAAATAAGAATTACAATATACAAAATATACTTACATAATTATATACTAAAAATATTTACATTACAAAATATCGTTTAAAAAATCCTCCGTGTGTCTCTATAAAGGCGGCGAGCACTCGGACTCTTAATAATTAAATTTCCTGTGAACAAATCCTATATTATATAAGTTTCGTTACAGAACAGTGAATGGGCAACAAGCAAACATACAAATTACCAGCATTCAATGAAAGTTTGCTGTTTGTTTTTTCTTTAGTTCACCAACACGCTCTCCCGATGAACATTAACATACTTGGCTTTCAGCCCAAATTACCTTGACATTATTTTACTTTAACACGGATATGACGTAGATAAGCATAAGTAGGTAAGTTGCCTTTTTATTGCCTGTTAATTCCCGTGTTAAAGTAAAACATAGACAATGAAACGCGAAAGTTTAAAAGTTTGTACCTTGACAATACTGAGATAGTTGACGGCTTAGAAATAGGTTCCTATGTACATGGGGCACACTAAAAGTTTTGCACTTCTAGCTAATCGGAACTATTTGAATTTCGAATGTTATATTTTTTTAAACGTTGCAACCTTCTTAGTAATAAAAAAAAACAATTGGCGGGAAATCATTTGTCAATTGTTTTTTATTACACATCAAAGTTCTCGTTATGCAACGAAAATGGAGTTAAGTCGAAAAGATTTTAGAGCAATGATTTTTTATGATTTTAAAAGTTCTCTCTCTCCGCAAGACTGTGCCGCTCGTCTTCAAAATGCTTTTGGGAGATAAGCACCTTGTTTGAGCACCGTGAGGCGATGGTTTGCTGAATTTGAGAGAGGTCGAGTTTCTTTACATGACGAATTTCGTGAAGGGCGGCCTTCAACTGCCGTCAACGAAAATAATGTGGCTACTGTTAAGCGGTTAATTGAAGAAAACCCGCGGATTACCTATGAGACAATTCGAGGACTATTGGGGATTGGTATGAGTCAAATCCAGAAAATTTCTAGCACCCTGTGATTTCTGTATTTTCCCCAAAATCAAAGATTTGATGATAGGTTTCACTTTTACCAACTCCAAAGAGGCAGTGATAGTGTCAATCAGCACGTAGAAAACATGCCTTCAGATCTGTGGTCCTCCTGTTTTAATCAAATGGTTCGATCGCATGAAAAAATGTTTAAAATGTAAAGGAGAGTATTTTGAAAAGCAATAAACATAATATTTTGGTTTTAACATGTTGTTTTTTAAGTTACGCAAAACTTATAGTGTGACCTACGTATAACAGATGCATCACACCTTCGGAGCAGCGCGCTATGAATTCAAATAGGTAGAAATCTGCACTTACGCGTCTGTGTGACAACGTCCATAATAACGTCTCACTTTAATATTCATGTACGGAGCTTATCCTTGCAAACGGTACACGCTGTATATATCGCTCCACTTACTACGGCTTGCAGATGACTGTCGCGCATACATACATAGCGAAAATATCAATTAGCACAAACAAAATAATGCAGATATACGAGAAACTAAAGTGATATAAGGATTATTCACCCATAAATATAATCATAAGTATCCAACACTCGGACGTTACAGAACATGTTTTCACAAATAGAAGCTCAAGTCAGCTTAGGTTTTGTTTAGGTTGAAGTTATCGTCATAAACCGAAGCTATTCCACAGAAGCTGCGGGCATTACCTAGCGAATAATAACAATATGCATGATTTGGGATGATATTACGGTCGTAGATGCAGCATAGAAAAGGAAAACTCGATACAAAACCCTATACTACCCGTCTGGCCAGCGTGGTATATATAGGTATGTTGGCTGAACCACAGATTACTAAATAGTTACTACGTAACAGAAACTTCACTCAGTAGAAAATTTCCAATACCTACTGCTATAATAGCCTACTCCGTCGCGTCAGCAACCACTGCATGCTAAAATGTGCCTAAATGCTCAAGCGTACAGTTGTGATTGCTTCGCACCGCGCGATCCCACAGCAATCGCAGGGCTGCCTCTTCGATAAAATTCTTACCCTTTCTAAGTTCTGGGTTACTAAATTTTAGTGTGGAAAAAATCCTGAATCTAATAAAAAGTTTTATGAGATATTGTTTTGGAAAACAAGGGCAGGGAGAATCAAAATTTATGTAATTTAAAATTTCAAAAAGAGTATACCCGGCCTTTGTTTCATATTTTAGGTGTTATGTGTTTATCCCAGATAACACCTAACGAACTATTAAAATTGAACAACGCGCGTGCGCTTCGCTTGCGAAAACCGCACTGAATTTGATCCGCAAACGGCCCGAGACCGCTCGGCCGGGCGGTAGGTAATAGCGCGCAAGTACATGGAGTGACGGAGGCCTGGCTGAACTCCCTCCGAGATGATGAGATGATGATGCAGCAGTCTTGCTATTAAAGACCTAAGAAGATATGACATCTCACAAAGTATTCTAGTAGGAACTTCTCAATCACAAGTCTCACACTAACAACATCCAAATATTAATATACAAGCCAGTCAACACCTCTAATAAAGGCATCTATTAATCACTCTAACGCTACACACTTACTCATGTAACTTAAAGCACGAGTAATAAAACCACCGTGTCCGTTCATAATATTCATAAGCCACAGATTTAACAAGACGTGAACGGAACACAGTGTCGTTTTTCATTTAGTTGGAAAACGTTAATCGCAACTCAGCCCAGGATGTGCCAATTAAGGCATTGAAGTTGTCATTTTGTCGCAGGCCGGTTTGCACCGGACACGAGTAAGTCGTAAACGTTAGTTTTTATAGCTCATCTTTCTACTTTATTTCTATTTTAATGGAGGTTAAAATGTTTTATGAAAGATCCATTTTATTATCACTTTCAATTGACTATAAAATTCATTGTCTTTTAGATTTGTTCACTGAAACTAATCGATTATGCAATTGAATTTTAAGAACGGATATATATTTTACTGCCACTATGAACCTCTTGAGATCGAGAGCATGCAGTTTTTTTATGGGTCTGTTACTAAAACATAGTTTCATAATAGGCGGTTAAATACTATTCAGTGGGATAGAAAAGTAACGTTGTGTACCTAACACGTGTGTAGTTGCCTCTTGCTAATGGCAATCCTCAGAGGAGGCCACGAATTTCTACTCGATACAATTTTGGCATAGATATGTCACTTACAATTTTTATATTACTCATTTCGTTTCTTTAAGGTTCTGAAGCGTTTTCGGGCATTAGTACTTACTTGTCAGATACGGGCACTAAACCTGATCTTTTCTGAAGAAAAATAAAATCCAATGTTTGAAACAGATGCAATATCTCAATAAAAGATATATAAACGCTTGTACTTTTACAGAAGATTTTCAAACATTTTGTAATACATATTTTTTGACATAAACGTAAAGTTATGTTAGTACAACAGTCACGGTCCCAACTCCGACAGGATCTCATGGAGTCATGGAGGGTGCGACTTGAGCAACCCAAGTGGGGTGCCACCATTATCGCGGCGGTGAGACCGATCATGGACGATTGGCTGCAGAGGCAGCATGGTGACCTCACGTATCGTGCGACGCAGATCGTTACCGGGCATGGATGCTTCGGTGGCTATCTGTTTCGCATCCATCGTGAGGTCACACCCCGGTGTCAACACTGCGAGGTTTCCGACGACGACCCCGCACTCCACACGTTGGTGGAGTGCTCAGCGTGGGCGAGTCAGCGCCGGGACCTCGTAGTGGGTCTGGGCGTGGATACCCTCTCGCTGGAGACCATGCTTCAAGCCATGGTCTCCAGCGGGAGTAGGTGGAACGCGGCCGTGTCCTTCTGCGAGCAAGTCGTGCTCGCGAAGGAGGCGGCCGAGAGGGAGAGGGAGCGTACCCTCCCCGCCGAGTTCCGTAGTCAGCGGCGAGGGCGCCGCAGACTCATCTACGCCCAAGACCATCGACCTCCATGATCGGGGCCTGAGGACGGCGGGATCGCCACCCGTCGTCCTTACAGAAGCAGGCTAGAAGGGTTGCGTGCTGCGGGGCCTTTGCCCCATAGCACGCAACCAGATTCACTCACTGACGCGGGATAAAACCCTACCCCAACGACGCGGGATTCTCATCCCGACCCAACCCCCGCAGAGACCACAGAGGTGGTCAAAGTCCGCCGGGCGCCACTGGAAATACGTTCTGCTTGTAACCAGAGACGCCCGGCAACGGACGTTGGAGCGGCCGCGGCCTTGGACGCGGAACTAAAAAAAAAAGTACAACAGTCATCAGAGTTCGCTACAGTTTTTAAATATTCCCAAATGTTTCTTTGAGAGAAATGTTTTGTGTTCTGTCTGTCTGAAACTGTTATTTAGTAGTAACATAATTGATTCCCCTTCATCGCCCTTCATCGCCTCCACTTTGAGACATTTGCTCGATTGTTTGTTATCATGAATATGCATCCAGATACACCTAATTGCATTAATGATTTCCCTTACGCTACATGCAAATATTTGAAATTAAAACAATTTGATTTGGTGTGGTATGTAAATGGATTTGCAATATCATTAGTGTCGACGCAATATTGGAATTTAACGACAGTGCATATGAATTTATTTTGAAACGATTGATAGTCTTGTTTAAAGAATACGTTGATAACGTCAGAACTATGCTTATAAGAGTTCATACTACGACACTTTCAAAGCTTAAACGAATCTCACTTGCAACTGGAACACCTGCTGATCAACGGACAAGACTGTAGAAAATGCCCCTCTGTCTACCCCTACCTACATTACACAGGAAATTGTATTGGTCCTACGTAATAGGCGGCAAACTTACTGCCGTTACCGAGCATAATATACTATAGAAAATCAATAGCCATTCTGTGGCTCGAACCCAAACTTCAACAACCAGGACCGATATCACCTCTACTTTCTGGCACAGGCGACTGGCATAAACGCTTCTAATCACATAATAATAAAACTCGAAAGAAATTTTTAACAGACTTCCAGAAAGGAAGGAAGTTTAGACCGTACTTTTTAGGGTTCCGTTGTAAAAATCTCGGATCTACAATAAAGTTATGAAAAATGTTTTTTTCTGGGGTACCTCCCTCCCTACAAATAAAGTGAGGATGATTTTTTTTCTCGCGTCAACTTATCTAATAATATCCCATTATTAGTTAGGTATTTGTAAAACATTGGGAGGTTGCTAAGACAATTTTTTGTAATGTATTTAGGAGTTAGAACCTATAATGGGTAACTACGGAACACTATAGGTATTATGCGTGGTGGCCCGATACGCACTTGGCCGGTTTTTATTTGTTATTTTTTCGACAATTATTTAGTCCAATTCCAGTAATTTGAAGTCAACGTATAACATGTTTTTCATATAACTATAAATGTTGCATGATTTCATTTTTAAAAACGCAAATACTAAATGTTGCAAATCCAAGAATAAAATTAGATTCGATGTTGAGAGAAATATTATACTCGGCTCGAAATAGTCCCCTCCGGATTTCAATTATGTGTACGATATTATATTACTTAGTAGCTAAATTAACGGTCAATGTGTTCATTTTGTTACGACATGAGTTAGCGTAGTTGTTAGTGCATAGGATTGCGGTATCGAAAACCCAGGTTGGAAGAAAACTTAGTGTGATTTGATAATATTGTAGGAGGAATATGAAAAACAAACAGTTATTTATTGTAGAAATTATGCTTGAAGTGTGTTATAGAAATATTCGCACGTTCGCTCCGCCTCTTCTCTTCTCTCTGAAATAGTTTTCTGGTTTCTAATTCTCTCGAAAATTGTTCCACACGAGCGAAACCGTAGACAGAATAAATAAATATATAAATATTTTTGACATTCTCACACAACGTCATCTAGCCCAAACTAAGCTATAAGCTTGTGCTATTGGGATTTAGACAACTGATAAACATACTTATATATTTCTAAATACATAGATAATATACGTAGAAAACACACAAACTACGAAACGAACATTTGTGGATCACACAAATATTTCATACGACCCCGGAATCGAACCCGAAACTCCAGAGTCGAAAGCCGATGCACTACCGACCACGCCACCGAAGCAGTCAAGTAAGTATAATAAACAATAGTAAATTTGTAATATTATCCCAATATTCTTTGAAGGTAATATAATCTAACCGCGGTAGATATTCATAACGCTACATACTACAGGGTCTGAACAAAACCACATCAGACCCTTATCCGACATCTGTGTTTGAATCTTTTCATAAAAACCAACACTAATAAAGGGTATTTAGCTCCAAAAATAAGCTTTTAAACAAATACTTGCAATTATAACCAAAATATCTACTATATAAAACCTAATAAACGTAATAATACGGTTCAAAATCACATGGTAAAGTCGTATTTAATAAGTTTGTATCTGAACCCCATGGCAAAGGAATTATTAATCAGTACACATCATAAAAATATGATATTCTATAGAATATTGGACGTGCCCTTTATAGGAGCTATTGTGTTCCAAGGTTTGTGGATCAAGGGTTTGTCAATACTAACCCCTAACGAATCGGTTTGGGTATCAAATGCAACTATAAATGAATATACTTGCTCATGCCTGCGGCTCGACCCGTGAGGAATAGATAAACATTCTGGACTCAGGATCCCTATTGTCGGGATAAAAGGGACTCAAAACAACCCTAAAATGAAGGAAAGTGTTAGGTTAGGACGTGTAGAGTTAGGAGCTTGAATCTCAATTACATCATCTGACAGTTTTTAGTGTACTCATTTTGGCGTTACTTTACATTAAATGTTTTGGTGGGATGAATAACTACGAATATCAGTTTATACTTTCGATTGTTGACACTTGGCGGAACCTATAGTAATACATGATGAACAAACACACTTCTACACTATTCCACAACTTTATTTTGATTTATTTTCACCGACCGGTTTCGCTTTTCAGCATTATCAAGATGTTTTACTTCACTGTCTAACACATCTTCACAAAAATGGCTTGAAGATGTGTTAAATAAATCAAACAAATTTATGCGTAAACTGACAATGATAGCAAGTCCTGATAAATTACGGCATCATAAAAATATGTTACACATCTTTCAAAAGAAAAATCTTAGTCATTTATTGTTTGAAAAGAACAAGAAACACCGCGAATAGATCAGTAAGTCGACATAATTCTTGGTAACTTTGTAAGCAGGCGTTATAAGAACGAACGCACCGCTACGTGACTCACGTGTTCCTAATATATTATATTGAAAGTATCGGGGAACAAGTTCCCGAACAACTGGGAAACAACATGCGATGATCCTACAATATGGCAATACTTAGGCACGGGTCCCGGTAATAGCGGTTAGCGATTGGCGTCAGTAACCTTTATATGATATGAAAAATATCAGTCGAATTTTTTTAACAATAAAATTGAAGATTTTTAAATAAAATCATACTTTATGACTAGCAGACGCATACAGTTCTCCCACAAAAATGAAGTTTGGGAAAAGAAAACAAAATCCAGATCTAGAACTAATTAATAAAAATACTTTCATTTACGAAACAAAATGTGGTTAGAATACGCTTAACCACATCTAACTTTCGTTGTGAGTCAAATTGTATCCTAAAGTCTCGTTAATTTATCCACTAACGAGACGCGTATTTCAAATTTTCCATAAATTTTCTGTAATTTTAAATTTATATTTATTTTTAAGTTATATTTTTAAATTTAAGGGTAACTATGAATGCGTTGAGAGTTAGATACTATGTATAATTTAATTACCAATTGAATAATTATGCATGTTTTAATAATAAAGAAAATAGCTCATTTCGGCTCGTATGTTGGCTCGCTACTCGCTTTCAACAACACAAAATACTTATTAGGGTATTATAGGGAAAGTATACGGACGGAAGATGGTTGAATTTTCAAGTTGTTGTTAGGGGATGTTGCGACACGTGCAATCATCGTTACGATACGTACCGTATCTGAATTGCTTAAGGAGGCTTTGTCACCACAACAACACAGATGTCGGGTTTTTGTGGTATACTTAACTTTGCATGAGGGAGATTGAGAACAACTTTACGGAGTTTTGTTAAACCCTCCTAAAAGTATTAATTACGACTACATTTGAATTTTTAAGTAGTTTGTAATTTTTACGTGTGCTTTAAAATAACTTTTTATTTTGTGATTTATTAATAAACTAGTGGTCCCGGCGAACTTCGTACCGCCTGAAATTTTGCTTATGAACCTTCCCTGAACCTCCACCAATATTTTAAGACCCAAATTAGCCAAATCGATCCAGCCGTTCACGCGTGATGTCGTGACCAAGGGAAAAAGGGATTCATTTTTATATATAGACTTCCAAAAAAAAATATATATATTTATTAGTATGTTAATCAGTCGTCTATATCCCATAGGACAAGCTTATATTAGCTTAATTTGTGGGAAAATGTCCACAAATATTAAGAAAAAAAAATCCATGTCTCCATAGTGAAGCTCTGACTTGACTGGAAAGCAATACTTTAATGTCCCCTCCGAAGCATCGTGACGATTAGATTAAAAAACAATTTTTCTCACCCATTTGAAGACTAGACAGTCTTGTTTCCTTATTTCACTTTATATTTTACGAACATAGTGCAACGCGGATGTCGTATACGCTGTCGTCGTATACTACTTTACGAATCAATGAATGACAGTTTTGAAACTGTTCCGTTTCCATTTATGTCGTACCAAAATCTAGTCAAGATTTCCTCAATAACGTAAAGGTGTACAACCTTCCTCCATATATATGTTTATTTCCATAGAAATTCTCTCGCTTGTGTCTAGTTGTAAATATGAAGTGATGCGGAAAATATGTGCAAAAGTTGGTCAAAATACAGATTTCCAGAGATATAAAAGAGCTGGAAACAAGTCACCTTCGTAATGATGACTTACATTCAGGGCGTGGAGTACATTTACTAGACGTAGGGCCAGCACTTCACATATAGGCGCTAGCGATTTTTGTAAAAGAGTACAATGCATGCCTATATTCATGATTTTCGTATAGTTTTTACCAATAGACACAGTGATTTAAAACGTAGTTACTGGAAATTCTTCCTAGTACTAACCAGAGGCGGCAATGGACGTAGATGAGGCCGCGGCAATGACACAGACTGTAAAATAAGGCTTATTATAATAATTAATTTTGTGAATATTTTCGAAATTGTTAAAAGGCATCGCAAAATAAAAGAGTTATCCAATTATGTGCAATTGTTCGAAAGTATTTCCAACTTACAAGTACAAATATTTCAGCGATTCATTTTTATTTATAACATACCTACACGTTTTATAAGCCCGCTTCCGCTTATGACAGCACATTAAGCCTAGGCCATTTGCCCATTGAGAGGCGAGGCACGCGTCGAGTTAAGCGAGTACCTTATTACTCCACACGCGATTTGCAAGTGAGGTTTGTGACAACTCTGACTGTATTACACATTGACACCGCCTGCTCCTTATGTGGTGTGAAAATCTAAATTATCCTTTAAGCACGAGTGTAGACTCCAAAGTATATTACTTGAGTATATAAGGTTTATATACTCAAGTTAGTTTATATAAGAGTAGGGAACACGCTGTTCGCATTATAGACTGTCCGGAGGTAACGGGAAGCCTTGAGCCGCTAGCCCAGCGCCGAACAATTGCTTCCTTGGCCGCGTTCTACCGTATTTACCACGGTGAGTGTTCTGAAGAGCTCTTCAACCTGATCCCACCCTCTCCCTTCCGATCCCGAACAACGCGTGCCGGGCAGAGATGTCACTCTCATACCGTGGAAACCGTCTTCGCGAGAACCGAGCGTTTTAAACGTTCGTTTCTCTGCCGAACGATGGTGGCTTGGAACGCCCTGCCTGCGCACGTGTTTCCTGGAGGAAACCTGGAGGACATATAACCCTGGGTTCTTTAAGCGAAGCGTGAAGCCTCAGCTTACCATCAGGCGGGTGGCGTCAATTTGTCGAACTAAATATTAAAAAAAAAAAAAAAAAAACAAAAATATGTAGAATATATGAGTTGCGTCGACATCAACATTTAAGTCACAGTATTTATATTTGTCAAAGATGGAGCCAGACGTGTCCTTTTTTGCTGCCATAGTGGTAAAAAAAAACAAAATGCAATAACTCAAAAGAACCTAAGCCTGCTCAATTACTGTTATTTGACCAATCCTATTGATACAGTATACGCAACTATCTAAACACAAGTTAACGGTCCATAAGGGCCGGTTAGTTGATATTCTGTGTACGCTTCTCCCAATCTAGGACAATCGTCTGGAGGGACCACAAATGAACAAACATTGGTTAGTTAGATGTAGATAATGAATACATAGTGCGATTGAGATAGACAGATATCTCTAACTTTATATGTCACTATCACACTGACAAATTATATACACAATATCTTCCTCGAGAACCACTCTATATATTAGTGAAAATCCGCTTCAAAATCTGTTGCGTACTTAGTTTTAAAGATCTCAGCATACATATGTAACGGAAGCGACTTTGTTTAATACTATGATATAATGATATTATGGAGTAATAAGAGGATACTGCACGATCTCTGTAGAGGCCCTTTCATCAGACCTGGCACAACATTGCAACTGATATTGCCAGAGAGGAGAGGAGACGTACGTGCAACCATGGAGTTGTTAAGTTTATAAATATAATATCATTGGTAAAACGTATTATGTTGTATAACGTTAACACTTAGTCGATCTTGATGAAATTTAGTAACATAGATTGATATTCAGAGATGTAAGGTTACTTCAGTAGCCACATTATTTTCATTGACGGCAGTTGAAGGCCGCCCTTCACGAAATTCGTCATGTAGTCATCCCGTTCTCATGAGGATTGGAAACTTGGGTATGATGGAAAAAGAATTGGGTGTGATAAATACGAAAGTTTCTGAAGATAAGATATTGGATGGCACCCAAAACGTTGACAACATAATGGATGAGAAAATTGGCAAATAGGGTGACCAAATAGGTGTGTGGACAACGTAGGACACTTTATATAGTCTCGTTGAAATAGAGATGGAGTGAGCGGGCGGAGTCATAGGCATCAGCTAATCGGCTAGTCTGACATTGGTATTTTATCTGTTAATAAAGCTCAGGAAATGTATAATTTCTTATTCTCTCCAACATTTACAGAAATAAAATGTGGAATTAATTAAAAAAAATAAAATGCAACAAAAGTACAATTGCGCACAGCGTGTTCGAACCTTATTTTATTATTTTCAATGGCGTCTCGCTAACTGTTCGGTGTAATGTTACATGCCGATAAATAATGAAAGAATTTAAGGGTCGATCGTTAACTCTGGCAATTTATTGGGTGCGTTTTGAATGTTCTTTTCTCTTGATTAACATTAAATAAAAGGATTGAAATTAATTGCTGGATTTAAAAGAATGTAATATACAACGTAATGTTTGATTAAGCAAATCTTGAACAGAAAAATAACATTAAGGACATTATATTTTAATATACAGTTAAGATTAGTATTTTTTTTAAGTAATAATTAAATAATAAATCATCAATTACATTTTTTTTATTTGTTTTAGTTTATGCGAAAGAAAGGATCCGGAGCGGTCTTATTACTATTATTATATTTACTATTAATTGTTTAAAAACAATGAAATATGTAAGTCTCCGCAATTAGTAGGAGAGCCGACCCAATTATAGTGGAAAAAAAGCTAGAAGAGAGAGCGAGACGTAAGTCTACGCATCAACCTTGAGTGTTAAGAATCGTCACACGAGAACATCATTATGTTTCTCATATAGTTTCATACATCATAATCTATATTTTACTTTTTACACGGGAATTAACACGAAGGAACGACATAGATATGCATAGGACATTCAACTGTCTAGTTACTTACAGCGAACTTACCCCGAGGGAGAAAACCTATAAAGCTGGTCTATAAAACATTTAAGTTGTCATAAATCACGGCTAGATGCGTTGTTATCGTGTTAACATGCGACGATAATCGGGGTTCATTACTAATTGGAACTCGCCTCGAGTTTATTTCAGTGATTAATTTTAACGAGAATTGAAGTAATTTGGTTTTAAGTGTACGTTTAGGCTGTAATTAGAAGGCACTGTAATAATATAGGTACGCGAGATGAATGGATGACATTATGTGTTGTTATAAATGTATTGTATTTTTTATGGACAGTAAAAGTGATTGTAATTATCAGACACAAATAAACAAACGTATTTAAGTTTAAATGAAAAGTACAATGAATTTAATTCTAATAAATTTCAGACACGGTGTCGATTGAAAATTGCGTACCTAAGTACAGTCACATGCTAGGTTTTAAATTTATAATCAATTATTAGACGGAACTTGGGAGTCCCACCAAGATTTATGACATTAAAACCAATTCAACGGCAAACTTCGGTCAAAGGACAAGGTTCTGGCAAATGTACAAAACAGAGTTAAGTTAGTGTGTGTAATAACTGTCTCTGCGTACCCCAAAAGGAAAATATGCATTATATTTACGTATGTATCATTAAATAAAATACATCAGCAACATTAAAGAATCTGTCATGGAGTAAGTAAGTTGCTTCGGTGGCGTGGTCGGTAGTGCATCGGCTTTCGACGCCGGAGTCTCGGGTTCGATTCCCGGTCGGGACAAACTTTGTGTGATGACATATGCGTTTGTACCGAAGTCTGGATGTTTCCTATATATAACATGTATGTATTTACAAAAAAAAATGTATATAAGTATTTATATCAGTTTATCTAGTACTCATATCACAAGCTCTGCTTAGTTGGAGACTAGATGGCGTTGTGTGCATTGTCCTAATATATTTATTTATTTATAGTTACTCTTTAATATATATTTTTACATAACCCCTTTTCACTAATGAATGCTCCTAAATTCTACTCCACAGTCCACTTAACATTACATATTCTCTTTACAAGTATATAAATGGGTTATAATAGCTTTTTGCCCGTACTCGTGGCGTGGGCTCTTGATCCAAGTGTAATCCTCTTGGATATTCCCGGTATAAGATATAAGTCGCCGGGTATTTTTCCAACTGCCTCGCGAAAATTCTTGATCTCGTAAAAGACACGTAGGATTTAAATGTGCTATTGTGTGGGACAGTATGTAAATGATAATGTACGGTTACGTACGGTTCTGTTGAAAATGTGCGTGGTTCTTAAATAAGTGATTAGAAATTAGATTACAGTTAAGTAGTCAATATAAAGAAATTAACCTGGCGATTACAAAAGTGCAGACTAAAGTACTAGGAAAAAAGAAAAAAAAACAGTCTGTAATAGAAATGTAAAAGTTTTATGTTGTGCGTCAATGTTCATTACCAAGGTACCACAAGTACTGAACTAACTTTGATGAAGTTTGGAACGTAGCTTAGATTCTAAATTAACTACGAGTATTAAGATATTATAAATCCTAGTAATGTGTTCCTATTTCCCGCAGGTGACGCCACAAGCATTAAGCCTAAATAGTAAAAACACTGATCTCAGACGAGTTTCGAACCAATGCAATGTATAACTAGAAGAATGTCAAGACCACATACTAGATTAATTCACACATACAACATAGACTTTCTGGCATTTCTGAAACTATTTTTGTAATCACTTTTGATTATGACTGTACCAAGTGAAATTTCTATAGGGTCGATTCGGTTATTTATTAGGCTAATACTATTTGAACTGACAATGTAAGACCGGCTTAAGTAGTCGATAATTATGAATTAGACGTTATACCAGGTAAATAGGTAAGATAGTGGTAGGGACTACGTTTATCCCTAAAATTTGACACTTAGTTTAAAATATAGGCCACAACGTACTGTCTGACAGGTTTCAAGTTGCTATAGACATTTCTTTTTTTTATAATTCTACAACCATCAATATGAGTGTAGCATGTAGATTGTTATAAGTGCTTGTTACTTGAACACTTAATTATTCTGGGCATTAGTAAGTCAGTCTGTAATAAATTATAAATTATTCAAATTACATAACTATATTGCTAAAATTATATCTAAAATCTATAAACACGCGTAAAAGAACTGCTCTGCCTCGTCGCCGACTGGCAATGTTCCTAGAGCTTAAATCTATGTTTGATTTATTATAATGAGAGAATATTACTAAAACTTTTATATCTATATATTTAAATACGAAAATTTGTCTGTCTGTTCATTTGCATGAAATATTTTTTTTTTTGAGGCGATACAAAGTTCGTCGGGATAACTAGTTATTATTTAGTTTTAGATAGTATAGTTTGTTTAAGTTTTTTTTTAATTTAATTTTCCTGTTCCTTGTATATATTTAAGTAATATAGTATATAGTTTGTTATTATTATTATATCTAAACCATTGAGAAGTCAACTTAAATATCCAAATTATAACTTGAATCCACCTCATCTCAAGATTATCTGCAGTTGAATTCTATGAGACTAAATAATTAGCGAAATCTGACAAACAGTCAGCGAGTGAGGACAGAAACTTCCAACTGCATAATATTTTGCAAAACACTGAATTTCAAAACATGTACAAGTTTATTCTATTGAAAATATACGGTTAAGTTTTCGAGGCGGAAACTTTAACTTTATCTTGTTCACAAGCTGATAATTAAATCTTGATTCTCAATCTGACCACAGTTACTTAAACCGAAAATTTTAGATTACCTATTGAACGATGTATAATTTAAATGGAAAGTAATCAAATTACTCGTGATCGTATGTTCAAATCATCGGTATAACTTATATCTTGCAATAGCACCGAACATTTTGATCGGTATGTTACCGTTGGCCATGGTTTATGGTATAAACAAGATAACGTATTTCAGAATATACGAGTAGGATGAGGATGTCGATTAATGTGGTAACCATAAGCAGACAATATTTTTCAATTGTTACATGACTTTTCAGGTTAATTATAATGGAAATGCAACAAGAGCATAGCGGATATTCAATTAAAACAAAAATAAATTCCAATATCCAAAAAGAGTAGTTACTTTTTAACGACTTTTAAACAGACTGACTTATTGATGCAGTCAGACAGTTGTCAGGCTGTTTAAAAGTCTATGCCAATGGTGCCCGCCCCGAATAATCTCCCCTATGTTTCCAACGGTCAAACAAACTTGCCAAACATTCCGCAAGTTGCATTTACTCTTCACAACTACTTTGCTTTTGAAGGCAGCGCTCTTCAAACAACCTTAATGGATTATTGAGATTAAACATGTCTTTACTCTTTATGGTTCTCACTGAACTTTCCTTGAGTTTGGACAGATGCCTCACACTTAAGTTTTTTTAGTGTTTTCTTCTTTTCAGAAACTACAAACGAAATATTCTACTCATTTTGTAGATGCAAGAAGATGTAACAGGGTCACCTCTTCATTGTATTTACCAGAGTCTGAATCATTGGCACTTGCATGAGAGGTTGGCTTAATTAAAGACTTGGCTTTGGATTGAAGTTCTTACTGATACACCTATGCAATCTTAAGAATGTACCTACCTATCTCATCAATAACCTACGTGTGAAAGTTACTATATATAAAAAGATACGATACACTTCATAATAGAATTAGATCTATTTCCAAGTTGCTACAAGTTAATTTTGTTAACAGGAGTTCGTTTCAAGTTCGTTACAGTAGGTTACAAAACAAGTAACGAGGGATGAACTATTAAACAACTGATCACTTCATAATTACTCACAAGTTACCAAGTTACAAGGATCTATTGTTCTTTGTACCTGAAACATGAAAATGAAGATTAATTAAATATGATATAACTTGAATTTTCGACAACTTCTCCAACACAAGGAGTTCGCTAGGATCCCCTGCATGGATCCACTGGGGGAGCCATTGGGATTTTTGTCCACATCCGCTAACCAAGTGTGATCCCCTGGTATCATATATAGATATGACAGCATCGACTTTAGTCGTAACCATTGGGGATATTCACCATCTCGACCTGAGAGCCTCGACCCACGCGGGTTTATTTTTTTTTTATTTTTTATTTTTTGTTATTTTTTTTTATATATATTTCGGTCGACAAATTGACGCCACCCGCCTGATGGTAAGCTGTGGCGACGTCTGGTGATTGTGGGCAACTCTCACAGTACATAGGAATACTATAGAGAGTGACCCTCAACTTGACGACCCAGTAATGTGCCTCTTCACGCTTCGCTTAAAGAACCCAGGGTTATATGTTGGAGGAAACACGTGCGCGGGCAGGGCTTTCCAAGCCACCATCGTTCGGCAGAGAAACGAACGTTTAAAACGCTCAGTTCTCGCGAAGACGGTTTCCACGGTACGAGAGTGACATCTCTGCCATCATCGCTGGGCAGGGCGTTCCAAGCCACCATCGTTCGGCAGAGAAACGAACGTTTAAAACGCTCAGTTCTCGCGAAGACGGTTTCCACGGTACGAGAGTGACATCTCTGCCATCATCCCTGGGCAGGGCGTTCCAAGCCACCATCGTTCGGCAGAGAAACGAACGTTTAAAACGCTCAGTTCTCGCGAAGACGGTTTCCACGGTACGAGAGTGACATCTCTGCCATCATCGCTGGGATCAGATTGAAGAGCTCTTCAGAACACTCTTATTTATTTACTTATACTTATACACACAGTATATACAATATTATTAATGAAAACATTATATATATACAAAGGCACCACTTATCTCTAAAGAGATCTCTTCCAATGGGCCTAGGAGAGGAGATTTGAGTTCAATCAGGTGCTGGTGTGTGTGCAGGTTAATACTGCTGTTAAGGTTAATAAAGTTACATACACTAAAAGTACAATACACAAATACATACATATTAACTAATCATGAACATAGATACATAATATACAAATTGTTAAGGAAGGTAAGCGAGATAATATTCCTTCATTCTCTTCGCTATTTAAAATAGCGCCTTCGACAACAATATATCATTTTACTCCCTTGTCATAAAATCTACTATTTTACTCTACTTTTCGTGGTCGCTCACAGAAATGCAAAGTTCCGTTATGCCTCGAGACCTGTATGTATTTAGAAACACAAGTGCAACATTGCCTTAGTCATCAGGATACGAACAATTATCACATTCAAGCGACTAAGTATGACGCATCCTCGTAAAATTCAACCTTAACTCGTTTTAAAAAAAAATCGATAATTTGACCCAAGGCCCTCAATAAGGTCCACCCTACAATTATTGAGTACAGATGTGCTAACAACTCTGTGAAATACTAAACGGGTAAAATTTCGTTGGAAAATTTACATCGGCAACGACCATCTCGAATTAAAATGTCTGGATCAAAAATAAAATATCTTTGAAACATGATGCTTCGTCCATGCGTAAGGAGGCTGACTGTTACACCGTATTGTGAGTGCGGTAGAAAAAAAAATTATAACGATATTGTCATTCTTTACAAATTGTAACTATCTAGTGACTACGGGTATGAGGGCTTACTTTGTTTGTGATAGAGAAACAAATATAGCTTTTACATTCATACTAAATATTGGGATATTAATTTACAAGAATGTGTAAATTCTGGTTTAGGACCACATATATTATGTAGATGCATACTAGATCAGGTTCTGGACACTTTTGAAGACATCTGAGATACATTCGTTAGTCCGTGATTCTTACACACTGCGGTGTAACAAAATCCAGGCTGACGGAACCTGATATTATGGTTCTCTAATCTCGATTTGACCATCGCATCGAAAATCGATTACTAACAGAACGGGACGCAAAATTCACATCGATTTTAAAAAAAGACCCTTCCTTAATAAATTACGGTGTAAAGAGATGGGATCTCAGAAATAACCGATTGCTAATGACGAATCGATTGATCGGTAACCGAGTAATGTAATTACACGTTACGACGAGGAGGATTGCATGATCTACGCGATTGATCTTCTGGCTCGACGACTGACTGGCAGAGGTATAGATAGATACACATCAGATAGTTGGTATAAAAATTAAATTTTGTACGCTTTACGATAGTAGCACTGATATAATTATCGTAAATGCCCATCCATTAATAAAGGCAATGAAAATTTCTAAAAATTAAGGATAATAATAAATTAATAAACGTTTCTCAGAACCAGAAGGCTGGTTATTTTCTGGATCAGAGAGTGTCAGTATACTAAAGGCTTGGGCAAACCAAAAGCAGTTGCAGTGCGGTAGCAGTGCGTCTAGGTTAGTAAATAATGTAGTTATATGAGGGATGACACACTGAACAAACGCGGGCCCGCTTTGTTCAGTGTGTCATCCATCAATTATTTACTAACATAGACGCACTGCTGCCGCACTGCTACCGCACTGCAACTGCTTTTGGTTTGCCCAAGCCTTTAGTATCTTTCTAGTAACCGATGATGCAGAGGAAATTTGCAAGGCATCTTAGTACCTAAATATTATACCTAAATACAATTTAAGTTCAGATCTAGGTTTATGTAATTCTTGCTGATCGCCGCAGCTCCGCCCGGGTGATTTAGTTTACTCGTTCCCGGTTCCCGTGGGAACACATTACCGGGATAAAAAGTACCCTGTGTTACTCAGGGTGAATGTAGCTTTCCAATGGTGAAAGAATTTTTGAAATCGGCACAGTGGTTGTTTGAGTTTATTCATTACAAACATACACACTAAAATACAAATCTTTCCCCTTTATAATAGTAGTGTAGTTATAAATCAGAATATTATTATAATCAATAAATATTCTTTTTAAAAGAAAAACAACCACTTTCATACGTTTAAGTCTTAATACAAATCTTCAAACAAAGATAAGTAACAATCTTCAACCTTTCAAAATAAATATCACGATATAAAGGACCAATAAATACCATCCACATATTTTATAAATAATACCATAGTTGTATTGTATTTAAACGCAGTCGAGAATCGAATCGGTTACATTAATCGTATCAAGTGTCCCTTTTGTTTTGTCTTTACCCTATTTATATGGGCCGATTGAGCTCGATTGCGAATCTTACGTATTTATCAGGGATGGATTTGGTACGATACGATCCCTTTATTTTATATAGTTCTTCGTGACAAAAATATTAAATAAGGCTACATTGAAATAAGTTTTCGATACAACCAAGACTCTCTGTAGCGTTAAGTAGGTAGAAATAGAATAGAAATAGAAATTAGAAATAGAAATATACTTTATTGTCCACCAATATACAAATTAAATAAATACAAACTAAAACTAAGGCTACATTGAAATAAGTTTTCGATACAACCAAGACTCTCTGTAGCGTTAAGTAGGTAGAAATAGAATAGAAATAGAAATTAGAAATAGAAATATACTTTATTGTCCACCAATATACAAATTAAATAAATACAAACTAAAACTTAATACACTAGTACAAATGGCGGCCGTATTACCAAGAGCGATCTCTTACAGGCAACCTTTGGATGGACATAAAAGATCGAAGTGAAATTAAAAGTGGATAGCTATTGGCGAAAGAAAAGAATATACAAAAGTATAAGAAAAATATACAAAAGTAAGTAGGGAAATAATATAGAAATTATGAGGGATATACCTACACAAGATAAAACTTGAAATAATACACTAATAGAGAAAAATACATACCATTGCGAGAGTATAAGTAAATTAATACGTACATAAATGCATACAATAATACAGAGATGAAAACAGTTAAGAGGTCAGGTAGGTATATGATACGAGTATAATGGAGTTCCAACAAGAGGTATCTTTAGACGTGTTAGGAACAAAATATTAGTTATAAATCTGTGTGACTGGCGAAATGTGGGCGTAATGAACGCCTCTGTGTTCCACTTCGGGAATAAAGACGTGATTTTATATGTGTGTAATATAAGTAGCATCATAATAATAATTACATAGTATAATACTTCCGTGTATGTATGCTTAGATCTTTAAAACTACGCAACGGATTTTGATGCGGATTTCACCAAAGGATAGAGTGGTTCTCGAGGAAGGTTTTTGTGCATTTAATTTGTCAAGCGGGCAAAGCCGCTGGTGTCCGCTAGCTTTTATAAATCTGTGAGAAGAATACAGAGACGCTGATTCCAAATAATTCTTTCTGAAAAGACTTGGATTCGGCAAAAGGCTTGCGCTCTATAAGGTGGGACCATTACTGGCGCAATACGCGTAGGTATAACTGCTTCAGTGGCGTGGTCGATGGTGCGTCGGCTTTTGACTCCGGAGTCTCGGGTTCTATTCCCGGGTCGAATCAAATATTTGTGTGAACTACAATGTTTGTTTCGGAGTTTGGGTGCTTTCTATGTACCTACTCGTATTAAAAAAAATACGTAAGTAAGTTTATCAGTTCTCTAGATCCCATAGAACAAGTTTATAACTTAATAATACTTTATTGACTCATTAATAATTTACAGATATTCCACAAATTTTTATTAATGACCTGACCAGTTTTGCCTTATGGCATTTTCAAAGGTGTTTTACAGTGAGTCATATGTTGTGTTGTTGTTCCACCAAGTGCCGACAATCGAAAGCATAAATTATAAAACTTATAGCTTAGTATGAGATAGGCAACGTTGTGTGAGAATGACCAACAATAAAGACGTTTCTGGCTACCCCTTTAAAGGAAGAACTGACTTTGTATAAACATGAAAACATTACACAACAATTAAAATGATGAAAGGTATTGTAAAATCGCTGATACAGTTATTTTACGAGTATCATAAAAGTTGAGTGTGCGATAAAAGGCAAATTGTTCAAGTAAGAGCCTTCATTATTTCAGCCAAAAATACATACAAGCACGCCTTGTTTCCTCAAAGAGGAAGACAGAGGTATATTGTTGTTCTAGTTGTAAGGGTATACCTCCAAATTTCTCACAAATTACTGTGACAGACGTCAAAAGAGGCCAGGTAACACATAATGTTTGCTAAAATCAATAATTTATTGTTAGTACCTAAACATTTTGTTTGACAAAATGCAGCTTTATATAATTACCTGTAAAAAGCTAGAATTTTCCTCAGAGGAAAAAATGACTGAACATTTACGAAGTTGTACACTTCTATACAAAAATATAAACCACAGGTAAATGGATTAAGAAATTCCACTGGAATTTTCAGAGTTCGCGTCAAAAGGCTCAAGATATCACCCTTTACTCAATATTACAACTTAGTCCTCTTGCCAAAAGTTTCAAAAGCTTTTATACACAAAAACGTAATTTGTACTTTTGCCAAAATGGAATTTTCCATTTTACACTTAACGTACGTAATGTGTCTATATTTTATTGCCTTTACGTGATAAGTAGCACCATACGTTACAGAATATTATATTATTAGTGGACGCCCGCGGTTTCACCCGCTTGACATATGACAAAAACCTTCCTCGACAACCACTCTATCCATTGGTGAAAACCGCATCAAAATCCGTTGCGTAGTTGTAAAGATCTAAGCATACATACGGACGGAAGCGACTTTGTTTTATAATATGTAGTGATAGTGAAGTGATAGTGAAGTTATAGTGAAGTGATAGTGAAGTGATAGTGAAGTGATAGTGAAGTGATAGTGAAGTTATAGTGAAGTGATAGTGAAGTTCTAGCTGATGGTCGCGATTCCAGTCGCAAGGATCCAGAATACAGATTACCCGCTCCCTTTTCTAAGAGAAACCTAGGATATTAAGTAAGTAGGTACCTAATTTATAAGCAGACGACTCTACTGTATGTCACCACACACTTACCTGAGAGATTTTGGTACTTTATCATCGATAGTACCGTATGTTATGAATTTTTTGCACAATAAAAGAATTTAAATAATGATCTGTATCTAGGTGTTACGTATTCCCCGATTACAAATAGTAATATGTACAAAAGAAAAATAGTACTGGACTCTAAGTTTCAGACAACTATTGGGGACTTTCTTGGAGCAAATACAGAGGTATCTTCAATCACACACAAGGCAAGCTACGAGGTGCGTACAAGTCTGAAACGGCCAACCCAACGATGGCTAACGGTGGGTAGAGTTCATGAAAATAGGTATCTTAAAAGTACCAACAGACATTTTATGTCATTTTTTTATACATTTGAGATTTACTGACGCGGGCTCATGTTTTATAAAGATAGGGTTATAAAATATTATATCCTCACAGCTTAGAGGTCATATATTTTAAGATCATATCTGTGTATTTCGTCAAGAGTTCGTGACACGTCTACTACGATTTAGAAGCTTCACACATTTTTCTTTACTGTCAACTGTTATTTATATTGCAAAAATTGTACAAAATATGTAATGTACCAGATATGTTATTGAGTGGTGTTAAAGATAATCTTTGGCCGTAGGATTTTGATGAAACATAGGTATCCGAAATGTTGCCCTAAGCTGATCTTAGTCTAGATATCTGTGGAAAGAGACCTAAGATAAAAAAATCTATGTTGTGTTTTTATTATTGTTGTAGTTGTGTACGTACCCGATTTTAGTGTCATTTAATTTATTTATCCGAGTGCGGGCCTGTTAAGACTTTATTTAAAATAAATGTAAACCTTCATTGTACTTTCTTTATACGTTATTGTGTGTTAGTTTTTTGACATTTCAAACTTTGAAGACTCGATCGAAAATTGGATTCTTAAAGTATCTTTATTCTTTATTGCACATGGCAAGGTAAAAGAACCTCGCAAATGCCTGGCTCGCAAATTAAATAATTTAAAGTTGCCTCAAATACATATTTTACTAATTTCTTTCCGTGTAGGTATAGGGGTTGTAAAAGAAACACTACCCTCCAGCCAGGTCTGCGTTGTTGTGTTAGGAATATAAGACAACAATCTGACAAACTTTCAGATTGCCTCGAGGACCTTTTGTAATATGTGCAGTAGCTCTCAAGCTTTCAGACTGTTATAGTTTAAATAAACTTCAAATACAACAAAAAGCATACAATTCTACTTTAGTAAGAGTTCCATTAAATACATTTTATACTATGTCAGAAGATCATAATTATTTCACTGGTTACCCCTACCATAGGGTGTGAAAAACTCTTTGAATAAACCATGACGGTGTCTAAGGCACCCATGATAGCTTTCAACTGAATATTCGAGGTGGATTTGCATTAGTAATGCGTTGGTATTACTTGAAGATTTTTGAAGGTATTATGTTGGCAGCGAGACTAAGAGACAAACAAATACATGTAATGTATTACATTTCGTTAAAGGATAAGTATTTGATTTTGTCTACTTAGGTGGAAGCTTTAAACAGACAATAATAATATTATTATTTCTTGAATGAGCGAAGAAGAAAAAGAGGGTTAGGTCAATCCAAACTATTAACATTTTATCATCTTAGTATCTGTAGAATATCAACACTTATTTCAATTTAGAATTATATTAATGCTTTTCACGCAAACGAGTTGAGCTAATACTTGAAGTTCGAGAACAAATAGTAGCGCTCTAACCGTCAGAACCAAAGGGGGGTGAAGTTAATAGCTATTTGCTTTATTCTCTTTAGCGTGTTGTAGCCAGCTCTAGACTAAGTTGTAATAGCTAATATTGATCTATATTATAAGATAAAATAACTCGTTTTTCAATAGAACAGTACTGCAGCAGATTATGAAAGGAAATGGCGTTGTTTCTAAGATTCATGAGCACACATTCCCATATCTTCCCTATAATTCCTTGCAATATATATATACGTATACACCTAAGGTTACCTGAAAGAGGTTGCTTTAACGATAAGAACCCTATAATTTGTTCCCGTAGGGGCTCGTGGTCTAGTGGTAACTATAATCCAACATCTAGACAAGCTGGTCCTAGGATGGGTGACCATTTCTTGAGATATTTTGAGACCCCTCCGTACCTCGGAGAGCACGTCAAGCCGTCGCTCGGTCCCGGTTGTCATACAAACATCTATGGTAGTCGTTAGGGGTAGTTGATGCACTAAAACAAAAATCCGATCGGTCTAACTACAGAACTTCGATATCTTCCATGGTTTGTGGACATGGCAGTCACTCCACGGAAAATATCGAAGTTAGACTCGAAAGCCGACTCCAACTGCGTTGGAAAAAGGCTCGGTGGATGATGAGAAATCGTATTTACTTACTTCATTTTAACGACACAAAAATTAATATCCAAGGCAAACTGCCTGGGAAGAAAGCGTATCGAAATATAGATTGTAAAATTTTATATTTAGTCTATATGTATCTACTGTCAGCCTAAGAAACAACGTGAAAGTTTAGTGGGTAGTCTGACCCTTTTCCATCTCAAGTCGAAGTGCCAAATGTCACCCTATCACCCAACCACGTAAAAATACTGTCAGCCAATAAAAAAGACTATTTTTAAAACAAGAAGTTTTAATCAAATTCATTTTAAAATAATTTATTATAAAGCAATACAATTGAAACTAACTAAATATGTACATTACCTATTCTAATTATACCTACTAAGATTACATCTAAATTCTAACATGCGTCAAGGAATTCCTCCGCCTCGTCGCCGACTGGCAATGTTCCGAGAAGGCTGGCAGCATTGCCACGTTGTATGGCAATGCTTATTCTTTGTGCCAAATAGTAACCAGCCTTCTGGTGTTGAGAAGTGTCGATCATGAGTTTAGATATGTTTTTTAATAAATAATGCTCAACATTAATTCATTGATCAGTAATATAGCCGGATAATAGACTGGCGTACTTGACTATTCTATTCAAAAGGTATAAAAGTCAAACTATAAAGTAGATACTAAAATGAACAGCAGAGCCATCAAAGAATATTGAAACTGACTTTTTAACATAGCATAATACCTGTATACGTAAATCCGGATGCACACTTGCGATATTCCGGATGCAAATTCTAAATCTGAGTTTCAGGTTTGAATTCGTTCATATCCGTTTCGATTTGTGAGATCCGGGTAGCAAAATTGTCAGTGGCATTCGGGAAATATGTTGCCAGGCGAAATAATATTTCTCTTATTTTTGTTTTTATATTCGAGATATTTATGTGGGTAGTTATTTGACGATTTAATGTTTCTTCTTTCTAAATATTTATTTCAGTACAATATGAAGATTTATGTGCAACTACACATTTCCGAAACCGATTTAACCCAATTACAAAATATGTGCTTAAATATGTATAGATCGCGAGGCGTTAGCTGAGGTTTGCATTTGTGTGAGTGCATTAACGTATAATGTGACTTGTTTTACACACACATGTGTTGTACACACAGAGTTTTTTTTTACTCTACTTTTCGTGATCACTCACACAAATGCAATGTTCAGCTTTTATTAGGCCTCGCGACCCAGTGAACGGACAATTCGTTGACGGCCTATACCTCACTTATTCTTATTTCGTAGCTTGGACTTCGCTGATTCTTACTTACTCAAACAGGAATAAGCATTAACGCTCCGCCACTGGAATTACCTCCTACGCAAATGACGCCCGGCAAAGGAGGTGAGAGCGGCCGCGAAATAAAAAAAAAATAAGCATAGATATTTATTTATTATTCGATAATAAAACTTTGAATAGTACAGAATAACAAGATTAAACTCCGAAGAGATTGACAGATACTATTATTCGTGTACCTAATATATTTTTCGGATAACTGAAAAAAGGCGTTCAAGCAAATGAAGCGTTTAATAAGTAACCGCGGTTATTCTTCCGGAATCCAGATTTTTAAGGCCTATTTCTTCAGTGTGCACTCAGCCTTATAATGAATCCGTTCAAACAATATTATGAGCCAACCGCCTCGCTCCTTTCAAAAGCTCATAACTTTATGATAAAATGAACTCGAGAAAACATGCATGAGCAATATATTGTTTGTGAATAGGTAATGGAATTTTTTTATGAAACATTTAAGAGTTAATTTTTAATTTTAATAATCCGAAGGGATAGGCGGAGGTGCATTACACACCCACTTTTTGCCAGAATTTTTGATCCCACGTAATAGGGAGCCTTTTGCCGTCACCGGGCACATTTATAATGGGATATGTCCAAAATGGCCGAAAAAATTTAATAAAAAGTAGCAGCTACATTGTAATTTTGAAAATAAAAATAAATAGTAATGTGGGACGTAGACACGGCGATCATTGTTCCGATAATCGTTTCGGCAAACGGACTAATAGCGAAGTCTCGATCAACATCTCAAGATACTCTCGCTAGACTGTTGGATCAAGGGTCAGGTACAGAAGGCTGTCATCCTCGACACGGCACGCATCGTTAGGAGGTTTCTCAGGCTGTGACCTCTACCGCTGGTAGTTTGGGGCCTGCTCCGCTACTGGTGGTGGTCTGACATGGATATTTTTATAATATTATATGTAACTTTTTATATAAGTATTGTAAGAAAATATATGTTAAGAAAACTATTGAAATAAATAGAATAGTAATAATATCTCCATAGTAACCTGATAACCATGCATAAAAGTATTGCAGTACCTCATATAAAAATATTTAATCCACACAGACATTCACATGCACAACTCTTTACAAAAGTACTCAATAGCTTTCAATGGACACGTCTAGAGTAAAATGATGGAGTTGTCAAACGACACGATTGAAACTTTCATGATCAACGGTATTGAATAGAGGATTTTACATTGAAAGGGGACACTGCTACCGTATTCGTATCTTAGTCGTAGCTTTGTGAGCTTGGCCTTAAAGACCCTTATAAGAAGTAAGTAAGTATGTTAGGACAATCCACACAACGCCATCTAGTCTCAAACTAAGCAGAGCTTGTGATATGAGTACTAGGTTAACTGATATAAATACTTAAATACAATTTCTTTTTGTAAATACTATTTATAACATATTATACATAGGAAACACCCAGACTTCGGTACAAACGTATGTATCATCACACGAAGTTTGTCCCGACCGGGAATCGAACCCGAGACTCCGGCGTCGAAAGCGGGTGCACTACCGACTACGCCACCGTTTATCCCATGACTGTTTGGCATGGGATAAACATGGTTCTGTGTTGTGTGTGTATGTGAGTTGTCGTCCACAACGTATCTTTGGTTCTCACTAATATAACCTGGCTTATAAAAAATAAAAGTGTGATGTCATCCGTAAAACAAATCCTTGGAATAAAGAGGCTGTAAAACGTCGAAAAAATAATTAACCAACACAGGCCGTTCACGACATTCATTGACATTTACATTATCCGATACGACTCTGTTACGACACGGGACGTCATACAAATTACTAGCAGTTTACAAATATGATACTTATAATTATAAAAAATATACAAAATTTTAAAGAGTAAATCAGTTTTTAATAAAGTATACGAGCAAGAGCCTGTAGCCCGATCAAGTTAGCTATATAAAACCAGCCAAGAGCGTGTCGGGCCACGCATAGAATAGGGTTCCGTAGTCATCCATAATATCCTCTATAACTCCTGAACTAACAGAGTTACTTAATCCGTTATAGTTTTCCTTCAAAGTTATTTTTTTTTAGATTTTTCGAGTCAGCCGTTAAGGTTTTAGAGGGCGCTTTGTTTTAACAAAAAAAATACTTATACTGTTAAAGATCTTGCAAACTTTATTTACAATAAGAATTACAATATACAAAATAAACATAATTATTGACTAAAAATATTTACATTAAAAATATCGTTTAAAAAATCCTTTTGCAAACGGATACTTCAATAAAAAAAATCGTCTTAGAAACCTCTCAGTGTTTTTAAAATACGAGTACCTATATAATCGTACCCCACACTATGGCGTTGATGCGAGAAAAAACAATCATTTCTACTTCACGTGTATGAGAGATACCGCAAAAAAAATCATACATTTTTTGCATTACATTGTCGGTGTAGTAAATGTACACATGAACAAAATTTCATGTTTCCACTACCGTTTGGGAGGAAAGTCGAGAACAGACGGACGGACAGACATGACGTAACTATAAGGGTTCCGTGACTTGAACTACGGAACCCTAAAAAGTGATCAAATTCATTGAAATAATACCTACGCTAATGAAACATCCACGCCAAGTGTCAAATTTTGGAACAAAATTTTTGTTCGAGATATCTTCTCTATAATTTATCTCAATGGATCAAATTATCAAAATTCCCACAGGGCTGAATTTTGGTAGATAAAACATGTTTGATTTTTTTTACATTTTTCTCGCAAACGTTGAGGTTAAAAAAATATCTTAGAAGAAAATTACTCATCAACGAAATAAGAAATCTATCAACACCATCTATATATTTAATACGACAATTTGTCTGTCTGTCCGTCCGTCGCGTTTTTCAATTATAATTAATAATACCTACATACATTTGCATGAAATATTAAAATATACTTTTTTTTTTATATTTGAGGCGATACAAAGTTCGCCGGGATAACTAGTAGTATTTGTTACTTTAAATAAATAAATATGTTAGGACGATTCACACAACGCCATCTAGTCTCAAACTAAGCAGAGCTAGTGATATGAGTACTAGATAAACTGATAATAAATACTTATAGGTATACTTACTTTTTTTGTATATAGGAAAATCCAGACATCGGTACAAACGTATGTGTAATCACACAAAGTTTGTACCGACCGGGAATCGAACCCGAGACTCCGGCGTCGAAAGCGGATGCACTACCGACCACGCCACCGAAGCAGTCGGCGAATTACCAATATTAATAGTTTTTTTTTTAATTCCGCGATATTAATCGTGTAATGTAAAAATTCCAGACCACATCGAAATTTTTAATTAGCATTTATAATGATTCCGGTGATGCGTTTGCGAAGTCAAATTTTTGATCGTAAAAAAATCCTGGTTATGATATATTTAGGGTGATATTAAATTTTTGGTAACGAAAGTAAAATTGCTATAGAGGATTTATTAAGTCAATTATGTTTGTTGAACGCTGATTTTATTTTAAGACTAACTGATCGCCGCAGCTCCGCCCGTGTGATTTAGTTTAGGTACTCGTTCCCGGTTCCCGTGGGAACACATTACCGGGATAAAAAGTAGCCTATGTCAATCAGGGTGAATGAAGCTTTCCAATGGTGGAAGAATTTTTGAAATCGGCACAGTAGTTTTTGAGTTTATTCATTATAAACATACAAAAATACAAATCTTTCCTCTTTATAATAGTATAGTATATAGTATAGATGTATAGATATGTGTGTAAGTGAGAGGACGTATATGTATACTAGTGGTTCCCCGCGGCCGCAATCGCGTAGTTATCTCGATTCCAATTTCGATATTTTTTAAAGTAAAAAAACCGGGCAGTCGGAATCGCGCACAAAGGGTTTCGTATCAAAACGAAAAAAAAACACGTTTTTTTGTATGGGAGCCCCCTTAAATATTAATTATATACTGTTTTTTAGTATTTGTTGTTAGGCAACAGAAGAGAACTGTGTCTGGCTTCAAGAAGAGAGTCAAGGAACACTATCTCGCTTCCTTACCTTAATTATTGTACGTCTATGTATGTTTATATATCTTTTTATGTATGTATTTGTGTATTTATGTAGTTATAGTTTATGTAAGTTTATTAACCTGCACACACATCATCACCTGTTTGCATCACGATCTCCTCTCTTAGGCCCACTGGAAGAGATCTCTTTAGAGATAAGTGGCGCCATTGTATACATGTTTACTTTGTATCCATTTACTGTTTTATTTACTGTGTGTGTACAAAAAAATAAAAAAAAATAATCTGTGAAAATTTCAATTTTCTTACTATCACGGTTCATGAGATGCAACCTGATGACAGACGGACGAACGGACGGACACTGGAGTCTAAATATTAGGGTTCACGTTTTACCGGTTGCGTACGAAACCCTTAAAACTAACTCATACACACACACACACATATCACGCCTATAACCCCGAAGGGATACGCAGAGGTGCATTATACACCCACAACTTGCCAGTATTTTTAGTCCCACGTAATAGGAGGCAAGCCTATTGCCGTCACCGGGCACATTTATAATGTCCAAAATGGCCGAATGAATTTAATAAAAAGTAGCAGGTATATTGAAATTAAAGAAAAAAATTTGAAACCCGTTGCCTTGCGATGAAATACTGATGAAAGGCAACAAAATCTTATGTGCCAGCCGCTATGGCGCAGCCAATTAAAGTCCTGGGCGTCTGGGACTAACTCACATGACTAATAAATACGAGTATATTAAATACCTACTACTAATAGTAAAATATCTTAAGTGTCTCAGATACAATAACAAAATACAAATATCATCGGAATACATACAATACTCAAATATCGATTTCTAATATAAAAAGTGCATCACTGATTCCTCTGTAGAATATTTGGACCGTACAAAACGATTGGATTAACCGCGCAAGCCACAAGACCGAGCGGTTTGAAGGCGGTTTAAAACGGTAATTTGTAAGATAGACTCATAAACCTTATAGTAGTTACAACTCAAATACGAAAAGATATACTTTAAGAAGTGTTTCTTCAACATTTTTTTTTCTTTTTTTTTGTATTTTTTTGGAGTTTACTCCTTAAGAATCGATTTTCATATATAAGGCGCCCGGTATGAGAAAAATCCGAGGGGTAAAACCTACTAACAAGTAACGAAAATCGTGTCACGTTTTTGGTGCGCACCTCTAGTGCGCAACTTTCTAATTTGTTATGGTTAGATACTCGTACTTAAGGAGTAAACTCCAGTCGTGCGTCGGAGCTGACACACAAACTTTTTTTTAATTAACTTGTTCTCATAAAACATCCTTTGTACAACTAGATTAAGTGGTGTGTAAACGTTTATGGTATTTTTGATATTTAATCATTTTAGCAAAATAAAAACCAACTTCATATAGTCAGAATGGGACTAATTTGAAATGGGACCACACGGGAAGCACTATAATTTCAATGAAAATAAGAAACATCAAAATCGAAAGTCGAAATATATTAAAAAATACAGTCGAATTGAGGACCTCCTCCTTTTTTAGAAGTTTTATTGTTCAAAATGCCAATTTACAAGGATTAAATTCAAATATAGTATATCTTTCCTAAGGCTTTCAATATACATACTCGTACCTATACAATTTTTGAGCTCTTATCAGGTGACTCAAATGCAACTCGATGTGAAATTGTTTCTCGACAACTACCCAACCGATTTTCATGCTTTTTTCACTCAAAAATCAAGTATTCTCAGGAGCAGGTTTTGTTCGAGACCGAATTTTGATTTAGATACCTCATAAAAATTTATTGCCCAAAAAAAATTATTGACCAAAAATATGACAATAGTCGCTTCGCTGAATTGCATGCTGCAGCGCAGTACCACGGCAGCGACCGCAGCTCCTAGTTATTATTGATATCAGGTTCATGTAGGTCTAGTGTACTTACGTGGTATATCGCATACTGAGTTTATAAAACATGGTAACATGTCCTGGACCAAGCAAAAATTATTTTGTGTAGTTTTCCCAGATCGCTGGCAATCTGTGGTATGTGGGGTTTATGCTTGGCTAGTTTTAGACTTCTTACTATACTGACAAGTATACTATGTAAGAGAAGTCTTATAGTCCGGTCCTGTCCGTCTGTCCGCACTTTTCAACTCGAGAACTACAAGTGCTAGAAAGTTATGATTTGGCACATAGAATTTTGGTACCGAATAAACACCATAGCCGAAATAATTTCGATCAGGGGTCAAGTGGTTCCTGAGAACCATGGATTTAAAGTTTCTGAAATTTCCATAGAAAATGTATGGGTAAAAAATTCTATAAAATATTTTAATGTCGCAAAATTTTAGGCGAGTGAGAATATTTCAATAAATTTCATAAAATAAATAAACAAAAATATTAAAATATATTGCAACATTACGACATTTAAAAAAAGTTCCAGTGTAATTCCATTGTAAAATTCTCAACTTTGATATTGATTTTAAGTATTTTAAAAAATTACGTAGATAAAGGTGAAAATGGTATTGCCTGCAGACATGTGATATCACATAATAGTAAGAAGTCGTCTTATGCCTTTACTGCGATAGTGAAGGGCGCCTTGCTTGTTTTATTTATATACCTACAGTGATAATATATAGCATGTAACTGTTTTGTCCCAAATAAATAAAATACAATCGCTTCGTCCTACATTTTGATTCACACACTATTGAACTTGAGCAAAGTAGCTTAGTCAAATGGTGGGTTGCACGAGATACTGTTTCTCAACTACAATCCTATACTCACAATGCTGTATAAAACTATTAAGCCTTTATGTTGGTCCAACGTTTTTGAATACCGCATGTTTCGAATTTCCAAAGAGCGGAAATAATTAAAAAAACACACGGCCAAGTGGGTGTCGGGCCACGCATAGAATGTTCAGTAGTCACCCATATTAGCATCTATAACTTCTTAACAAACAAAGTTGTCGCGAGCTCTGTTTTACCAAAAAATTAGCTATAAAGTTGAATATCTCGCAAACGAATACTTAAATCACAAAATCTTATGAGCAACCTCTCAATTTTTACTACTATCGAACCCTAAAAAGGATTTTGGTGAAGTCTAAGTTGGTTAATTGTTTTTCCACAAGAACACCATTAAGTATTTTCTGACTGCCTCGGTGGCGCAGTGGTATGAATATGCGACTGCCGGCCCTGAGGTCCCAGGTTCGATTCCGGGTCGAATCAAATTATTTGTATGATACACAAATGTTTGTTTCGAGTATGGGTGTTTTCAGAAATGCAAAAGTATGTTTATCCGTCGTCTAGATCCCATAGCACAAGCTTATACTAGCTTAATTTGGGCTAGATGACATTGGGTGAGAATGTCCAAAAATAAAAAAAATAATAATGCAGGTTCCCATACCCTTAAACTCATTTCAATGGTAGCGCAATGTTTTTTCAAACAAATATCAAAACTTTTGAAAGAAATTAATTGCCTACAGAATTGAATTTTTGTTCAGAAGCTAACTAACTCCTAATCAAACCTGTCACAAAGTTAGATAAGAACCCGAATATAATTTGAGATATGTACAAAATTCAAATGAAACTGCAATAAAAGTGAAATAACATCCATTTGAAAAGTAATTGATTTCAATAATCTGTTGGAAGTGGAGGGACTGACAAAAGGGGACGAGCCAACTACCATCATTATGAGAAGTATTTCCAGTATTGTGCTACGAAATGAATTTCTCTCTGCAATGTAAACGCGTTTCAGCTTCCATTGTCTTTAACTTTGATTATGATAATGAGGAACAGAATATACCTGAATTCAATCCTGTTTCTTTTTAAAGAAAACTGTAAAGCCTTTTTTATAACTAGCACTCCATAAGCTGTATTTTAGTTTCTTTTTTATTAATTTTTTATCCTATACAAGCTATCCCGACGAACTTCGTACCGCATAACTTTTTTTTCTTCCATAAGATCCTTCTCCTGGTAATTACGAACACAACAAAAAAATAATTAACGAAATTGGTCCAGCCGTTCACGCGTGATGTCGTGACCAAGGGAAATAGGGATTCATTTTTATATAGGTACAAGCTGTCCCGGCGAACTTCGTACCGCATTCATTTTTCTTATGTTCCGCATAACTCTTTTTTTCTTCCAAAAGACTTTTGTGTTCGTGATGCAATCACGAAATCAATTTCTAAGATTTAAGAGATTTAAATTAAAACCAACGTCATCTAGTCTCAAACGACGAGCTACTTAACTACGCCCTATCCAACTCTTCAAATCTAAGTTCTCTAACTGTAGCTACTCTATTATTTCTGCGCGCTGTTTGCATAAGTTTTATGAGATTCGAGGCAATAAGAATGTCTTCTCATTTGACCATTTCTTTAAAATTGGACACTCTGGAGTTTAAATCATCAACTTTGAAACAAGAATATCATGCTCGCCGCCTTTATAGAGACATTGCTAAACGCCTAATCGATGCTTCTCAGGACCAGAAGGCTGGCTATTTTCTGGCCCAAAGAATAAGTATCGCCATCCAACGTGGCGACACAGCCAGCATTCTGGGAACCTTCCCAGTCGGCAATGACGCGGAGGATTTTTTAAACGATATTTTGTAATTCTTATTGTAAATAAATGTATTACTATCACGAAAATAAATTACTAAGAAAACGTTTGGATCATAACGATGATGGTTATGGAAACTCTGGACTTGCAGAGGAATACGGCTTACATGCTTACCCCCTTATTCATAACGAGTTTTCAGAGGTTTAAAATAAGTACTGATTGTCCTAAAAGAAAAGGACACAGTCTGTACATCTGACAGAGATAGAAGATTCTCTTGAGCCCATCTGGATCAAACAGAGCAATTTTAACTTATAAGATTTTTAGCCAATAATAGCGTTTCATTATGAATAAGGGGATTTTAGGTAAGATAAGATAAGATAAGACTTTATTTGTTCTCTCACATAGATGATACATGGCAAAACTTAATTTAGGTACATTTGGTATTCATAAAGTATATATGTGAGAGACTGGTGTCTGTACTAGGGAGACCCTGTATGACAGATTACCAGCCTCTCCCGTCTCAGTACATGTGGAAGCAGGTAAGTACCTTATGGGGTAGAATATCCTTAATACACAAATCATTTACCTTATACATTAAAAAGTTATGCCTATCTGGCAGTGTATGCGTGTGTGTTTGTATGTATGTGTGTGTGTTTGTATGTATGTGTGTGTGTGTGTTTGTGTGTGTGTGTGTGTGTGTGTGTGTGTGTGTGTGTAAAAGGATGTAAGTATGTGTTATTATCCATATCTATCGATCTATATGACCATACTTAAAAGATTTTCTGTATCTTCATAGCTCAGGGATTTGAGCCAATTAGAGAGGGCTTCTTTACATTTGTACCTTGTTAGAGGCCAAATAGTAAGAGCTTTATTGATTTTGTTATATAGGTATACGCCTAGAAATCCAAAAAATCTACCAGCAAAGCACGTGTTCCATTGTTTTACTGGTAAGCAGACCTTATGTTTAAGCCGCTTGTTTTTATTAAATTCCGAATCATATTCAATTAAGGAGTGTTGCTTAAGAACCGTGCATAGAATGAATAATTGTCGAACTGTCAAAACTTCTGAGAGTTGATATAGTTCAGTTGTTGGAAAGAGGAAGGGTAATGACAGACTGACTTTTAAAACTGCTCTTTGAGCTCTTTCTACTTTAATTATGTCAGTTTTGCAAGCTCCACCCCATACACTAATACAATATGCCAAAATAGATTGACATAAGGCCAGGTAAACCATTCTAACCACTGATCTGCTAGCAACATGACGGAGATTTTTTAAAATAAAAATAAGTTTTCGCGTTCTAGAAGAAAGTAAGTTAAGGTGAGGCTTGAAATTTAGTGAACTATCAATTATGACACCAAGATATTTGATACTGGAAGTTCTGTCTAATAGAGTACATGAACAGGAGAGGTTTGTTGGGCAAGAGTGGGCTATAATCGAATGTTTGTCATGAATATCGAGAGACGGGCTTCTGATGGAAAAAGGTATATATTTTGTTTTTTCAACATTGAGCGTTAGACCATTGTTTCTAAGCCAGGAAGACACCGTATCAGACCCACTCTGAGCAGCGCCATAAACCGACTCCCAACTATCACCATGAAATATTAAGGCTGTATCATCTGCGAAAGTAACAATTTTCCCAGAGTGGTGTAAGGTGTAAGTGACACCGGAATCTTAATCAAGTGGTTATCCACTGTGACATCAGAATCTATGTTACGGTTCCATATTTATATATGGAACCGTAACATAGATTCTGATGTCACTCTGCTCTAGATGCAACAAGAAACAATAGCTGCTTAGTATAGTATACATTTAATTAAATATTGGATAGAAACAGGCGTTACTTGGCGAAAATCCATGACAAAACAATGGTAATGGTCGACGTTTTGTTGTCTTTTTGATTCTGCGAAAAATTAATGCTATTATATAATTTAAAAAGTTTTTTAAAACATTTTACTTACCATTGTTTTACATTTAATTAGTTTACAGTGCATAGAAGTCGAAGTCTTCCCCAATAACCTGCCGACGAACGGATAATGGTTTGGAAAACCTCAACGTTGTTTGTTAGCGATAGGTTTTGCACGTATTACGGGACAATTAAATTACTGTCGAGACGTAAAAAGAGCCTCAGTCTAAGCAGGTGTGATTTTACTATAGCAAAAACTTTTTTTTTTAACCTGAAGTGTCCCACTGTGGTAACAAATGCTGCAAACAAGCCACAAACTAAGAGGCTGTCAATATTTCAGAGCAGTTGGAACATAAATTGTGCGGTCAGAGCGTAGCGTCAGATATCAATGTCACCGCCAATAATCCTGTACAGCTCACTCTAGCCAGTTAATGCTGATGGATAGGATGTCGGCGACAGTGAAGTTCTGAACCACGTTGTACTTATTCTGAATATAAAGCTAATTGATGCTTGATATTTATCTGGGCACAAAATATTTTTAAAGCTTAGATTAAGGTAAGCTTATTTTAACTGCAGAGATTCTGTTCATTGGTATGTAACATCTGTGGAATAGTTAGAGATTTTTATAGTGCTCGGTAACGGTAATAGACTTGCCCACTTTTGCGTAGGACCATTATGCTTACGGACATTAAGGTAAGTTCTAATTATTTTTACTTCTGTGGCGGCGTCATCAGTATTTATACTTAAGTTCGCCTTCAGGTGGAATCACTTTAACAAACCAAGTGTGTGTCAGAATTTTACAGAATTTGATAATTCGATTCAGAGCAAAATCTTGACCCAGAGTCTTTTGTTTTCAGGGCAGTAAAAAAAAGATTACATGGATGGTGTTGCTGCACCAAGTTGTAGCAGGCTGCATGAAATATGTTAATAAAAATACTGGCCACGTGCGAGGAGCACCTTTAAATATATATTTCTCAAACATGCATGGAAATGTAGTCATTATTTAAAAAAAAGAACACGGGTCGTATAGAATTTACAGACAGCTTTGTTTTTTGAATTTAGAACATTACAACAGACTAACAATTTGGTATGAAAATTCATTACAGACGTGATTTTTGAATTTGGAACACTTGAATGTGGTATGGAAATTCATTCTAGGCGTGCTGGATCTATAAAGGTCGATTCACACATATCAGTGAATCAGTTCCGACGCGCTGCATCACTGTGAATCGACCTTAAAATACTCTTTGATTGGATCTCTGTTGTTAAGTCTCTTTGCTTCGTACAATATCGCGTTCACGTGGCTGTATAACCTGTAGGTAATCCATTTCGTCTTTCGGTACAAATAGAAAATTGGCGGTAAAGCTGAAAATTCGCCTTAATTTGTTTTTTAAGTACATTAAAAATAGATTACAATTATAATGAGTTCCAACAGTTCAGATTGTGAAATGGAGATTGATTGTACTCCACCAAATTTAAGATCAGAAGCCAAATATGTAATGGAAAACTTACTTTCAGCGAAGTCAAAAGAAAAATACGTTTATGTATAATAAAAAATATATAATAAATTTTAATAAATAAACATAAAAAATAAAAAAAATATTTTAATAAATATTAATAAATAAATATATATTATAAATTTTGTAATGTAAATATTTTTAGTATTTAATTATAAAACTTATGTTTTATTTCCATGCATTCTTTTGAGAAAAGCACTACATAATGCCTCGGCGGAATTGGCAATTGCCTAATTGCCGAAGTCGTCGCCTACGCACTACGGCTCGGCCTTCAAAGTCATACTCGATCTGCAATTGTCTATTTCCCGGCCTTTGCAATAATGTATACTATTATATTCTGTTTTTTTTTAGTATTTGTTGTTAAAGCGCCAACAGAAATACATCATCTGTGAAAATTTAAACTTTCTAACTATCACGATTCAGTAGATAAAGCCTGGTGATAGACGGTCAGCGAAGTCTTAGTAACAGGGTTCCCGTTTTATCCTTTGGGTACGGAACCCCAAAAACATAAGTAGCAATTGATCCGATAACACTCCAGTACCAGTACAGTACAAAAAGCATCTCAATTACCTTGAACACCGCGCCGGTTAACTTTCCGGTAAAGTCATCGAAGTTGGAACATAGTTTGGAACAGGTTGTTCGGTAGTGAACGCGGTTAGAAGTGGCGATGCGATGAGTTGTGAAATTGAGAACCGATGTAGTATCTTACCTGGAATAGAGAAATATATTTTAGTTTTTAGAATATACCGTAGGTACTTAATAAATAAATATTTTGGACGTTCTCACACAACGTCATCTAGCCCAAACTAAACTATAAGCTGGGATCTAGACAACTGATAAACATAAATAATTTCTAAATACATATGAAACACCCAAACTCCGAAACAAACTTTGTGGATTACACAAATGATTTCGAATAGTGCAATTATTAGCGTTCCGGTCAAATATGTAAACCTTGTCGGTTACCACTAGGTCACGAGCTCAGTGTACCTACCTGTTACTCTATTAAACGTAACATTTCTATAGCTATAGCAAACTAATGTATTGCAATCGAAATACTATTACTAGACTACACATAGAACAGGTCTTCAAATTGCTATTCCATTTCCATACATATCACACCTCAGAGAAATCACTTAAGCGGTGCTACATAATCTAAATTGCACTGCGCCCAGTGAATACATCGTTAACGCTGTAACGGGTTCGAGTCTCGAGGGAATATGTTAACAGTTGGCTACACTATCTCGGGCTTGCACTAGAATAAGGGTGATGTATGGTAAAATGTTTTGACATAATGTCTTAGACGATTTATTCTCGGCGATTCTTGGTAGTTACGTATTAAAATTGTGTGTTCTTTTCTGTACTTATTGATATATATTTATGATAGATATTTTATTGATATATAAAACGACTCTACTAATCTTGATGAAATAGTGTAAGGGATAGGTTGAAACTTTGGACAGACATTGGGCTTCTTTTAAGTTCGATAAGTATAAGGTTCGCTTGAGAATATAGATCAACAAAAGTATTCCATACGAAAACAGTCAATAAATGGGTGCAAAGGGGCTCTACCAACATCTATAGGGCCCCAGCGACCTCACCTGCTAGTGGCGCACCTGCTGATAAACGGACGAGGCTCGTTAATTTACGGTACCTATGGAGTGGCTTCGGCCCCTACGTGGGTACCAGGTGGTACAACAGTGTTGGTCCGGGGGGGTACCACCGTGCAGCTGTGCTAAAGCCCCCCAAGTAACCCAGCCCAGGCTGGGTTGCGTTAGGGGTTCAGCAGCTGCACCGCCGGGCCCGGGGCGATGTATGGTGCAGCAGGCATGGGACCAGTGGGGGCGAAACGGAGTCTAGTGTGGGTGGTGTGGGTCGATTCGCCGGCCAGGGAGACCCTTAGCAACGGCGTTGCCGCGGCCGCCCGCAACACAGTCATGGGGCCCGCCTGGGGCCAACCACCCCAGGAGGCTGCCCCACATGTTGCGCATAATCCTGATGTGGGATCGCCGCTCCGGGTGGTAACCGGTGTGGGGTAGCGGGGCGGCCTTGCATCAGGGGGGTTTGGGAGCCCTTCCGTCCGGCGAGTCGGCTCCGACCTAACCACACGGTTCTAGACAAAGCTAGCCCCTGCGCTTTGTCACTTACTGCTGCACCAAATGTCGCCCTGTCTTCACGCTTCTTCTTCAAAATCTACAATGGCAGTGCAACAAAAAAGAAATAAACGTTACACAGCGGCCCTAGGAAACCCCACAACTTCACATTTCGAGGTGGAGTTCACTAACGTCCGTGGACTCCATGCGAACCTCGATACCGTCCACCACCACCTTGAGACGGCACGGCCCGCTGTGATGTTCCTCACGGAGACACAAATACGCCGCCCTGACGACACGTCTTACCTGTTTTACCCCGGCTATGTCATCGAGGAACAATTTCGAGACAAGGCCGGGGTGTGCGTGTTCGTTAGGGCGGATGTTTGCTGCCGCCGGTTGCGCTGCCTAGAGAACCCCTCCAATTCCGTCCTTTGGCTGCACGTAGACCATGGCTCTATGAGCCAGATCTACGTGTGCGTCTACCGATCCCACACAGGGGATTCTGAGACAACAAAGCTCTTCCAGTACCTCAGCGAGACGGCTGATGAAGCGCAGGTGCGGTTCCCGAACGCTGACCTAGTATTTCTGGGGGACTTCAATGGCCATCACATTGAATGGCTGGGGTCCCTCAAGACTGATCATGCGGGTAGAGCCGCCCATGCGTTCGCTCTCTCCCACGGTCTGACCCAGATGGTATGCGGAATCACCCGGATACCAGACAGGTCAGATCACGCGCCCGCTCTGCTGGATCTACTGCTGACGAGTCGCCCAGCCCAGTACAGTGTTTCAGTAGGAGCCCCACTGGGTAGTTCCGACCACTGTGTTGTTCACGCTGGCATGAAGGTGTCACCTCCTGCACGTCCTGTACAAACGTCACGACGACTATGGCACTACTCGTCAGCGGATTGGGACGGTCTACGCGATTATTATGCGTCCGTCCCCTGGAGCCAGCGCTGCTTTGTAGGAAAGGCTCCTTCGGATAGTGCTTCTGCTATTGCTGGCGAGATCAGTTTAGGGATGGATTATTACATCCCTTTCACTGATGTCGCCAGTATCCGCAGAGCCCGTCCCTGGTTCGGGCGAGATTGTGCCAAAGCTGTTCGACAAAAACAGTCGGCATATCGCGCCTGGATCAGGGCCCGGGCTGTGCGCGACCCAAACGTGGGCCACCTCAAAGCAGCGTACAATCGGGCCACAAAGTCGAGTAAGAGGGCCTTTAAGAGAGCGGATGCCCAGCGCGTCGCGCGGCTTGGTCAGGAGCTCACTTCCCATCCCACGGGCAGCCGTGGATTCTGGCAACTGGCCAAAGCCGTGCAATCTAACTTTTGTCAGCCCTCGCTGCCACCACTGCGTTACCCAGATGGAACACTGGCTCACAAAGCCCAAGAGAAAGCGGATATGCTCGCAGACCTCTTTGCGGCTAATTCCCGGGTCGACGACCGTGGCCTGCAGCCCCCCGCCATCGCCAACTGTGGCCACACAATGCCTGATATTGTTATCAGGCAATGTGATGTACGGGCAGTGCTGCGGTCACTCGACACGCGGAAAGCCAGTGGCCCTGACGGCATTCCGGCGGTGGTGCTACGAAAATGTGCAGCTGAGTTGTCTCCAGTATTAACGCGTCTGTACCGCATGTCATACTCTTCAGGGCTCGTGCCGGAGGTCTGGAAGGAGGCGAACGTACAACCGATCCCCAAGAAAGGGGATCGGTCCGATCCAGGCAACTATCGACCCATAGCTGTCACCTCAGTCATTTGCAAGGTGCTTGAGCTCCTTATAAATAAGCAGCTCATGCAATTCCTAGAGGATCACTCGCTAATCAATGATCGACAATACGGCTTCAGGCCAAAGCGATCAACGGGTGATCTTCTGGCATTCGTAACGCATGTCTGGGGTGGGGCTATGGAAAGGCACGGCGAGTCCTTGGCTATTAGCCTGGACATCGCCAAAGCCTTCGATAGGGTCTGGCATGCTTCGCTCCTTTCCAAGCTTCCGGCATATGGTCTACCTCCTCAACTGTGCAGCTGGATTGCCAGTTTTTTAAACGAGCGCCGAGTGCGGGTCCTCTGCGATGGCCAGGCTTCTCGCTTCTTGCAAGTGAATGCCGGGGTACCGCAGGGGTCCGTACTATCACCAACTCTCTTTCTTCTGCATATCAATGATATGCTATCCCTCGGGAACATTCATTGCTATGCAGATGACAGCACACTGCACGGGAGTTACTCGGTTCGTCCGACGGCGGGGCGATCTGAGATTGAGGAGGAGAGACGACGACTCGTGGCTGATCTCGACCGTAACCTCGACAGTATCTCTCAATGGGGTACCGAGAACCTGGTCGAGTTCAATGCCCGCAAAACACAGGCGTGTGCATTTACTGCGAAGAAATCCCCTTTCCTTCCCCTACCCTCTCTTCAGAATGCATTATTACCAATGAAGGACAACCTTGATATCCTTGGCATAGACGTTCGTCGAGAGCTCAATAATAAAAACTACATCGAAAGATGTATAGGGCTAGCTTCGCGGAAACTAGGAATACTGAATAAGGTAAAGAGATTCTTTACACCGGACCAGAGGTGTCTGCTGTACAAGACGCAGATTAGACCCTGCGTCGAATACTGCTCTCACCTCTGGGACGGCTCCGCGAAGTATCTGCTGGACGCTCTCGACGCTATGCAGCGACGGGCTATCCGTATTATAGATTGTCCGGAGGTAACGGGAAGCCTTGAGCCGCTAGTTCAGCGCCGAACAATAGCTTCCTTGGCCGCATTCTACCGTATTTACCACGGCGAGTGTTCTGAAGAGCTCTTCAATCTGATCCCACCCTCTTCCTTCCGATCCCGAACGACTCGTGCCGGGCAGAGATGCCACCCCCACACAGTGGATAGCATGTTCGCGAGAACCGAACGTTTTAAACGTTCGTTTCTCTGCCGAACGATAGTGGCCTGGAACGCCCTGCCTGTGCACGTGTTTCCTCCCACATATAATCCTGGGTTCTTTAAGCGGAGCGTGAAGAGGCACATCAGTAGGTCGTCAAGTTGAGGGCCACTCTCAATAGTAATGTGTGCTGTGAGAGTGGCCCACAATCGCTAGACGTCGTCACGACTTACCACCAGGCGGGCGGCGTCAATTTGGCGAACCAAATATAAAAAAAAAAAAAAAAAAAAAAAAAACGGGTTCGACGTGACAGCCAAATTCAACCTTTTTTTTTTAAATAATTAAGTAGACAAAATCCTTAAAAATACCTGACTTTACTGACAGTTGGTTCGGTTCTTGAGATCCTTAAACGGCCATTTTATACCTACCTGTACAACATTGATCTAAATAGCACTTATGACTGAATTTGACGGATAAATAAACCCTCTTCAGCTACAGATGCTACCTAACATTATCTACTAGGAAATTACTCAATAGCACATTCGAAGTGGGTAGTGAATTGAGACAAATGATAATTTCCACACGGGGGCGCCACAGGCGGAAACCGAGACAGATCAACAGCTACGAACACCTTTATCAATGAGCTGTTTGGTTCTGCTCGAACTGTTCGGCAGAGATTCTATTTGGAGGTTTGTAATATCATATTTGTACTGGCTGTGGGAATTTTGGTTTGAATAATAAAGTGTTTATAGATTTTATAGCTATTATGTCGGACCAATAAAATTACTGGCAAAGTGTAGATGTGTAAGGCACTTCTGCCTAACCCTTTGGAGATATAGGCGTGATAATTACGTATGTTTTGCTTAAGTCCTAAAAACTTTATAAGCACTACTAAATTAAATACCGTGATTGCACTCACATGGAAATAGCCTCCTTGTACCTAACTGCTACGGGAACAAACACCCGGATTAATAAAGCCTGAATCTTTGGAGAATAATGAAGCTACATATTGGAAAAAAGACACGAATCGGTTGTAGTTTTTAAGATAACTTCAATTTTTTTTTGAATCTACCAATTTTAAAACTATCTGCTGGCATTGCCCTTAAACCTTCCAGCTAAGCTAAAAGTACTTGTGTAGGTTCCCGTCAGTAGTGTAGTGACCCGGGATCGAAGTCATGAAACGTAAGTTTCCTTAGAACCTTAGCACCCAGCAGTAGTACCTAAGTATAAAGAAATAAGTCCACTATAGAAATATATACCTCTACATCGCTCTTTAATTGGTTGTATACGTACATTCAATTCACAATGACATGTTCTAAGACATGCAAGCGACGTGTAACTCAAGTCAAATGATCGAGAGGGGAGAAGTCAATTATCAAATGGGGATTTTCAATTAAATTAAGATGTTTGTGACAACCGGTCAATAGGGAATTTGGGGGAAACTTTGCACCCTCATGGAAAGTTCGGAAGTTAATGGTGTTATATAAATTAATGGCATTGACTTGCTGCTCTTTTTGTAGCGAATATAATACGTAAGGGTAGTCAAAAGATACGGAAATAAATATGTTAAGAAATAAAACTAACGGAAGTTAACAGAGGTTGTGTTATGAGAAGTAGATTTTATAACTGACTATGGGACGCCCGCGGCTTCGCCCGCTTGACAAATTAGACACAAAACCTTCCTTGAGAAACACTCTATCCATTGGTGAAAACCACATCAAAATCCGTTGCGTAGTTTAAAAGATCTAAGCATACATAGGGAAAGCAACTTTAGTTTATACTATATTATGATGACATATACTCGTACCTTTTGTGTTTTGTAAATTGTACCAAATTTAATTAATTAAAATAAGTTTTTACGATTAAAATAACTAAAGAACCGATTATACTCGTAATAATTATTTTAGAAAGTTATTATCTTATTCTATATTATTCAGAAGCAACATAAGGGTACTTTTTATCCCGAGTAATGTGTTCCCGTGGGAATGGGAAGGAAAATTTGATACTGTAGGTTTGTACTAAACTTTGTAACAAATATCCCAAAAATATTAATATTTATTCCAACTCCAGATCACAATACCTTCTTATCATTTATAATCGATTTATAATGGGCTTCATAATACTCTACACTTGACCTTAAAAACGTGTGTTTACTTAACTAATGAATAGAGTTCATTATCTAGATGTAATACAATAATGACGAGGTATTCCATCAAAGTCCCTCGAGTATTTCGAACCAGTTTTATGCTGACGTTACTCCATATATTATGTGTGTTGGTATCCATGATTTATGTTAACGACTGATTGTTGACTTTTTCTCGTGGGTGTGGCGGCCACTGTCAACATTGAGCTTAATTATTGGTGTTTGGTGATCGTCGTCGTGACTTTTAGGAGCTAATTAGGATTTTTACAAGACGTGCTAGGCGTGGTCTCTCGCTCTTAAAATTCTCCCTCATTCTCTCTTCAGTTGGCTATACAATTTTTTTTTTCAATCTACAGATTATTTTTTGTGTAGGTAACAAAAATTAGTTTACAAAAAAATTATTAAAAACAAATCGTTCCTATACACTATTTTTGTAGTTTTTTATAAAATTTACAGACCCAATAGCCAGAATAGTATTCATAAGCGATTCAGCAAGATCTTGGGGGCACAAATCAACCTCATTTCGGTGGATATTTCAATCAAATAAAAAGGCTCTGGCAAACACAATATTTTCTGGCATAGGATCACTTACTATACTGTAGATTCAAAACAAAAATACTGGCAAAAATATGGCGTGTAATATACCTCTGTCTACCCCAGGAGATAATAATACTAAGACTCTCAAAAACTAACTACATAAATATTATATTATAATTATATAGATAAATTATACTGTAAGTAGACACAAGGAAGAATGTAGTGGTAATGAATAATAAGTATTATTATAAATCATAACACACAAATATAACTAAGTTACAAAACCAGTCGGAACAAACTTGTTCTGAGACGTCTGCCAGCGCGTAAACCCCACGATACACTAATGTTAGCTATAGCGAGAGCGATTTTAAAAGTTCATTGTTTATGAATACTGACTCTTAAAAGAAATTAAACAACACAAAATATTAAAAACTGTAAGTAGTTATTTTTTAGGATAATCGTAAGTTTTTAATTTAATCAGTAACATGAATACTTATCTAAAATTAACTTACATACTTAACAATAAAAAAAAAACAAAATTCAAAATAAACACTTGGGAACTTGAAAAGAATCTCATCTTCTCTCGTGAGTCAAGATTGACGTTGTACCGCAATGCCAACGCTTTAATTTGATAGACTAAAAGGTTTGGAATTTGGTTTTATATCATCAAACTATACAATCACTATGTGTAGAATTTACAAAGGGCTGCTGCCTGGTAATGCACATAAATTCGTACACAAACTTAACGTTAGACAATAAATCTTGGATAGTAAAATAAAGTAGGATTTCGTCATTTACCAAAGTAGATTAAGTAGTATTTATGAAGGTCTAAGAAAACACAGGTTATTGAAACCGTTTAGATTTCTATTCCCAATTACAAAATTACAAAGATCACTCCGTTACTGTAATCGCTCTCGCTGTCGCTTATTAACAAGTCATCCGCTATACAATGTCGGTGTCAGTGACACGAGCGCCCGCGCAGCCTTCGTTCGTGATTTAGATAAACTCACATAGGATAACTATAGATTTTTGCCTTTTAATATTATAGAGTAAGTATCCATTGTGTTTGTAACATTTTATTAAGTACTAGCTAATCGCCGCAGCTCCGCCCGCGTGATTTAGTTTACTCGTTCCCGGTTCCCGTGGGAACACATTACCGGGATAAAAAGTAGCCTATGTTACTCAGGGTGAATAGCTTTCCAATGGTGAAAGAATTTTTGAAATCGGCACAGTAGTTTTTGAGTTTATTCATTACAAACATACAAATCTTTGCTCTTTGTAATAGTAGTATAGATAACGGACGCCCGCGACTTCACCCTATTGACATATTATATACACAAAAACCTTCCTCAAGAACCACTCTATCCGTTGGTGAAAACCGCATCAAAATCCGTTCCGTAGTTTTAAAGAACTAAGTATACATAGGCAACGGAAGCGACTTTGTTTTATATTTTGTTATAATATCATAACATAACATAGCATCACGCCTTTTTCCCCGAAGGGGTAGGCAGAGGTGTGCAAACACCCCCTCATCTCGCCAGCTATGTTAGGTCCCATGTAATAGGTGGCGAGCCTATTGCCATTTACCGGGCACAAGTTCCAGACTCTGGGATAATTATCTGGGTAAAATTCTAAAGAGAATTATACTTTATCCACCAGACCCGGGAATCGAACCCGAGACCTCGAGTGTGGCAGTCCGTACATAGTACCATTGTGCCACCGAGGTAGTCTAGGTCTAGTCAAGGACAAGGAGTTACTTACAAATACGTCAGTGGTGTCGTCCAATTCACAACAAAAGCAAATAAAAGACATTTAAAAAGAAAATCACTTTTTCAATTTATTTATACTAAAAGTAACGTAGTCCGAGACGCCCAGGACTTTAATTGGCTGTGCCATAGCGGCTGGCACGTAAGATTTTGTTGCCTTTAATCAACATTTCATCGCAAGGCCACGGGTTTCAATTTTTTTTTTCAAACTTACTATATATTGCTACTTTTTATTAAATTCATTCGGGCATTTTGAACATAACCCATTATAAATGTGCCCGGTGACGGCAATACTCTTGCGCCCTATTTCGTGGGACTAAAATACTGGCAAATTGTGGGTGTGTAATGCACTTCTGCCTACCCCTTCGGGGATATAGGCGTGATATGTGTGAATGTGTGAGTGTGTGTATTTTAAAAGTTTTTAAACAAATAATTCAACTTCAATGCAAACTTTTTACAAGAAATTGTGCAACTTTAGTTTGTATGTCGGTGGAGCAAAACAACTTACGCCTTAGGTGGTACGATAGGAAAGCTCACGTTTTAGTGCCGTTGGCCCTCGCGGCGTTGAGCCACGATTATCTTGGGTAGCGGGATCCGGCAACTGGTCGGGAACAATAGAATGCTATATCCTGTCCGCCGGTTGAATTGTACAAGTAATTTTATTCAGTATTTTCTAGACTATCTCCGGGATATCTGGGTGGGAAAGTTAGAAATATCTCGTGTGAGTTTAGTTAGGAGTTAGCCATTACCTATACGCTTACATAGGCTTGTGTCCACTAAGAATAAATCGGATTGGTGTATATTTCTTATGACTATTTCCAATGAATAGACAACAAAAAGTATTATAAATTAGTAGACAGAATAAAGATTACTATTATTTTTAGAAAATAAGTTTGGAAAAATTAGGCATTCAGTCACGTGACATAAAACACCAGTTAGAAAATATGACGTCACAGGTTGCGCTCTCACACCATAGAGTAAGTATGTATGAAGAGCTGACTTCTTGTTCAAGTTGTGTCTGTGATTTTGTGTAATTTAATTGTTCGTACGTTTTTATTAATTTACGAATTTTTGTTAATTTTAAAGTTAAATTATCATAAATCTAACAAAAGTAGATTGAACAAAACGCAGTTTTGGCGCATTATTTTGATGTGCATTTCGAGACAACGCTTGAATCAAAATATTGCTAGGCACCTATATCAAAGTTAATGGGCTAACCAACACAATTTATTTTTAACTTTTTGGAGACTTTTAAATTATTTTATGCTTTTTTGAATTGCTTTTTATTCGTCGTGGGTTTTTAAAAAAAAATTAATTTTGATTTTTATTTTAAACTTCTTAAAGAGCATAGATATGTAGCGCCTTCTAGTAAGTTGCTGTAGTTACACCTATTTAAGAACCCTCACTAATCAACTACAAATCCATTCCTAAAAAAACCGCATCAAAATTGATTTTCATCACAAATAATGTTAGCTGTAGCGCCCTCTGATGAGTTGTCACCATCTATCTAGAAACCTGTAACAATCTAACTCAATCCCATAACTGAAAACTGCATCAAAATCGGACTAGTAGTTTTTGAGAAAATTGGCAACATTGCTTTTCACAAATAATGTTCGCTGCAGCGCCCCCTGGTGAGTTGTAATCGTAACATTTATCTAAGAACATGCATCAATCAAACCTGAACCCATAACTAAAAACTGCATCAAAATCCGACCAGTAGTTTTGGAGAAAAATGGTAACATGTATTTGCACAAACATCCTCTTACCCCAAACGCATATACCATCTCCGTTCCGTCGTAGGTAAAAAGCTATGCGTGTCCAGTCTATAGTGTATAATCCTTACAAGTGACATGTTCTTGGAATACGTTGAAGGAAACGCGTAAGCGCCATGATATTCACGGCGCTTTTGCTTTTTTAGTCGTGAAAAAACTATAACTAATAAGCGATCTTGCGCTTGAATATTTATATTACGATTAGACGACTAATTTATGGCTTAATCGCTGCAGCGAACTTCGTTCGTTTTTTGTTCAGGATAGCTTCGTCAAACACATTTTGATTTGTTTCGCAACGTGTGACATCACCCAAGGCGCCATGACAGATTGCAGCGTTTTCGTTACCAATTTAAATACATTTTTTAGATCGCAAAATAAACTATGTAAATGATTGTTTTAAATCAAAATAATACATTTTTGTGACTATATAGATCCAAAACTACAGATTTAATAAATTTTTGAAATTTAGGGCACAAGCCTATTGTGGACGCCCAACCAGTGCCCAACAAGCACTTGTATCAAGTTTCGTGGAGATTGGATAAATAATGTGGCCCCTAGCCAGGAACACACATACAGACTAACCGACAAAAGCGCAATCTTGAAATAGACTAGTAGACGCTTTGCTCGCTTAGTCTGGGCGCTAATGGATCTTTACTGCTTGCAGTAAAGCTGCTGCCAGAAGAATAAGGTTCTAAACCTAATACCCAAAGTGCCAGTAACTGCCAATAGGCCCTGACCCTATTACGTGGGACAAACAAAGTTACAGGCGAAATATGGTCATAAACGTATTCGGGGTTAAACAAATGTTTTTTTAAATAGTTCAATAGAATACAACCTTATAAAATAATACTGATGGTATAATGTTAAATACTTACACAAACATCTTTAGAATAAGTGGTTCTAGAGGATGAGTTTTCTCTCTGGGGAACTTGTGCAGGTTAACATAGTTTTAAAATGGAATGAAACTTTTTAAATATCTGAACATGATGACTTAAGAGGTAACTCACTCGAGGTTTATTTAAAACTAGTACGGTGTCTTGCGCGGTGCTTCGCGCTGCACCACGCCATAGGTTTTGGCCTGTAACTTTTGACCGCTTAGGGCTAGGTCAATTTTTTGGCTTGTCTCCAGATCGAGGGCTATCCATAGAGGGGTCAACCATCATTGGAGCATAAGCAGTTCTCGAGAGCTAAGGGGGTACATTCCCCATTTCTACATATAGATTCGAACTGGAAAATACATTTTTCTGTGGATAAACATAATGTTTCGTATAATAAACGAGGCATTTGATATCAGGTGGCTTATCATCCTCCCTCTCTCTCTCTATAACTCCCATAATTACTCTTCTCACCTCAATTTGCTCCAGCACCCCCTCGTTTGTAATCATACCAGCTTATATTTTACATCCTGCACTTACACCACTTTTCAAATGCCTCCATCCTCTTATACGTTGTGCACATATTCGAATATTTCCTCGAATGGCTGACTTCAGCTGCTCAGGGTAACTTAGTTCTCCCTATGTAATAGGGGGCGAACCCATTGACTTCAAATTGGTGTCAAAGTGTTTGATATTTTTATCATGGTTGTCAAGAATCTATTGAAGTGAGAAAAGCAGGCGGAACACTTACAGAGAGGGTAGTATTTTTAGCTCTAGTTACCTTGCCGCCTATCTTTAAGCTCTGTTTATAAACTCATCCTACATTATTTCTTTAAACTTTTCCCACTACAACAACTGCATATTAAAGAAGAATTACACCGCTATAATACAGATTCGATCAAGTGCTTTGGCTTTAGCCACGAGACCGCATTCCCGATGCAAAGATAACAACTGATTGTTCTTAAGATAACTTATAACGGTGTAATATAAATTGCATTATCGAACGTCCGACCCTTGTTATAAGTACAAGGTGGTCGGTGCTCATAAGTTCGTAAAACCTCTCGATAAGCTCACCTGCTCCGACTTGAACATGAACGCAACCAACTTCTAATTATCATCACATATGTAGCTATTACTTATTATCTGCTTTATCAAGCGATCGTTTTTGTAGCTTCTTCCTATACTTTTTCCTAACCTAGACCTATTTCCCTAACATGTAGGGGGGCTCCACGAAGGTAGAAAGGTTAACAAAAGAACAATAACTAACCATTATTTAATCCTAAGTTAAATTCCAACAACTGGGACCAATTTTACATTATTGGTACCTAATCACCTTACTATACAAATACAGCAGTCATCATCATCATCATCATCATAGCTCATATGATGCACAAAGCTGGGCATAAGCCTCCTCCAAACAGGCGAGAAGCATACATACGAGGTTACCTTCCCTAAACATACTTATATATATTTCTAAATACATACTAAATATACATGGAAAATATCCAAACTCCGAAACAAACATTTGTGGATCACACAAATATTTGATTCGAAAGCCGATGCACTGCCAACCATGCCTACGAACCAGTTAAAGCTGCTACACACAGTGCCGGCGGCGGTGCCGCCGGGCTTATGCCGAGCGGCACTGCCGCTGGCAATACAAGCCGCCGGCTTAGGCCGCGCATAGCCGCCAAGCATCATTCCGGTTGTGACAATCATGTATGTATCAACTGACGCCGGCACCCCGCACAACCCGCCGGCACAGCCCGGCGGCCATGGCGGCGGCTTCTTTGTTCGGCAAGCCGGCGGCTTTTTAAGCCGCCGGCTTGCCACTGTGTGCCTTTACAGTGGCAACAACTGCAGCGAAAAAAAACAATTGAATATACACAAACAGATTCATTTTAAACTCATCAGTAGTTATACCTTACCTAAAGCTTACACTTTACTACGACGCCCACATTACTTAATACAGCTTTAACGACCCTCGCTAGTATGCTATGTAGCTACGTTCGTTTCAAATTCAAATGAGCAAACCCTGATAGATGAATGTGTCAAAGACTATGTTGCAGAATCGCCATACCGCAGCCAGCATTTTGAGACCCTTCTCAGTCGGCAATGACGAGGAGGATTGTTTTAACGATCTTTTGTAAATATTTTTGATAATTAGTATTAATTATAGATAATCTAATGCGTTTAAAGTAAAGTTAACATAATAGAAGAATTCGGGTGCGTCTCATAACGTATAAACTCATTCGGTCTAATTTCATTTTATTATCGTTCATAAGATACGAGTATAATCAACGTGAGATACACCAACTGTTGATATAATTTCTTTACATATAACATTTATTTATTCTAAAACTTAATTAGTATAACGTTGTTTGATATAACGTTTATGTAATCGAAAATCATTTGGTCTAACGTTTTTATATACATATAAAAAAACGCGAAGCGGGGCTCCGTCGACCTATCTTTTGAGTGGTACATACGTCAAACGATTTTATATTTCATGTATGTTATGCTTATAAAAATTAGTTATTTTAAAATTATATCAATAGTTCATTATATTAACTAATCGATATATTCAATAAATTTATAGGTTTCGTTGTTATATGTTGTTAATATTAGAGATTTTGTTGTTATATCATCTATTACTTACCCGAAGAATTCCGCACACGGCATATAAATTCACTTATTTTAGTATGTTAGTGCATAAGCCTACGTCCATTGCCGGGCGTCTCTGGTACGCACCAGGAGGTATTTCCAGTGCCACCCTGCCGCTGTATAGCAGGCAAAATCGTTGTTCAGATTATTTGAAAATGATGATCGTATCTATCTATAGCATTGCTTAGGTAACAGTGCCTATAGTGTCAACTGTTTTGACATAAATCATCAAATGTTTTGGACATGGAAGTAGTCAAGGGTCAACATATTATTAGTTGAATGGGTTAACGAGTCGGAAATCAAAGAAAAAGATTTAATATTAAATTCCAGTTGTGACAGTTTTTCAAAATGTCAGTTGAGTTGCGCATGTAGGGAGTAAAGTAGCAGTCTAACATCTACACTTTTATCCATACTCTATGACAAATTCTAAGAAGTCAAGCCCCTCATGGGTCGTCTAAGTTAACAGGAATTATGTGAAGTTCATTCATATCAGTTACCTTTCGTTCGCTTTCGGCATTAACAAGTGGGTTTTACATAATGTATGTTGATGCACAGATGCAATTACATGTGATTATGTAGATATTTGTTTTGGTTGATAAACAGAATATTAAATGTTGCCGATGCTATAGATCTACAGGGACAACACCCACGTCTTTGAGGATCAAATGAGAGGAGGGGACTGTTTATTATCAACTTTTATACGGGTAAGTAAACCAGATATTGCGGTAGGTAGGTACGCAAAAAATATACATTTCTTTCTGACCGGTGATATGAATTTCCTTTATATTCTGATGGTTTAAAATAATTAATTATATGGGTTTGTGTAAAACTAAACAAGATTATTTTTATACGCTACAGAGTGGTTGGTACCATATAGATATATCCCCGAAACTGTAAATCGATGTACATTATATTACACATACCTACAATTTTTCGGTACCTAGTTTTCTAAGTCCCACGTAATAGAGAGAGCAAGTCTATTATCGTTATCGCGCTCTATATACGACAGAAAACCTTTTCTAAACTTAAGTACTTAAAAAAAATCTTTTGTTGAAATAGCTTTAATCAAATCTTGACCTTAATGAAACCCTCTAAAACGTTTTCTAGATGAAAAATAGCATATAAAATGTACACGAGCCAAGTGAACGGGCTTAAAAAGTTATATCGAACGTAGCATGGACCCTAATTTGGTTAATGGCGCCGTTGGAACTGCTTAGTCATGTTCAGGGGCTTAGTTATTAGCTGGATGAATTGGACTTGACCACCGCCACTTTATTTTTAATACAAGTATGAATGAAAAATGTATGCGTATGTATTTTCTAGAGCAGAAGTTAAAAGAGAAAAAAAGAAGTGAATTTCCATAGTCTGTGCCGACCCTAACGGGAAAGAGGCGTTATTGTAATGGATGTAGGTAAGTCAATCATTGCTGACAGTTCAACAGCTAGTCTGGGAGTGAATTCTATGCTAAATAAAGTTCCAAGTCATCCCATATGAGGTACTTACGTGGTGCCAAAAAGTTACTAGTGAAAAGTTTATGCACCTCTACGTACCCCGTCCGGGATTTAGGCTGCATAAATTACTAGCGGACGCTCGCGACTTCGACCGCGTGGTAACGTGGTTCTTGCAAAATATTTCATTTCTACTTCGCTCCTTTATCAAGTTAAATTTTTCCTCTTTATTCGCCCGCTTTACCAAATTATATAACACAAAAACCTTCCTCGAGAACCAGTCTATACATTGGCATTGGTGTAAACCGGATCAAAATCCGTTGCGTAGTTTTAACGATTTAAACATACATAGGGAAGAAGCGACTATTTTTTATAGTATGTTATGAAGTACTAGCGTTGTCCACGCGGGTGGCGTGTTAAAACCTAAAACCTTACCCGAGAACCACTCCATCCATTGATGATAACAGCATACTGACTGACAGACGCGGCAGAGGATTCTGTTTTATAACATATAGTGAAGTATGTATGTACTCGTATGTTAAGGCAAGGTTAAAATAAAAGCCAGTAAAGTAGATTAAGCTACTTAGTTTTCAATATCAGCTCAGTCTGATGCACCATGTTAAAGTAACAGCTTCTAGAGCCGGTATAAATTATCGTACATTTACCACGGGCGTGTGTAATGGGCGCACGGCGGATTATTTATCACCGACGCGTGGGTATTGGAATATGTGGTGTTAGTGACAGGCGATAGCGGAATACCAATCTACATAATTTACTTCTGAAAGTTAAATTAAATATTTTTACTAGAAATAGCAAATAATACACAATATCTATCTTTTAATACGTAAAAAGTCAATGAATCAATGAACGTCTATGAGATGGTAAAATAAATATAAAATAAAATAAAATAACGTTTATTATCTTTGAAATTTTCAGAAAATTATTTAGATTCGTCAGAAGTTGGTGTGACTCTACCGAGGGTTCCAAAATGCAACGAGACTGAGAAGAGCCCTCAAGAAACTCAGCTCAGCTTTTTTCAAAATATTTCATCTTAAATCTAATACAGAGTTATTTAGAAAGGAGCAATTCGTTACGTTGTTACAACCAGGCCGCCTTGTCATCTAAGAAATCATTAATACTATAATAAGCTTTATGGCACAATTTACTTTTTATTAGTTTTTTAAATTTATTGACAGATAAATTTGCTATTTCGGTTGGCAATGTATTGTACATTCGAATAAAGTTCCCCGCAAAAGAATTACTCACTTTATGAAGCCTAAATTTAGGAACAGCCAGTTTATCCTTATTTCTTAAGTTTAGATTATGATTATCACTATTTTTCACAAATTTACTTTTGTTCTTGTGGGTATACAATAAAATTTCATAAATAAATAAATGATGGTTATTATTAAGTTTATTTTCGCATAAGAAAATCTATTAGTGTCTCAAAAAATGGCAACAAAATTCATAATATGGGTATCGGATTAAGTACTTACATACTATGCCCTATTCTGTGGTATTGGTACTCACATATTTCGTATTAAAATTATTTATAATCCTCTAATTAAAGGACTAGGAGAACGTGAATTCGTCGGAATTTTTAATTCTGTTATTTTTTTTTAATATGTAGGTAATAAACTTCAGCAGCATCGCAGTTAAATAGAAAAGCCAACCTCAATTGAGTTCTGGTTCTTAACAGGTACAAGTTGCAGATATCGCCAAAAACGTATTTATCACAGTAGGGGAATGTGGGGGGACACCGGATAGTTAAGACAAAGACGTCATAAATAAATCACTATGTTATTTATTAAGATAAACAACTTTATAAATTTTTAAGTATGTCTTAGGCTACACTTTGATATCAAATTAATTGAGATCAATCTTATCAAAATGGAAAAGGAACAACTTTTATGAAAAAAAATATAATCGGATTCACCCCCGCCATTTGCAACTGCACTGAGCGAGCGTTCGCGAAAACGTTCCGACTGGTTAGAACGAGACAGCTATATGCAAAATAGTGAAATAGCAATTATCTAGTTTTACCCCCTATCCGATTTCCCCCCACATTCCCCTACATGTAGTTCTATAAGTAGATCAAAATAACCATTGTATTAAATCGCTCGCTTCTGTAATATAAACAGACTAATATACTTTCCTCGCGTTGAGATAAAGAGCACTCATTATGAATATAGGTATCGATGTACACTAATTTTAATCTACTTGTACGTAGTTAAGGGATACACTTAAGGGATACCAAGGCCGCGGCCGCTCTAACGTCCGTTGCCGGGCGTCCCTGGTTACTAGCAGAGGGTATGTCCAGTGGCGCCCGGCGGTAAGGGATACACTTAGAATAAAGTCAGTGATGGTTATATTTACAGTATTTAATAAGTAGTAGTAAGTATTGATTTTTCATAATTTTTAGGGTTCCGTACTCAAAGGGTAAAACGAGAACCCTATTACTAAGACTCCGCAGTCCGCCCGTCTGTCCTTCAGCCTTATTAGAGTTGAAATTTTCACAGATGATCTATTTCTGTTGCCACTATAACAACAAATAGATACTAAAAACAGAAAATAATAAATATTTAAGGAGGCTCCCATACACGAAACGTGATTTCTTTGTCGTTTTGGTACGGAACCCTTTGTACGCGAATCCGACTCGCACTTAGCCGGTTTTTTGATTTTATGTCACGGTTGACATCTACAGAACTCAAATCCTCCTCACCTCCATCGAGGTTCTAGCAAAAATACCCAAAGTCCTACATGCTAACAAAAAACACTTGTACACAGTTTCATTTTTATTTAATTTACAGGATTTAACCTGACCGGTTTCGCTTTATAGCAGTATCAAAGGTTTTGTTCACTTTACATATTTATTAAACAAGTATTTTACTACAATGTCTAACATATCTTCAAGCCATTGTTGAACTCCAAAATACTTGTTTAATAAATATGTAAAATGAACAACAACCTTTGATAATGCTATAAAGCGAAACCGGTCAGGTTAAATCCTGTAAATTAAATAAAAGTGAAACGGTGTACAATTGTTTTTTGTTAGCATGTATTGCTATAAGTTTCACCATGCCGACAATCGAAACCATCTACTACCCAAAGTCCTAGTAAACGGCAGTAAACTCGCTATGTACTTATTACGTGAAACCAACAGTGACTAACGAAATGTGGGCGATTTAAAAGCTACTGTCTACTTCTAGATAAAGATGTTGTGTTGTAAAAAACATTTGAATGTTAACATTTTTATTTCACAAACGTCATACAATATTTGCTATAAAAAGTCTTTTCCCTTATTATGTTTCAGTCCCCAAATACCAATGTAGATCCTACCGCAGCTACGCAAAGATGGCGCGAGAGGATTTGCTTTCACAAAACATGAAAACCGTTGAACACATGGCGCAATACCCTTGACACATTTGTTTGAGACATGACATTAGAAGTACTGGATGAGACAATAAAAAATACATAGTATAAGCAAAAAATAGGGAATAGTACTTTACAGAACTTGCACTCCGACGTTAATTAAAGCACATTCTTTTGTTTACAGAGAACATCATTCGAACGTTAGGGTTGTCAGGAAAGTGCCAGCATAATTTGACCAATAATTGTGACGTTAATGCCTCAATATCAACTCCATGGTCAATGCCGTATCACAAACAAGAGACAACCCTTACTGATTTACAACTTCAAGTTGTCGCTGACGTCACGTATTTTTTGCGATTGTTAGGCGAGTGACATAGGCCTGGTATAAGTTCTATTCTAAAATATGCCGAAAACCTAAGGAGAAAATTTCGATAGCACCGTGTGCTGTGAGAGTAGCCCTCAATGGCTAGACGTCGCGACGTCTTGTCTTACCACCAGGCAGATGGCGTCAGTTTAAAGAATCTAAAATAAAAAAAAAATTATAAAACACATTAACAAACAAGTACATTTTGAGAAATGTGGTTGTTTAATACGACTCTGTCTACCCATGGCGGTAAAACATGTCTTGAGAACTTTAAATAAAGGCATTTCCTATTGACTGTTATTTACGTGGAAATACTAAGTGTAGGTAGATTAATAATCTTTCGACAAAACGCATGTCTGCATACTTAATTGACTGTAATTATTTGGCAGATATGATAATTTACTGTTCCAGTTTTAATGTTATCGATGAACTCAGTACTGATACTACGAGTATCTAAAGCAGATGTCTATTCGCCGGGCGCCACTGGAAATACCTTCTGCGTGCGTACCAGAGACGCCCGTCAACGGGCGTGACAAGCGGCCGTGGCCATGAAAAAAAAAAACAAAGAAAGGATGTCTATTCAATTCAATGGATATCCTCGTACCAGTTTGCGTACAATAAAATGATGCCAAACACAATGAGGCTTGTAGCAAAAACATAAAGAGATTCTTAAAATATCTCTAGGGTCTAGGCACAGTCCAAGCGCTCGGTGTTAATTTTTAGGGATTTCGCTAAACGTCTGATCTGGAAACCACTAATAACCTTTAACGAGAAGGTGTAATGCAAATCAATTAGAGTTTTATTTTTAAATAATTCACTCTAACGTCCGTTGCCGGGCGTCTCTGGTTACTAGCAGAGGGTATGTCCAGTGGCGCCCGGCGGACTTTGACCACCTCTGTGGTCTCTGCGGGTGTTTGGTCGGGACGAGAATCCCGCTTCGTTGGGGTAGGGTTTTATCCCGCGTCAGTGAGTGAATCTGGTTGCGTGCTATGGGGCAAAGGCCCCGCAGCACGCAACCCTTCTAGCTTGCTTCTGTAAGGACGGCGGGTGGCGATCTCGCCGTCCTCAGGCCTCGATCATGGAGGTCGATAGTCTTGGGCGTAGTCGCGGAGTCTGGGGCGCCCTGGCCGCCGACTACGGAACTCGGCGGGAAGGGTACGCTCCCTCTCCCTCCCGGCCGCCTCCTTCGCGAGCATGGCTTGCTCGCAGAAGGACACGGCCGCGTTCCACCGACTCCCGCTGGATACCATGGCTTGAAGCATGGTCCCCAGCGAGACATCAATTAGAGTGCCTTTTTAACAGCTTTTTACTTAAAAATCTTTGAACTTGGCAGGACGCGCTACCGCGTGTCTACATACTACTAGGGACTAGGCATAGTCCTAGTGCCCGGTGTCAATTTTTAGGGATATCGCTAAACGTCTGATCTGGAAACCACTAATCACCTTTAACGGGAAGGTGTAATGCAAATCAATTAGAGTGCCTTTTTTACAGCTTTTTACTTAAAAATAGTCTATCTTTTTCTTTGAACTTGGCAGGACGCGCTACCGCATGTCTACATCCTACTAGGGACTAGGCATAGTCCGAGCGCTCGCTGTCTATTTTTAGGAATATTGTTAAACGTCTGATCGGTGCTTTTCAGGACTATAAGGCTGGTTTTAAGCTGGCTCAGAGATTCTCGTCTCGTTATTCAACGTGGCAACGCATTCTGGGAACCTTCCCAGTGAGCAAGGACGTGGAGGATTTTTCAAACCTCTGAATCAAGCGGTTGGGACGATGATAGGAGTTTCCAGGTCATATTTTATCCAGGTAACGATTGTTCGTCTGAATCCGGAACTAGAAAACTATTTCAAGCGGGCGTCTATAATTCAGGAACATAATTAGAATATTAACAACATAATTCAGTGTGACAAGTGACGGAAGGGTTAAAATTCCATACTTAACCTTTCACATATTAACCCAACAAACACATTCAACCCCCTAGAATGCCACTGTGTTACAAATTAAACATGGTTACGTTTATTGTGTATTGTTCCACACATTTACATTGTCATACATTTCCCACCCCTAGGTGGGTAGTGAGTAACACAGAGTAATTAAGAACCGCGCAAAAAGTACAATTAAAACCGTCCCTCTGCGTGTGTCACTACCGTACCAACACAATTATGCAATTATACCGCAATATAATTTCAAGTTTCATGTGTGGTTATGTGCTAATTCAGCTACCCTGAAAATATGAGTGTTTTAGTGTTTGTTGGGAGTTTAGTATGTGTGGGGGTAGCGCTGTTTGTTCATTTTGCATAGCAAATTATAGTCTCTCAGTTCTTTAGAATATTTTAGTATGATAAAAAGATACGTCTGCATCTTCGTGACATGTTTTTGAAAATATGTAGTTTGAGCTTGTTGATATAGTAATAGATTGGTCGGAGTTAGAGGCGTGTATGTGTGAGAATTTGGTATCGATACTCCATTCTGCAAAATTAAATGGCGTATCATCATAACACAGTATAAAACATAGTGGGGCGGGGCCCCAAGAGATTAGACTACGTCCTCGCCGTCCGCCCTGGACCCCAACTTGACCACGGTAACGCAGTGGCAAGTTGGGTGACCGAACGTCGACATCGAGAACTTGAGTAGCCAACACAAATGAATTGAGCTTATTATGAATAAGCCTGAATAGACCCCCGGTCCTGACACTGCCCTTCCCCGGGCAGTCTCAGCCGACGACATATTGCATGAACAACGGACTTCGATGCCTTTTGATTTGGGGGCTCGCGTCGCGCCTCCTAGTTGCAGCGCGACGTCGACGCCCCAAGGAAATGTTGCTGCTGGGACTGACGATGGGTCAGCTCCCAGTAGTGTGAGGGGTAAGGGCCCTTCTTCGAAGAAGAGGACCCTCGAGAAGGGGTGGGCGCCGCGCGACCGGAGCACTAGTTGCTCTGGGTGGGGGTCCCTCCTCTCCAGCGATTCGGAGGAGGAGGTGCCGGTGAAGACGGTGCGCACGCGTCTCGACGCCTACAGAAAGCGCCCGCCAACACCACCTCCGTCATCTGTACCGTCACTGCGCAGTCGCAGGGATATCGGTGTACCACCCGCGCGGGAGATCATGAGCATTCTCTCCCGCATGAACGCGGCCATGCGGGGGAGTAAAAATATGTCAGGGAGGAAGAAGATTGTGGCTTCACTGGTGGATGAAGCCCAATCCTCCCTTGACAAGCTCCTCGAGCGGAGCGTCACAAAGGAGGAGGCGAAGCTCCGCAAGCAGGTTGCGAGTCTGGAGGTGGAGCTCACTGCCTCCCGAAAGGAGATGGAAGATCTCCGTCGGGAGGTCGCTGAGTTGACCAAAGCGGTCAAGGCACCTCCAGGTCCCATGCCGCCTTCTTCTCTGACGGCTGGACCAGCGCGCAAGACGGCGCCTAGAACCGCGCCCACCATGGCGCCCGGCTCGCCACCGAAGCCTGTACCGACTACGGTGCAGGTCCTGACGGCGATCGAGAGGCGCCTCGCGGTCCTGGAGGACCGGGCGTACCGCCCTCCGCTAGCGCGTCCCGCGTTTTCATACGCGGCGGCTGTTGGCGGTGCTCCCGCTCCGGGTCCAAGCGGCACACCCGCTGTCCGCCGACCCGCTCCGCCCCCGTCTGCTTCAGCGAACCGGATGCCGGCCGAGACCGCGGCCCAGGCGCGGAAGGCCAAGGGGCGCGGTATGAAGAGTGGCACCCCTGCCGCCTCGTCTTCCTCTAACGTCGCTCCCGTTGCTTCCTTACATCCCTCCAGACGGGTGGGATCGGAAGTAGTAGGAGCCAAGAAGAGGAAGACGAAGGCTACCAAGAAAGCGGCCAAAGCCGCCGCGGCGAAGGCGCCGAAGAGGCCCCGCCCTCCTCGCTCCACCGCCGTCGTCCTGTCGGTAACGACGGTGGGTGTGGAGAAAGGGGTGGGGTACGCCGACGTACTGAGGACCGTGGAGTCCTCAGTCAACCTCTCGGCCCTCGACATACAAGGGGGGCTCCGGTGCAAGACGACACGCACCGGGGCTCGCCTCCTCGAGGTCTCCAGCGCCTCCAGCGGCCCTAAAGCTGACGCCCTAGCGGCTCAGCTTAGGGACGCGCTGGACGAAGAAGCCGTCCGCGTCACCAGACCCACCAAATGCGCCGCATTGCGCATCACGGGTCTGGATGACGCGGCCACGACGGAGGAAGTTGTCTCCGCCGTCGTGTAGGCGGGCGGCTGCCCCCGTGACCAGGTGAAGGCTGGAGATATCTCCTTCGGATCCACTGGTCACGGGATGACAGTCGTCCAGTGCTCCGTCGCGGCGGCACTGAAAGTGGCGGACGGACGAAGCCTCCTCGTAGGGGGCTTCCTAAAGGCGCAGGTGCACCCCCTTCGTGCCCGGGAAACCAGATGTTTCCGGTGCATGGTGGTGGGGCACGTCGGAGTGCAGTGTACAGCGGAAGTCACCGTGGGCGATCGGTGCTTCCGCTGCAGCCGGCCCGGTCACTAGGCAAGTGCCTGTGACGCACCGCCTCGCTGCTTTAGATGCGAGGCGGAGGGCAAGACCGCGGATCACCGGGTCGGCAGCACAACCTGCGCCGCCTCGAGGCCAAAACCTCGTCCGTCCGCTGAGAGCGGTGGGGGTGCCACCCTTGCGCGGCCAGTTGTTTCGCGGCGGGATGCGGTTATGGACGTCAATTAATGTCTGACGCCCGTATCCGTATCCTGCAAGTGAATTTGAACCACTGCCGTGCTGCTCAGGATCTTCTGTACCAGAGCATCCGGCAGTGGTCCATAAACTTGGCCGTGGTCGCCGAGCCGTACTACGTCCACCCGGGAAGCCCGGTGGACGAGGACGGCTCGGCCTGTTGTATCTTTGGGGGATCCGCCGCAGACAACTCGCGCCTTGCGATCATTGCAAGGGGCCGCGGGTGTGTTGCGGCGGACTATGATGGGTTGGCAGTCGTGTCCACCTACATCTCGCCGAACATTGACGAGTCTCAGTTTGAGCTATGGCTCACTGAGCTCGACGTCGTCTTCGCTGCGTGCCGTCCTCGCCCTGTCCTGCTCCTGGGAGACTTCAACGCCTGGAGTGAGGCGTGGGGCTCCCGGGAAACCAGGGACAAGGAGAGGCTTCGCGCCGGACCAGCCTGCCGATGTGGATGCCGAGGCGGAGTGGTTCAGGAGAGCCATGTCGCAAATCTGTGATGCGGCGATGCCTAGGGTTACACCCAGACCGGCCAGGAAGCAGGTGTACTGGTGGTCGCCGGAGATTGCAGAGCTGCGCGCAGCATGCATCTCCGCCCGCCGCCGGTACACCAGGTTTCGCCGGAGGCGTCGCCGCCCAGACGACGGGGCAGGCCCAAGAGGCGGAGCTTTTTCAGGCATACAGGGAGGTTAAAGGTAATCTCCAGGAGACGATAAAGCGGGCCAAGACGGCGGCCCGCGAGGAGCTCCTGGAGACCCTGCAGTAGAACCCATGGTCCTACAGGTCAGGAAGAAACTCCGACCTAGGGCGCCCCCACTGACCCAGAGTCTCCAGCCGCAGCAGCTGGAGCGGGTCATGGGCTCCCTGTTTCCGACGAGCGCGGAGGAGCACGTCCCTCCGCGCATGGCTCCGTCTCTGCCCGACGCGGATAGCACCAGCGAGGACGACGTACCCGAAGTCAGGGTGGGGGAGCTAGGTGCGGCAGTCAGTCACTGATCAAATCACTGCCTCCGGACGCGACGGCTCTCCTGGCCGAGCATGGGTCCTGGCCCTCGAAGAACTCGGGCCTCGACTGATGGGGCTCTTTAGCGCATGCCTCGAAAGGGGCCAGTTTCCCAAGGTGTGGAGGACGGGGAAACTGGTCCTGATCCGTAAGGCGGGGCGGCCGGTGGACTCACCGTCCGGATACCGGCCGATCGTGTTGCTCGACGAGGTGTGTAAGCTCTTTGAGCGAATTATCGCGGAACGCCTCGTCGAGCATCTCACGAGTGTGGGGCCAGACCTGGCGGATAACCAGTTCGGGTTCCGTCGGGGACGCTCCACCGTGAGCGCGATCATGCGCGTGAAGAGCCTGACGGAGGAAGCAGTCTCGCAGGGCAAGGTGGTGGTGGCGGTGTCTCTTGACATCGCCAACGCGTTCAACACCTTGCCATGGAGCTGCGTTAGGGAGGCGCTCGTATATCACGAAACGCCTCTCTACCTCCGTCGTATTGTCGGGGCCTATCTCTCGGAGAGGGCCATAGCTTTCCCCAGCTGGCTCGGGCCAGCTCGGCGAGATGTGTCGTGCGGTGTTCCGCAGGGGTCGGTCATGGGACCGCTTCTGTGGAACATCGGCTACGACTGGGTGCTGCGGGGTGCGTTGCCTAGGGGCGTCGGCGTAACGTGCTAAGCCGACGATACCCTCGTCGGCGCGGGGTGCAACGTACCAGGAAGCAGCACTGAAGGTCACGACGGGTGTTGCTCGAGTCGTGGGTCGGATACGGCAGCTGGGACTGGAGGTGGCCTTGCACAAGTCCGAGGTTCTGTGTTTTCACAGACCTCGGTACGGTCCACCCGAAGGTTCCAGCATAAATGTGGGAGGCGTTAGCATCGGCATCAAGCCCTCGATGAAGTACCTAGGGATCGTACTTGATAGCCGATGGAACTTCGGACCACATTTCCGAAGTTTGGTCCCCAAGGTGACGCAGGCATCGGTCGCGCTTTCGCGACAGATGCCCAACCTAAAGGGACCCAACGCCTCCTGTAGGAGACTGTACCTGGGGATCGTGCGGAGTATGGCCCTATACGGGGCTCCCGTATGGGCGGATAGGTTGGCAGTCAAGGGGAACGTGACTCTGTTAAACAGACCACGTCGAACCTTGGCCGTGAGAACCATACGGGGGTACCGCACGGAATCCAGCGGGAGTAGGTGGAACGCGCTCGTGTCCTTCTGTGAGCAAGTCATGCTCGCGAAGGAGGCGGCCGGGAGGGAGAGGGAGCGTACCCTCCCCGCCGAGTTCCGTAGTCGGCGGCCAGGCCGCCCCAGACTACGCGACTACGCCCAAGACTATCGTCCTCCATGATCGGGGCCTGAGGACGGCGGGATCGCCACCCACCGTCCTAACAGAAGCAGGCTAGAAGGGTTGCGTGCTGCGGGGCCTTTGCTCCATAGCACGCAACCAGATTCACTCACTGACGCGGGATAAAACCCGACCCCAATGACGCGGGATTCTCGTCCCGACCAAAGACCCGCAGAGACCACAAAGGTGGTCAAAGTCCGCCGGGCGCCACTGGACATACCCTCTGCTAGTAACCAGAGACGCCCGGCAACGGACGTTAGAGCGGCCGCCGCCTTGGGCCGCGGAATAAAAAAAAAAAAAAAAAGTATAAAACATAGTGGTTTCCACTGTCTCTCCGTCCCTACGTACACTTAGATCTTTAAAACTACGCAACGGATTGTCATGCGGATTTCACCAATGGATAGAGTCACCTCTATCCTCTCTCGAGAAAGGTTTAAGTGTTTATTTGTCAAACGGGTCAGGCCGCGGATGTCTGCTAGTTATTGATAAAACAAGACCATGTATTAATAAAACAATACCACAATAAAATACATGAAAACATACACAAATCGGTCAATTTGTTATCATACATCACTTTGTTAAACCACAACAAACAAACTTCGCGCAATATTAATCAATCAGCTGCATTGGACATGTTTTTAAATATATCGTTGCGTTGAACCAGCAGGCAAGGGTTAATTAATGAAAATCGCGGCAACGTTTGACCACTGACGGGTGTTGCAGTTGAAATTAAAATATCACTGTTGACGGGTTAATTATTTGAGGAATTATCAGATTTTGGATAATTATGAGTGAGTAAGTGCTTAATTCAGCGTAAAATTGGATACATTTGTAACCAATGAGTACAAAGTATTTTTTTTTTATTTTACATTTAAATTGAAAAAACCGAAGTTTTAGACTGGATTTGAATCTAGTACACTTTCAGGAAGCAATCAAGTTTGTGAGTACTTAGACCACAGCCGAAGGCATAGAAAATGTGATCCATAGTTTACGTCTTAGGGCAATATGAGAGCCATTTGGACAATGTTACAAATTATAATTTTTATTGTAAGCTTTTTCGCATGAATTAATATTTATTTTTCGTTGCATGGTTCATTGACCATGGATATTAAAATTCATATGACTTTATTTCACTTAACAATCTGATAGCGTGCACATGTTTGCATTACATAAATACAATCACTTGCAAGCTGTCGAGATTTGTTTCGTATACTTAAGTACTCTTAGTTTAAACAGCACCCAACATCAAGACACATCGCCGAAGACAGTTTGTCCAATACGAAATGAGGCTGCGAGACATCTAACAAGACTGGCTAAAAGCCTTGGTGTGTCCAATTTAGTTCTGTACGCGTCCAGAATAACTACTTAGGCTTCGTAATGTTTGTTAGCAAACAAAGCGAAGCGAAACCTAGTTCTGACGATTCGTTTTGTTATAAACTTTTTAACAAGGCTTAGGAAGCTTGTTATTTTACAGTTGTCAAATTAAACTATCATATTTGTTTCTTCGAGGAATGCAACGCCTGAGTTTGTTTAAAAATTCAGTTAAACACTGAATTCACTGGAATTCTACAGAACTACTGGTACATGGAATTCCGGTACGTGAATCCAACGCTAACCTTAATAGATCGATTTAGATATTATAATATGAAACAAAGATTGGATGATGTCGTTATTGGTCTTATAGCTCAGTGGTCAGGGTATTCCTCTAATTAGATAAAAATACTATTTAAAAATACCGTGGCTTCGAGTCCTGCCGATGACATTTCAGTTTTTGTGATTTATATTATACCTTATTAGATCAGCTATCTGCCTGTGAAAGTCCCGTTAAAATCGGTCTAGCTGTTGCTAAGATTATCGGGAACAAACAGACAAAAAATTTAAAAATTGCATTTTTTTTGTAAGTATCGTATACATATACTTTTATATGGATTTACTAAAAAGCTGTAAATTTGAAATTACACACAGACAATTCAATTTTATATATCTGTATGGATTTCTATCTAAATATAGTATAGTAGGTACGTTTATACCAATATAATATTTTATGTCTATATGCTTGACGATAAAGCGTTTGAAAGTTGCACCAGTACCTAAATGCAAAAGTGAGAAGCAAACAGCTATCATGCTATGGAAATGTTATGAGAAGAGAGGAAAGTACCATGGTAAGAAAGGCTCAAAGTATGAATGTAGAGGATACATCCTCTACATTCATACTTAGGACTTAAGGAGTCGAGGTAAGCCCATGAAAAGATGAATGGAATGCGTGAAAGAGGATATGACCAGGAAAGGAGTGACTGAGGAGATGACGTGTGACAGGGATGTATGGAAAATGAAAACATGTTGCGTCGACCCGAAATAATTGGGATGGGTAGATGATGATGCTTGACGGTAAAGCTTCTTTACACCGGACCAGAGGTGTCTGCTGTACAAGACGCAGATTAGACCCTGCGTCGAATACTGCTTTCACCTCTGGGACGGCTCCGCGAAGTATCTGCTGGACGCTCTCGACGCTATGCAGCGACGGGCTATCCGTATTATAGATTGTCCAGAGGTAACGGGAAGCCTTGAGCCGCTAGTTCAGCGCCGAACAATAGCTTCCTTGGCCGCATTCTACCGTATTTACCACAGCGAGTGTTCTGAAGAGCTCTTCAATCTGATCCCACCCTCTTCCTTCCGATCCCGAACAACTCGTGCCGGGCAGAGATGCCACTCCCACACAGTGGATAGCATGTTCGCGAGAACCGAACGTTTTAAACGTTCGTTTCTCTGCCGAACGATAGTGGCCTGGAACGCCCTGCCTGTGCACGTGTTTCCTCCCACATATAACCCTGGGTTCTTTAAGCGGAGCGTGAAGAGGCACATCAGTAGGTCGTCAAGTTGAGGGCCACTCTCTATAGTATTGTGTGCTGTGAGAGTGGCCCACAATCGCTAGACGTCGTCACGACTTACCACCAGGCGGGCGGCGTCAATTTGGCGAACCAAATATAAAAAAAAAAAAAAAGAGCATATTATAATAAGTTGATTCCGTTAAAATAAAAAGAAATGTATATCTACTATATTATCTACTAAATCTACTAAAACGAGATGAGAAACAGAATAGCATTCTGTTAAACTCCAGTTTTCTTACAATTAGTACAGTTGTAGAGCGCAGGTGTATTTGTTGTTAGTTTTAAGTCATGAGATATTAGCGGATTAAACTTAATACACACTGGTCCTTCACATACGACGTACGCGACGCGGCGTGGGAAACAGCGACACACTGGTCCTACGTCTTACGACGTATGACGTATAAAAAGTAGAAATAAATGGTTTTGACGTTGTACTAACTATTTAGTAATCTGTGGTTGTAGCTACGTATCAGTTCTGATGTACTTAGTTAAAAAAATTGGTATTATGTCATGATGTCACTTTCTTCTTTTCTTATTATACTCGTACCTAGGCGATAAAGTGGATAATAGCAATAACTACGTATTATCTAATCTATATACAGGCTTCAGAGACGCCCGGCAACGGACGTTAGAGCGGCCGCGGCCTTGGGAATTAAAAAAAAATACAGGCTTTTTCTTCCATGCTTTAAAAACCAGACTGACAGTTCATCGCTTATACCATACGAAGTAACAAGCTACATTCAAATTACACCAATTAGAACCATTTGTGCGATGAAAAGAGGGTAACAAACAATAAATTGTAAAACAACTACATTTACATTTCTAATTATAATGAAACTATGTCAAGTTACTGTCTGAGATATTAATAAAACGCGAGTAAAGTTTCCTCATAATTTTCTTTACTATTTTTTATTTTACGGTGTTACTTAAATACATAAATATAAAACAATCTATACTACTATTATAAAGAGGAAAGATTTGTGTGTATGTTTGTAATGAATAAACTCAAAAGTAAATGTGCCGATTTCAAAAATTCTTTCACCATTGGAAAGCTACATTCACCCTGAGTAACATAGGCTACTTTTTATCCCGGTTATGTGTTCCCACGGGAACCGGGAACGAGTAAACTAAATCACGCGGGCGGAGCTGCGGCGATCAGCTAGTTTAAAAAATATAAAAAGCTTATTCGAAGTGGTCTACAATGGCGGCAATACAGTTCTTTAAACGTTGAGGCCAGTTGTCAATAGAAGCACCCACTCTTTCCATGGGAAAATTCTTCACTGCCAATCGTATGGATTGTAAAGTATTGTGTTAAGTTGTGAATTATATACCTATATCACAGAATAAGGAATAGTACTTACATACAGAACTTGCACTCGGACGTTAATTAAAGCACATTCTTTTGTTTACAGTGAATAATTCGAAAGTTAGTGTTGTCTGGAAAGTACCAGCATAATTTGACCATATAATTATGATGTTAATGCCTCAATATCAACTCTATGGTCAATACCGTATCACAAACAAGAGACTACCCTTACTGATTTTCAAATTCAAGTTGTCGCTGACGTCACGTATTTTTGGCGATTGTTAGGCGAGTGACATAGACATGCCTATACTCTGAATTAACTAGCGATGTGCCTAGTGCTAACTAATTGTCACTAACAGTGCTAGCTTTGCGTGTACAGATTTGCATAAACACTGCCCGTACTGTTTAGCGACGTATCCTCCTAGCTATCTAATGTTTAGATAATGAACTTTGTGTGTAAGCTAGAACTACATACAAATAATTAGTAGGTGAATATAAATAAACATTCAGTCTTGTTACATCCGTGAACAAGGCGCTTGCATTAGTGTCGAAATAAATAAACAAATATGTAAAGATACATCTAATCGGAAACAAATAAAACCTTAGCTTGTATTATTTATCCTTTCGAGTTTTCGTAAATAAACTGACTGTACAGTCAAATGTCAGCTATGGGTAGTTAAATATCTCAGGAATACTAATTAGAAAGTGATATGTAGTGTTTAGTGTGAAAGTGAATACCTTTGAGGATGCCATATATTGAGCGAAACCGGTCAGGAGTTTAAATAATAAAGAAAATTGTGGAATGTACAATTGTGTTTTAAATATGTAATTGATTAATGATATACAAAAAACGTTTTGGTACGAAGTTCTTTAAAGGTAGATTCACACATATCAGTGAAGCACCAGTTACGACACAGCACTGATATGTCTGAATCGACCTTAACACGGCTTACGCTGGTAATTCGATTGGAGCATAGACGTATTTGATCGACGGTGATGAAAACTGCGAAACTTTTTACCAACGGCTACTGAACAATCCCTGGCACAATCTCTGCTACTCCCTATCCTGGACTATGCGGATGTCAGCTATCTGGATCTCACTGAGGAGCAACTTAATAAACTTGAGCGGCTTCAAAACTTTTGCATTCGTTTCATATTTGGATTACGCAAATATGATCACGTTTCTGAATTTCGCCGGACGCTCAGGTGGCTCCCAATTCGCCTTCGCTGTAACACTCATATACTCTCTCTCCTTTACAACGTACTGTTCAATCCTTCTACTCCTCCTTATCTTAAAGAACGTTTTAAGTTCCTTAGTGACTCACATTCTAGGTGTCTGAGGTCAACGGAGAATTTGTTGTTGCAAATACCAATGCATTCCACAAATTTCTATGATAGCTCTTTTACTGTTGAAGCCGCACGTTTGTGGAATGCACTGCCACTGCAGGTGAGACGCGCACAGTCACTGTCGTCCTTCAGGACCTTGTTGAGAGACCATTACTTGTCGCTTGTCTTATGATACTATGTTATGTTAATCCTGTAAGTCTCACTTTTTTATTATTGTGTACACTACCCGTATAAGTTGAAGTCTATTATTTTATATTGTTTCTCCTTTTCCATCCTAAGGTTGCCTGGAAGAAATCGCTGTCAGCGATAAGGCCGCCCTTTGTACATGAAGCTGTAATTTGTTTAAATGTTGTTTTGTTATGTGGTGTACAATAAAGAATTTTTATGTTATGTTATGTTATGTGATGAATAAAAAATCGTCGCGTAGCGAAATGCCACGTGTGTGTGTATCGAGCAGCCGTTGCTCTATCTCTGTCCTTATATTAATTTAAATGATACCGCGTAATTACCTCATAATTGTAAACATACAAATACACCCAATATAAAGCTCAGTATTCACCTGTTTACGCAGCCTACCGTGTGTAATCGTCCTTATAATCATCCCACCCGGTCCTCATATCCCTCAGCTCACTCCAACTCACCTGAAGCCTACAGAAGCGAGCGAGATGGATATATTTACCGCTCTCAGAAGAATAAAAGATTAGACAGATTCAAATCTCTTCACTCACTTGCAATTTGAATTTCGTCAAGTCATAAACCCGCAACGTATTTTTACGTAATATAAAACCGCATTTCTTATACACCGCTTTAAAACAATCTCCCGCATCTTGCTTCAAGATTTTTGAGATTCTATAATTAGTGAAGGTACAGGAGATAGGAGCTGGCCAGCCCTGAAGGAGTAAGTAACGCTGAAAGTACGCGCGCCCCTCGAAACAGCAGAAGGTGAGTCCTAGACCCTCATTCCTTTTCTTTTATTCTCAATTTTTAGATTGTTTTATAATCCCCCGCATATACTGTCCACTTAAACCCGCATCACTAGAACCAGCGCATACATCACCAGTAAATTCGTTGGTCGAATTCTTAGTTCTGTATTCTGTATCCTGAGGCTGCAACACGGGAACGTTTATCGTGGCCAGAGCTTCGGCCGATGAGCGGCAGGTGCACCACTAGCAGGTGAACTAAACGTTGGTCCTTTATATACCCTAATAGATACATGCTATCAATATAAATCGCCACAGTTGTACAACAACCTATAATTAGTTACGACTTCTGATTGTGTCGTCATTAATTATTCAAAGTGCTTCATTTTGATTGGGCATGTCATGTTTTTTGTCCACCATATTAATTATGTAGGAATTTAATTGTTTCTTCTAATCAGGCGGGATTTCTAAGCGCATCGTTTGTCATTTAGAGGCTCATACAATTATGTTGAAGACGCCACAGAATAACAAATTAAAAATAATCTCCACTGTAACACCTGTTTCAATGCTTTTTTTGTACACAAGCTGTTTTTTCTATTTATATATATTTATTATTTAGTTTTCTCGTTCTCAATTCCCAAACACATTAGTTACAGGGATATAAATTAGCCTATGTCACTCAATATTAGTGCAAGAATTTTCAAAATCGGTTCAGTAGTTACGGAGCCTATTCGCTACAAACAATCAATCAAATCTTTCCTCTTTATAATTAAACAAAATTAAGTCCGAGACGCCCAGGACTTTAATTGGCTGTGCCACAACGGCTGGCACGTAATATTTTGTTGGCGTTAATCAACATTTCATCGCAAGGCAATGGGTTGTCAAATTTTTTTCAAAATTACAATAAAGCTGCTACTTTTTATTAAATCCATTCGGTCATTTTGGACATAACCCATTGTAAATGTACCCGGTAACGGCAATAGGCTTGCCCCCTATTACATGGGACTAAAATACTGGCAAATTGTGAGTGTGTAATGCACCTCTGCCTACCCCTTCGGGATATAGGCGTGATATGTGTGTGTGTGTTGTAATATTAGTATAGATTAGGTATATGGAAATCCAAGTCATCCATGTAGTTTACATAGGGGAGACCTGTACAAAATCGTATACCGGGGTAAAACAGTATACCCTGGTCATACTTGTTAATAATTCAAATTTTCCCGCGCAATTGCCGCTCAGCGACGTTCACCAATGAGAGCTAAGTTGCGACGGATACTTGTCGCGACACGGCTGTGCGTTATCAATAAAAATAATTTAATTGATTTTTGGTTTAATTTAACTTATTTTTATGAAAAGACAGTTACCAGTAGTGCAGTCTACGTGCAATTCAGGTAAGTCATTCATTACTTAGGTTAAAGTGCATGTATTTATTCGTAACTTTGATTGTTTATACCGCTGATATTGATTTGCGTATGTGTGTGTGTGACATCTTTATAGATCTAGGAATTTGGGACAAAACCGTACGGGGTAAAACCGGGTAAATACGGTTTTGACCCGTATATATAAATATTAACTAACCTTGTTTTTTTGTTACAATAGGCACGAAATATGCCGCGTAATTATAAACGAACTACTACTAGACAAGACTGGGACCCGGAACACATGACAAGAGCTGTTCAAGCCGTATTTGATGGAAGTATGGGGTACTTGAAAGCTGCTCAAACTTACCAGGTGCCTAAATCTACATTGCAAGATCGAGTCAACAAATTCAGACAGAATAATGACCTGGTTTCTTCAACATGCAAGGGCCTGGGACGTTTCAAACCAATTTTTTCTTCTTCTCAAGAACAAAGTCTAGTTGACCATATCTTACTTATGGAAAAACGTTTGTTTTTCTGCTAAGCGGCGTAGATCCTTATAGGTAAGGCCACCTATAAGGATCTACGCCGCTTAGCGTTTCAATTCGCAGAAGCTAATAATATTGACCACTGTTTCAATAGAATTTATAAATTTGCGGGAGAAGATTGGTTGTCTGGGTTCATGAAACGACACCCACAATTATCACTACGTGCGGCCGAGCCAACATCCGTGGCTAGAGCTATGGGCTTCAACATGGTCAGTGTAAATAAATTTTTTGATTTGCTCGAGGGACTTATAGATCAATATAAATTTCTACCTACAAAGATTTATAATGTTGACGAAACGGGTGTGACAACGGTTCCTAAAAAACAAAGCAGAATAATAGCTTTGAAAGGAAGAAAGCAGGTCGGTATAGCTAGTTCAGCAGAAAGAGGTCAGCTTACTACTGCTGTGCTTTGTGTCTCTGCTTCTGGAAATTATGTTCCTCCACTGCTGATATTTCCACGTGTTCGAATGAAGGCTGAACTCCTAGACGGGGCACCACCAGGTACGGTTTCAGTTTGTCATCCCAGTGGATGGATACAGAGTGAAATTTTTGTGGAGTGGCTAAATCATTTCATATCGACCATAAAACCCAAAAAAGATGATCCCGTCTTACTATTGCTGGACGGCCACTCAACGCATACCAAAAATCTTCCGTTGATAGAAAAAGCCAGAGATAGTGGCGTTATTATGTTAAGCTTTCCTCCACATTGTACTCATAGACTACAACCTCTAGATGTGAGTGTCATGGGTCCAATTAGTACGTACTACACCCAGGAGGTGAACATTTGGCTTAGGAATAACCCTGGCCGAGTTGTTACTCAATATCAGCTGGCGCGCCTTTTTGGTGCTGCTTATTGTAAGGCGGCCACGATACAGAATGCAGTGTCTGGCTTTTTAAAAGCAGGCATATTTCCGACAAATCGGAACATATTCAATGAAGCTGATTTTGCTGCAGCTGAAACAACTGACATACATGCTTCAACGCCTTTAACTTCCCCAGATCCATATCATAACCCGATGCCATCAACTTCAACCATGCCAATCGTTCCGGCTCCAACAACTTCTTCTGCTCCGTTTTTTATGACAACCCCGTCAATCTCAACTAGTGATGCTGTGTCTCCGGCAGATATAATGCCAGTTCCGAAAATCACAGCTGAAAAAAGGTCAACTAATCATCGTAAAGGAAAAACGGCAGTCATCACTTCCTCTCCTTACAAAGATGAATTGATGGCTTTAAAGAGTAATAAAAAGACACCAAAATTAAATTTATACCAGGCAAACAAAACTCAGGAAAACATCTGCCTGTACTGCCTAGAAGAATATGGTGCAAGCCGTCTTGAAGAAGGTTGGGTACAGTGTACGGTATGTACAAGATGGGCTCACGAAGGCTGTACAGGCATCGACTCCGAGGAGTTGGATGACTTCATGTGTATGGGCTGCATAGCTTCACGGTGATTCCGGGGCAGTACCGTATACAGTATACGATTTTGTCCCTGGGTCGGGGTAAAACCGTAATAAATGGAGTTCCTGTTTTCACTGTTTTTTTTTAGTTTATAATTTTAATTATAGAAAAATATTACTGTGATTATGTTCCTGAAGAGACTGATTAATAATAAATATTGACTGATTCTATTTGTGTTTTAAATTGAAAGTCTTACATTCCTAAACCCTTAAGTATACGGTTTTGGACCGGTCTCCCCTACTTATGACCAAGTAATCAAGTATAAGTAGGTACATGAGGTACACATACACAACACTATAAGCTACTTTTTATCCCGATGATGTGTTCCCACGGGATCTGGGAACGAGAAAACTATATCACGCGGGCAAAGCCGCGGTAATCAACTAGTGGTACATAAAAATCTAAGGGTATATCTCTCTGGGATTATTCCGACGAAAAATAAGGTTAGTTAGGTTAGTTAGGTACCTATTAAATAACTACCCACTCTCAAAATCTAAAAGTAGTAAGTAAATTCAAGCATTCCTGTTCTGTATCGACCGATCGGAAGGATTTCATTAACGCTAAGTTATTTGACAACTTAGGGAAAGAGAATTTATATTTCTAAGGGGTGGAAAACGGCTGCATTAAGCTACCACTTCGTTATTTAATATGAAAATATTGGTTTTAACTTACTTATCTTAAAATAACGAAGTAATCAAAGGATTTGTTAAATAGGGAAATATTGTTCGGAGTTCCTGCAGGCAACATTAATTTTACAATATAAATCACAAATACTATAAGGTTTGGAGTTGAGCCCCCTCAATGAGGAACGTTTTACCAACTGAACAAGATGCCACTAGCCCCTCTAATATTGCGATCACTATTGTATCAATATCGCGACTTACGGCGTCCCTAGAGCGCCATCTACCTGCGGCTGAGGAACTAACCTGGTGTTTTTGACAAAAGTTAGCATACTTCATTGCTTATTTATCCGCACTTTTTTTATTAAAATAAGTAAGAAACACAACATTGCTAAACGTTTAATCGATGCTTCTCAGGACCAGAAGGCGGGCTACTTTCTGGCCAAAAGAATAAGTATCGCCATCCAACGTGGCAACACAGCCAGCATTCTGGGAACCTTCCAAGTCGGCAATGACGCGGAGGATTTTTTAAACGATATTTTGTCATGTAAATATTTTTAGTATATTAATATGTAATCATATAAAAGCAATATATATTCTTAAATATATGACAGAAACAGTGTAGACGAAACACGAAAGAAATACGACCAAGTCATAATCTGGTTTCAAAATAATTCAATTACGGCCATTGCGGCCGTAATTTCTTATTTTTCAAAACTTGAAGGCGTTTGTGACTACCTTATTTACATACCCTATTTCCGAGGGCACAAAAAGTTATGAGGAAAACAAGACGGGCGCGCAAACTTTTGGAGTTATAAGTGTTAATTAAAACCCCCCGGAATCCCTAGTGAATTATTGTTATAAGTCCCCCTTGACATGAAGATAATGTGATCACATTCAAATTAGCATTGCGCTTGGTGAAACAAACAATATTTTAAGGGCGAGAAAGAATGAAAAATGGGAAGACATTAAATTGTCTCTAATTTTGTAATGAGTTTCCTAAATAAACACATACATACATACATACATATGGTCACGCCTCTTTCCCATTGGGGTAGGCAGAGACTATGGAATTCCACTTGCTACGGTCCTGGCATACTTCTTTCGCTTCTTCCACTTTCATAACTATCTTCATGCACGCTCTCCGGTTCTGGGTGCTCTTGACCTGGCCTTTGTTCAAAACATCTCCGATTTGGTCGAAGTACGTTCGCCTAGGTCGACCCTTACCTGCCTGTCCATTCACACCCGCCTTATGTATCTGTTTCGTCAATCTTCTTTCATCCATCCTTTCTACGTGCCCAAACCATCTAAGCATCCCTTTTTCTATCTTACTCACTACATCTTCTGATACACCGCAAAGTTCTCGTATCTCACTGTTCCTCACTTTCTCAACCAATGTCACCCCAGTCATACTTCTCAAACTTCTCATTTCCACTGCATTTATTTTACTTTCATGCTTCTTCTGCCAAACCCAACATTCACTTCCATACATAAGTGTAGGGACCAGCACTCCTCTATGAACAGCCAGCCTAGCCCTCCGGGAAATCTTCTGACTGTTCATAAAGTTATGCAGAGCCCCATTCACTTGATTTCCTGCCATAACTCTTCTTTCAATGTCGTCGTCACATCTTCCATCCCTTGTAAACTTAGACCCTAAATACACAAACTCTTTCACTTGCTCCACTCTTTCTCCTTCAATAACAATCGCACAGTTCGACATGCTTTCGTCTCGTTCAAATACCATTACTTTCGTCTTACTTGCGTTCACTTTCATTTCCTTCCTTTTCAAAGAGTCATTCAAAATATCAACCATCACCTGCAACTCCTCCGCCGATGACGCAAGTATTACCTGGTCATCAGCATATAAGAGGCACTTGATGGTCAATTCATCCATTCTTAAACCACACACACTCGCTTTCAGATCTTTCAGACAGTTATCCATGTATAGGTTAAACAGCATTGGTGACGCTACACAGCCCTGCCTGACGCCTCGTTCGATACCGAACCAGTCCGTGTAAGTCCCGTTTATGCGGACACAAGCACTGGAACCCTCATAAAGTGATTGCAGTGCTCGTATTAGATTGCTGCTTACTCCATACATGGACAGCGCTGACCACAATTCGCTCCTCACCACTCTATCATAGGCCTTCTCTAAGTCTACAAAAGCGCAGTAGACCTTTTGTCTTTTTGCCAGGAACTTTTCGGCAATGCTGCGTAAAGAGAAGACCTGATCCATGCATCCTCTTCCTTTCCTAAATCCAGCTTGCACATCCCACATTTTGTCATCAGTGTCATTCGTCAATCTAGTAATCAGAACCCTTGCATATAACTTGCCGACGACGCTGAGCAGACTTATCCCGCGGTAGTTTTTGCAGTCTCGCTGTGACCCTTTCCCTTTGTACAGCGGCACAATGACGGCTTTGCACCAGTCTCCTGGTACACTACCGCTTCTCCAACAAAGGTTAAAAAGGCGGTACAGCTGACTTGATACTACGCCTTGTGCTGCTTTCAGCATCTCGGTCGAGATCCTGTCATATCCTGCTGCCTTTCCAGCTTTCATGCCATTCAGTGCATCCATAATCTCTTTCACACTTATTTCATTCTCCTCTTCATTCCCACTTTTATTCTTGTCCTCTATACGAGATTCCACTTGCGCATCCTCTTTCTCAAACAGACTTTCAAAATATTCCTTCCATCTCTTTAAAACACTTTCTTCCCCAATCAGAGAGCTTCCATCGTGGTTTCTGACTTTGTCCAGTTGCGAGGATTGGATAGTGCCCCTGGCTGTTCTTATAGACTTCCAGAAAAGTTTAACATTTTCCTTACCCAAAACACTTTCATATCCATCACGCTCCACTCCCACCCGACTATTAAAATCCCCTAACATTATGATTCTTTCATTCGGCTTGCATTTACCCAAGGTATCTTTCATGCTGTCCCAAAACACCTGCCTTTCACTCTGTGCTTGGTTGGACCGGTCCCACTGCGCATCCTGTGGGGCATAAACTCCCACTACAAAGATGCGCGAAAGACCGACCTTCAGCCTCATCCACAGTAGCCTTGGGCTTACACATTCGAAGTCAATCAAACACTCATTCATTCTAGCAGAAAGGATAATTCCAACACCTTGACTGGCCCGACTAGTGTCAGCCACCCCTGACCAAAAAGCTGTAAATGGCCCATGTGTGGTTGTGTCACACCCTTTCCGCTTAGTCTCGTTCACACACAAAACATCCAGTCGTCTTTCACTCATCAACTTACACATTTCCCCCATTTTATCATTCATACCTCCTCTTACATTGATCGTCGCAAAGCGGCTTTCCATAGCCCACTTTTCGCCTACCCTGGGACTGAGACGTGATGGGTGGCGAACCACATCGCCGTCCTTCTTCTTTAAAATCAGTACCATAATTTTGTTCCCACGATCAGCTAGGGAAACAAAGGTCCACCCAGACAGAGCCCCGCATGTCTGAGTAAGGTTAGCCGTCATCTGGGGTCACCCGGTCCCAGAGCAATTTTTTTTTTTTTTTATTTTTTTTTATTTTTTTTTTTTCTCCTACGGACGCGAGCAACATCACCCCCCCCCTAAATAAACACATATAACAAAATTAAGTTTTGCTAACGTCACAATGTTTTGTAAATTGTGTTTGTTAGCAAAACTTAATTTTGTGATGATTTCCATTGGGGAAAACGACATCAAAATCCGCGTAGTATTAAAGATCTAAGCATACATGACATACGGACGGAAGCGACATTGTTTTATAATATGTAGTTAGTGATAGTGACAAATGAAAGGTATAGCGTTCAAAAAAAAAGGTATAAAAGCGGAAAGTACACAACCGACTTTGATGAGGTTTACACTAATGTATATATATCCTTTGGTGAAAACCTCATCAAAGTCCGTTGCGTAGCGACATTGTTTTATAATATGTAGTTAGTGATAGTGACAAATGAAAGGTATAGCGTTCAAAAAAGAGGTATAAAAGGTATAAACCTTATTTATATATTTATTAGAATTATTAGAATTAAATAATAATATTTAATTTAGTATAGGAAATATAATATAATTTCTGTGATTGCCCTATGCAGCGATTTTGATGCCCTATGCACTGGAAATACGTTCTGCGTGCATACCAAAGACTGCCCGGCAACGGACGTGGGAGCGGTAGCGGCCCTTAGCGGAATCGCGGAATTAAAAAAAATCAGGTATCATATATACATTGGTCCTGGCGATCAGAATTTAGGTTGGGATTGATTTGCTCTTGTATAATTATGTGGCTGGTTACGGCAACAGGCTTGCCCGTCATTACGTGAGATCTACTAAACTACTGTCAAAGTATTAGTATATAAAAAGTGTTTACAATACTTACCTATAACCAAATGGCCTCAAATATAAAGCAGTATTATTGCAATAGTTGAAACACACACACGTAGGTACTGTTTTCTTACTATTATCATGAGGGTATAGGCCGGTAAGCCTCAGAAATTGAATGTCAACATTCTATACTAATAGTAGTGTCTGTCAGATCTGGTCAGATCAATACGGGCTCATTATACATACATTATACAACACACATAATGACTTATGCCGTAAAAAGACCTACGACATTTTTGCACTTCAGGCTGCTACGGTACATTGTCGGTTGTACACTCCCGTTCAGAGCTGGAGTACCGGGTTCAAATACCCGTCGGAACAAACTTTATGTGATCCGCAAGTGAGTGTGGAGTCTGGATCTTTTCTACGTATACATATATTGTATGCAGACACACACACGGAAAGTATTATAGGTAAGTGTTTTACGTCATTAATTTGCAATTTTCGGGACCCCTAATTGTGTGGAACCCTTTACCGTTAACCGAACCGACACGTTTATATTTGCCAGAGCCATATCCGTTGAGCGGCAGGTGCACCACTTACAGATGTGGTTGGTTTGGACATCTAAGATTTTTTTGTATTAGTTTCAAGAACACAAGAACAAAGTGTCTTTGCATTTGATATAAATTAGCCTATGTCACTCAATATTAGTGCAAGAATTTTCAAAATCGGTTCAGTAGTTACGGAGCCTATTCGCTACAAACAATCAATCAAATCTTTCCTCTTTATAATTAAACAAAATTAAGTCCGAGACGCCCAGGACTTTAATTGGCTGTGCCACAACGGCTGGCACGTAATATTTTGTTGGCGTTAATCAACATTTCATCGCAAGGCAATGGGTTGTCAAATTTTTTTCAAAATTACAATAAAGCTGCTACTTTTTATTAAATCCATTCGGTCATTTTGGACATAACCCATTGTAAATGTACCCGGTAACGGCAATAGGCTTGCCCCCTATTACATGGGACTAAAATACTGGCAAATTGTGAGTGTGTAATGCACCTCTGCCTACCCCTTCGGGATATAGGCGTGATATGTGTGTGTGTGTTGTAATATTAGTATAGATTAGGTATATGGAAATCCAAGTCATCCATGTAGTTTACATACTTATGACCAAGTAATCAAGTATAAGTAGGTACATGAGGTACACATACACAACACTATAAGCTACTTTTTATCCCGATGATGTGTTCCCACGGGATCTGGGAACGAGAAAACTATATCACGCGGGCAAAGCCGCGGTAATCAACTAGTGGTACATAAAAATCTAAGGGTATATCTCTCTGGGATTATTCCGACGAAAAATAAGGTTAGTTAGGTTAGTTAGGTACCTATTAAATAACTACCCACTCTCAAAATCTAAAAGTAGTAAGTAAATTCAAGCATTCCTGTTCTGTATCGACCGATCGGAAGGATTTCATTAACGCTAAGTTATTTGACAACTTAGGGAAAGAGAATTTATATTTCTAAGGGGTGGAAAACGGCTGCATTAAGCTACCACTTCGTTATTTAATATGAAAATATTGGTTTTAACTTACTTATCTTAAAATAACGAAGTAATCAAAGGATTTGTTAAATAGGGAAATATTGTTCGGAGTTCCTGCAGGCAACATTAATTTTACAATATAAATCACAAATACTATAAGGTTTGGAGTTGAGCCCCCTCAATGAGGAACGTTTTACCAACTGAACAAGATGCCACTAGCCCCTCTAATATTGCGATCACTATTGTATCAATATCGCGACTTACGGCGTCCCTAGAGCGCCATCTACCTGCGGCTGAGGAACTAACCTGGTGTTTTTGACAAAAGTTAGCATACTTCATTGCTTATTTATCCGCACTTTTTTTATTAAAATAAGTAAGAAACACAACATTGCTAAACGTTTAATCGATGCTTCTCAGGACCAGAAGGCGGGCTACTTTCTGGCCAAAAGAATAAGTATCGCCATCCAACGTGGCAACACAGCCAGCATTCTGGGAACCTTCCAAGTCGGCAATGACGCGGAGGATTTTTTAAACGATATTTTGTCATGTAAATATTTTTAGTATATTAATATGTAATCATATAAAAGCAATATATATTCTTAAATATATGACAGAAACAGTGTAGACGAAACACGAAAGAAATACGACCAAGTCATAATCTGGTTTCAAAATAATTCAATTACGGCCATTGCGGCCGTAATTTCTTATTTTTCAAAACTTGAAGGCGTTTGTGACTACCTTATTTACATACCCTATTTCCGAGGGCACAAAAAGTTATGAGGAAAACAAGACGGGCGCGCAAACTTTTGGAGTTATAAGTGTTAATTAAAACCCCCCGGAATCCCTAGTGAATTATTGTTATAAGTCCCCCTTGACATGAAGATAATGTGATCACATTCAAATTAGCATTGCGCTTGGTGAAACAAACAATATTTTAAGGGCGAGAAAGAATGAAAAATGGGAAGACATTAAATTGTCTCTAATTTTGTAATGAGTTTCCTAAATAAACACATACATACATACATACATATGGTCACGCCTCTTTCCCATTGGGGTAGGCAGAGACTATGGAATTCCACTTGCTACGGTCCTGGCATACTTCTTTCGCTTCTTCCACTTTCATAACTATCTTCATGCACGCTCTCCGGTTCTGGGTGCTCTTGACCTGGCCTTTGTTCAAAACATCTCCGATTTGGTCGAAGTACGTTCGCCTAGGTCGACCCTTACCTGCCTGTCCATTCACACCCGCCTTATGTATCTGTTTCGTCAATCTTCTTTCATCCATCCTTTCTACGTGCCCAAACCATCTAAGCATCCCTTTTTCTATCTTACTCACTACATCTTCTGATACACCGCAAAGTTCTCGTATCTCACTGTTCCTCACTTTCTCAACCAATGTCACCCCAGTCATACTTCTCAAACTTCTCATTTCCACTGCATTTATTTTACTTTCATGCTTCTTCTGCCAAACCCAACATTCACTTCCATACATAAGTGTAGGGACCAGCACTCCTCTATGAACAGCCAGCCTAGCCCTCCGGGAAATCTTCTGACTGTTCATAAAGTTATGCAGAGCCCCATTCACTTGATTTCCTGCCATAACTCTTCTTTCAATGTCGTCGTCACATCTTCCATCCCTTGTAAACTTAGACCCTAAATACACAAACTCTTTCACTTGCTCCACTCTTTCTCCTTCAATAACAATCGCACAGTTCGACATGCTTTCGTCTCGTTCAAATACCATTACTTTCGTCTTACTTGCGTTCACTTTCATTTCCTTCCTTTTCAAAGAGTCATTCAAAATATCAACCATCACCTGCAACTCCTCCGCCGATGACGCAAGTATTACCTGGTCATCAGCATATAAGAGGCACTTGATGGTCAATTCATCCATTCTTAAACCACACACACTCGCTTTCAGATCTTTCAGACAGTTATCCATGTATAGGTTAAACAGCATTGGTGACGCTACACAGCCCTGCCTGACGCCTCGTTCGATACCGAACCAGTCCGTGTAAGTCCCGTTTATGCGGACACAAGCACTGGAACCCTCATAAAGTGATTGCAGTGCTCGTATTAGATTGCTGCTTACTCCATACATGGACAGCGCTGACCACAATTCGCTCCTCACCACTCTATCATAGGCCTTCTCTAAGTCTACAAAAGCGCAGTAGACCTTTTGTCTTTTTGCCAGGAACTTTTCGGCAATGCTGCGTAAAGAGAAGACCTGATCCATGCATCCTCTTCCTTTCCTAAATCCAGCTTGCACATCCCACATTTTGTCATCAGTGTCATTCGTCAATCTAGTAATCAGAACCCTTGCATATAACTTGCCGACGACGCTGAGCAGACTTATCCCGCGGTAGTTTTTGCAGTCTCGCTGTGACCCTTTCCCTTTGTACAGCGGCACAATGACGGCTTTGCACCAGTCTCCTGGTACACTACCGCTTCTCCAACAAAGGTTAAAAAGGCGGTACAGCTGACTTGATACTACGCCTTGTGCTGCTTTCAGCATCTCGGTCGAGATCCTGTCATATCCTGCTGCCTTTCCAGCTTTCATGCCATTCAGTGCATCCATAATCTCTTTCACACTTATTTCATTCTCCTCTTCATTCCCACTTTTATTCTTGTCCTCTATACGAGATTCCACTTGCGCATCCTCTTTCTCAAACAGACTTTCAAAATATTCCTTCCATCTCTTTAAAACACTTTCTTCCCCAATCAGAGAGCTTCCATCGTGGTTTCTGACTTTGTCCAGTTGCGAGGATTGGATAGTGCCCCTGGCTGTTCTTATAGACTTCCAGAAAAGTTTAACATTTTCCTTACCCAAAACACTTTCATATCCATCACGCTCCACTCCCACCCGACTATTAAAATCCCCTAACATTATGATTCTTTCATTCGGCTTGCATTTACCCAAGGTATCTTTCATGCTGTCCCAAAACACCTGCCTTTCACTCTGTGCTTGGTTGGACCGGTCCCACTGCGCATCCTGTGGGGCATAAACTCCCACTACAAAGATGCGCGAAAGACCGACCTTCAGCCTCATCCACAGTAGCCTTGGGCTTACACATTCGAAGTCAATCAAACACTCATTCATTCTAGCAGAAAGGATAATTCCAACACCTTGACTGGCCCGACTAGTGTCAGCCACCCCTGACCAAAAAGCTGTAAATGGCCCATGTGTGGTTGTGTCACACCCTTTCCGCTTAGTCTCGTTCACACACAAAACATCCAGTCGTCTTTCACTCATCAACTTACACATTTCCCCCATTTTATCATTCATACCTCCTCTTACATTGATCGTCGCAAAGCGGCTTTCCATAGCCCACTTTTCGCCTACCCTGGGACTGAGACGTGATGGGTGGCGAACCACATCGCCGTCCTTCTTCTTTAAAATCAGTACCATAATTTTGTTCCCACGATCAGCTAGGGAAACAAAGGTCCACCCAGACAGAGCCCCGCATGTCTGAGTAAGGTTAGCCGTCATCTGGGGTCACCCGGTCCCAGAGCAATTTTTTTTTTTTTTTATTTTTTTTTATTTTTTTTTTTTCTCCTACGGACGCGAGCAACATCACCCCCCCCCTAAATAAACACATATAACAAAATTAAGTTTTGCTAACGTCACAATGTTTTGTAAATTGTGTTTGTTAGCAAAACTTAATTTTGTGATGATTTCCATTGGGGAAAACGACATCAAAATCCGCGTAGTATTAAAGATCTAAGCATACATGACATACGGACGGAAGCGACATTGTTTTATAATATGTAGTTAGTGATAGTGACAAATGACAGGTATAGCGTTCAAAAAAAAAGGTATAAAAGCGGAAAGTACACAACCGACTTTGATGAGGTTTACACTAATGTATATATATCCTTTGGTGAAAACCTCATCAAAGTCCGTTGCGTAGCGACATTGTTTTATAATATGTAGTTAGTGATAGTGACAAATGAAAGGTATAGCGTTCAAAAAAGAGGTATAAAAGGTATAAACCTTATTTATATATTTATTAGAATTATTAGAATTAAATAATAATATTTAATTTAGTATAGGAAATATAATATAATTTCTGTGATTGCCCTATGCAGCGATTTTGATGCCCTATGCACTGGAAATACGTTCTGCGTGCATACCAAAGACTGCCCGGCAACGGACGTGGGAGCGGTAGCGGCCCTTAGCGGAATCGCGGAATTAAAAAAAATCAGGTATCATATATACATTGGTCCTGGCGATCAGAATTTAGGTTGGGATTGATTTGCTCTTGTATAATTATGTGGCTGGTTACGGCAACAGGCTTGCCCGTCATTACGTGAGATCTACTAAACTACTGTCAAAGTATTAGTATATAAAAAGTGTTTACAATACTTACCTATAACCAAATGGCCTCAAATATAAAGCAGTATTATTGCAATAGTTGAAACACACACACGTAGGTACTGTTTTCTTACTATTATCATGAGGGTATAGGCCGGTAAGCCTCAGAAATTGAATGTCAACATTCTATACTAATAGTAGTGTCTGTCAGATCTGGTCAGATCAATACGGGCTCATTATACATACATTATACAACACACATAATGACTTATGCCGTAAAAAGACCTACGACATTTTTGCACTTCAGGCTGCTACGGTACATTGTCGGTTGTACACTCCCGTTCAGAGCTGGAGTACCGGGTTCAAATACCCGTCGGAACAAACTTTATGTGATCCGCAAGTGAGTGTGGAGTCTGGATCTTTTCTACGTATACATATATTGTATGCAGACACACACACGGAAAGTATTATAGGTAAGTGTTTTACGTCATTAATTTGCAATTTTCGGGACCCCTAATTGTGTGGAACCCTTTACCGTTAACCGAACCGACACGTTTATATTTGCCAGAGCCATATCCGTTGAGCGGCAGGTGCACCACTTACAGATGTGGTTGGTTTGGACATCTAAGATTTTTTTGTATTAGTTTCAAGAACACAAGAACAAAGTGTCTTTGCATTATAATAGAGACAATAAGAAAAGTGCCAATGGACACATTCTTAACTTTGTAAGTTTTTAGCAAATTAAGTCAAATTTAAATTACTTAGCTTTAAAGGTCTAGATTGAAATTGTTATGAGTAACCGTTAATTACAAGTATTTCATAGAAAAAAAAAGTTTCGCAGTGGTTTTCGGGTAATGGATCACCCATTCGGGAGTCCTCACAAGATATGGCGCTTCCTGGGGGGTTCAAGTGGGAAGTGTCTAACCAACACCACTCAATGTTTTGTAATAATACGAGTATAAGCTGTACTTTTTTTTTTTTTTTAATTCCGAGGCCGCGGCCGCTCTAACGTCCGTTGCCGGGCGTCTCTGGTTACTAGCAGAGGGTATGTCTACTTTTACCACCTCTGTGGTCTCTGCGGGTGTTTGGTCGGGACGAGAATCCCGCGTCATTGGGGTCGGGTTTTATCCCGCGTCAGTGAGTGAATCTGGTTGCGTGCTATGGGGAAAAGGCCCCGCAGCACGCAACCCTTCTAGCCTGCTTCTGTAAGGACGGTGGGTGGCGATCCCGCCGTCCTCAGGCCCCGATCATGGAGAACGATAGTCTTGGGCGTAGTCGCGTAGTCTGGGACGGCCTGGCCGCCGACTACGGAACTCGGCGGGTATAAGCTGTACTTGGGTTTTAAATATATTGAGTTACAACTTTATTGTTCTCTCTCTCCGTTTCAACTTGCAGACTGGGGAGAATTTCTTTCGTCTGTACCTCTACATCTCTACATCTCTACATCTACGGGTTCTGTCAGATCATGTTTGCGGCCGTATTTATCAAGCGATTTTCATGAAACACACACACTGAATAACGCTTACAATGAATAACATGTGAATGATATTTTTTGGATTGGATGAAAAATTAAAGAGTAATAAAGAAAATTGAAATATAAATTTTCTAAACAAAGCTCCCGAAGTCTTCTAGTTCACAGAACCACTAGTTACTAACTTGTTAATAAGTAGGTTACGTTGTCAAGGAAATAAATGAAAACCGGTCAAGGGCGAGTCAGACTCGCGCACAAAGGGTTCCGGACCAAAACGGCAAAGAAATCACGTTTGTTGTATGGGAGCCCCTTCAATATTTATTATATTTTTTTTTTTGTATTTGTTATGATAGAGGCAACAGAAATACATCATCTGTGAAAATTTCAAAATTTCTCACGGTCCATGAGATACAGATGGACGGACAGCTAAGTCTCAGTAATAGGGTTCCCGTTGTACCCATTGGGTACGGAACCCTAAAAATAATTATATTCATGTCGGGATAGGTTTGAAACCTCAAGGCTACGTCTAGATAATTCATTATAGAATCAGACACAGTGACTTTTATAATAGCGAAGAAAAAACCTGGCCTATACAATGGGTTCTGCTTTTTTGTTTCTTTCTTTAATCAATCAAGGTTGTCAACTGTAAGTTTCGATTTTTTAAAACATCGTAATTAAATGTTTTTGTTCAGTCGTTTAAAAACATCTCGTCACTCAAATTTTAAGATACTAGAAAGTGACATTTGGTTATGAAAAGTTTAAGGGTTGCTCAAGCATTTAAACCGCTCCTAATTTGAGTAACGATTCACTATTCGTTCCTAAGTCTTGTAATTAAAATAGTAATAACAAAATGTGCCTGACAGCGTAAACATTCAGCACATGATACATAGCAAACTACTTCTCAAATAAGTATTCAGAATAGTTCCAAAATGAACTCTGTAGTATAACGAAAATACAATGAAACTTGGTACATAAATACAAAATTATGTCCCGGCCCAAATCACTTTCAGCATAATTATCCACCAAAAGAACAATTCAAGAGCACTCCATAAAACTTGGCTGAAGTTAATAAGAAAATTTTCTTTCCTTACCCGATCTGGCACTCTAGAATGTCTCATTAAAGTTACCCGGGAAATTATATCGTAGCCCTTAATCCTAAGATCTCATTAAAAAGTCTGTGTGTAGTAGGAATTTCTACTTGTGATCTTTCTTACCTGAAACGAGAGGAAAATACTATTATTAATTAAAACCAAAAAAGGTTGACAATCATGGATTGAAAGTTGAAACAAACTGGTCTGTTTAACATCTGTCAAAATCTTGTTTTGACAGATTCAGACACATGATAGAGTCGGCCATTTTGTTTTGCATGGGTACACCCATTTTATATTATTAGGTTTATATTATTATTTCTTTAATTTTCACATAGCATTCAGAATGGGTACCTGTACACGTTACATGCTCTTTCACCAGCAGATAACAAACAGGTCTTCATTAATATAACATGTTTCGGAGCACAAATAATAAGACTGTTTTGCATTAAAACAAAACAGTTATTATATGTGTGAAGAAACATGTTATATGAGCAAGCTGCTTGCTGGTAGATTGACGACTATGACATTGACAGTGACAGATTCCAGCCACTCCCAGCTCGCGAAAGTTGGATGAAAGTGACAGGTAACAGGGTAACAGGATACCAGGTAAGGTACACATTTACTATGTTATACGACATAATTCATTGAACGCATTATTATTAGGTTTATTAATATTAATCTATCAATGATTTCGTATGGCTTTCCGTGCTCTTGTAGCAACTTGCTTACCTGTACAAAGCGTAGAACATGACAAATTCTGTGTTGTTTACAATTATAAACTTTGAAGCGGTAAAACTACTTAGATTCTTTTATCATTCTCCATAACAACGGTAAGAAAAGAACAGACAAAAATGTAAAGAAGAACTTACTTATTTATAATATTGAAAATAATACTAAATATGAGTATTTTCTCATCCAATTATTCTCTGCTACCGTATTATTTACATTGCAACCTTCAGCCATGGAGCCTTGAGCCTTCCCAGTAACCCCCACACTCCCGTGAGATTTCAATCTTACGTGATATTTATTGTCCACATACGAAGTGAGATTAGAATGAGAGAAATTCATATCTGTAGGAGGTATATAATGTTTTAGTTCGTTTTTACCAACGGTTTAAAAAAATATAAGTACAACCTATCTACCTATGACTTTAGGTACGCGGTCCTATTTCCTATATTATCAGTGTCATGACATGGGCGCTTTTAGAGACATCATTAATAAATAAATATGCTAGGACAATTCACACAACGCCATCTAGTCTCAAACTAAGCAGAGCTTGTGATATGAGTACTAGATAAACTGATATAAATACTTAGATACATTTTTTTGCAAATACATACATATTATACATAGGAAATACCTACCCAGACTTCAGTACAAACGTATGTGTCATCACACAAAGTTTGTACCGACCGGGAATCGAACCCGAGACTCCAGCTTCGAACGCGGATGCACTACCGATCACGCCACCGAAGCAGTCTCACAATCAAATAATGATTGTGTTAAGATATGAACACTCTCTTTCATGATTACGACTTTTGCAACAGAGTCGAAACATCGGGAATAAATAGGTAATCTATATCTCAACATGATAGCGTCACTGTGTATAAAACGCGAAAGTTTAAAAAAGTATATCATTAGATAAGTACGAGTAACTAATGTCGTCATTGCTATGCTAAGCTGGCAGGAGCTAGGACGGAGTCCCTTGCTTCTTAGATGTTGCACAAACTTATTATGTCAATTTCATGGATGAAACATACAAAGAAATTTTAATCAGAACAAAATCTGTATTTCTAAAAGAATTAAACAGTAGAATGACTTATTTATCATGTTTTGTACACATTATTAACTTAAGACTTTATTACCCGACGTTTCGACCCTGTTACAGGAGCCGTGGTCACGGGTGGACTGGCTTCTGTTCATCGTTGTCTTCGTGAAGTGCGGGTTTGTTCAATCCACCCTTGACCACGGCTCTTGTACCAGGGTCGAAACGTCGGATAATAAAGAGGTATGTATATATCTCAATAATCGCGTAAAAGACCCGTTTGTCTTTGGCCCTTCGCTGCGTTAAGCGGGTGCCCGTCGCGGGTACCCGACGCGGATGTCCGCGCCGTGCGCCCGCCTGCCCGGCGCGGGTACACGCGACGGGCACCCGCTTAACGCAGCGACGCTAGTATAATTTTGATCGCGTGGGTGTACAGTCGAAATGGATTATTTATTGATATATTACTTAACCAAAAGACGACGACGTGAACAAAGGCGTCAGCCAATCAACCCATATGTCACGTTCACGTCTAGACTGTTGTGTGGAGAATATGTAACCAACTTATTTCAAAGACTGTACCAGCACGGCGCGTGCGACACGGATAGGAGGGCCTAAGGCCCTTCGCTGCGTTAAGCGGGTTCCCGTCGCGGGTGTCCGCTCCGCGTGCTTGATTCATGTAATTTCAAGAGCAGCGCTGCGTAAGGCGGACAGCCGTCGCACGCGACGCGGGCAGCGGGCCCCGCTTCGCGTGCGCCGGGACACGCGTCGTGTGTACGCGCGACGGAGCACGCGAGCGGGTCTGTTTCTACAAATCATTGAGCGCCGCTCCGTTATCCGTGTCGCACGCGACGTGCTGGTACAGTCTTAGCAATAAGTAATGAAAACTTGGTTACAAATTCTCCACACTACAATCTAGACGTGACATATGGGCTGATTGGCTGACGCCTTCGTTCACGTCGTCGTCTTTTGGTTAAGTAATAAATAAAAAAGTCAATAAATAATCCATTTCGACTGTACACCCGCGCGATCATAATTATACTGGCGTCGCTGCGATAGACGGAAGTCCGTTGCGCGGAGCCGCGCCCGGGCAGGCGGGCGCACGGCGCGGACATCCGCGTCGGGCACCCGCGACGGGCACCCGCTTAACGCAGCGAAGGGCCTTAAATTTATAATTATTTATCATGCTCATATTAATGGACTGGACATGAACGTAATATAAAGACAGTAACATTGAGCCATTAATGGACTTATTAATGGCTCAATGTTACTGTCTTTATGTTACGTTCATGCATTTGGCTGTCCTCCTAAAATCCAATAAATAAATAAATACGAGTATATCACGTCCAAACTAAAAGCACTAAAAGTTTCAAATAATTATCTCATTAGCTGATTGAGAAACTCCAGAAGCGAATGCTGCTATTTATGCAAACATTTCTCTGAGACACTTCAAGGAAGGAAACAACTACTTTCAAAATTCATAAACAAACTAATGGAGTAGATTAATTAATTAAGTTACTAAGTACCGAATATTTGGTAAGAATTCGGACTACATAGATTGTAGGATTGTAGGCATGTAACATCGGTCCTGCCTGCTGCTATCGGGTTATAGAATTGTCATTGATTTTTTTATGAAAATGGTGCCCGGTAACAGAGTAGACTTGGGTCCTATTAAGTAGGTTTCAACTGACTCGGTGGCGTGGTCGGTTCAATTCCAGGTCCGTACAAACTTTGTGTGATGACACATACGTTTGTACCGTATTTTGGGTGTTTCCTATGTACATGGGGCACACTAAAAGTTTTGCACTTCTAGCTAATCGGAACTGTTTGAATTTCGAATGTTATATTTTTTTAAACGTTGCAACCTTCTTAGTAATAAAAAAAAAAACACTTGGCGGGAAATCATTTGTCAATTGTTTTTTATCACACATCAAAGTTCTACGTATGCAACGAAAATGGGATTAAGTCGAAAAGATTTTAGAGCGATGATTTTTTATGATTTTAAAATTTCTCTCTCTCCGCAAGACTGTGCCGCTCGTCTTCAAAATGCTTTTGGGAGAGAAGCCCCTTGTTTGAGCACCGTGAGGCGATGGTTTGCTGAATTTGAGAGAGGTCGAGTTTCTTTACATGACGAATTTCGTGAAGGGCGGCATTCAACTGCCGTCAACGAAATTAATGTGGCTACTGTTAAGCGGTTAATTGAAGAAAACCCGCGGATTACCTTTGAGACAATTCGAGGACCAATCATTGGGGATTGGTATGAGTCCAGAATCCAGAAAATTTTACACGAAGAATTGAAAGTTCGGAAACTTTGTTGTCGTTGGATCCCTCATGAACTGACAGCGGAGCAGAAGCGGGCTCGCGTGGAATGGTGCTCACAGATGCTACTGAAGTACGACCACGGACATTCTAATGCTGTTTATGACATTGTCACAGGAGACGAAACGTGGATTTATTGTTTTGAACCCGAAAAAAAAACAGCTATCTTGTGAATGGGTGTTTGAAAATGAGAACAAGCCAACAAAAGTGAGGCAGGCGAGAAATGTTGGTAAAAAAAATGATCGCGTTTTTTTCTCAGCTACGGGATCCCATCTGTACAATTCCACTTGAAGATCAAAAGAGGATTAATGGTAGGTATTCTACCATTTGTTTACCCAGGGTGTAAGAAAAAGTTCGCGAAAGACGACCCAAAAGCCGCGTTCTCCTACATCATGACAACGCTTCTTCACACAACAAAACAAAGTCATTTTTAGCTTCCGAAAAAGTACAACTGGTCACCCATCCTGCGCATAGCCCCGACCTAGCACCCTGTGATTTCTGTATTTTCCCCAAAATCAAAGATTTCATGAGAGGTTTCACTTTTACTAACCCCGAAGAGGCAGTGATAGCGTTCAATCAGCACGTAGAAAACATGCCTTCAGATATGAAGTCCTCCTGTTTTAAAAAATGGTTCGATCGCATGAAAATATGTTTAAAATGTAAAGGAGAGTATTTTGAAAAGCAATAAACTTAATATTTTGGTTTTAACATGTTGTTTTTTTAAGTTACGCAAAACTTATAGTGTGACCTACGTATAATATGTATGTATTTCCAAAAAAAAATGTATATAAGTATTTATATCAGTTTATCTAGTACTCATATCACAAGCTCTGCTTAGTTTGAGTCTAGATGGCGTTGTGTGAATTGTCCTAACATATTTAAAAAAAAAAGTAAGTAGGATCAACTTACAGTTACAGGCGAAATTTAGGCGTATTATTATGTAGATAACTCTGGCTACCCCTTCGGGGAAACACGGAATCTACGTTTTATCCCTATGTGAATTGGAAACGAGACTTTTCCACGCGGGCTTTAGCTAGCATTTCATAACCAATATCTGCCATCATGTCTTCTTCCTCCACACATCCCTATCATACGTCATCTCCTAAGTCAATCCTAGCCTTGTCATATCCTCTTTCACGCATTCCATCCAATTTTTCATAGTGCTAGTATTTCATAGCCTTTTTACTATAAATACTGAAACTTTCTACAGCAGTATAAACAAATCCACCACTCGTTTAATAATGAAACAGTTTCACTTTATCATTTGAAGTTTGAAAATTATTCGTCTTAATAGCTTTAACGACTTTCTTGTCTCCTCAGTCACTAAACAAGGGACGATTATAAAAGTGGAACGACAAACGTTAAATTTAATATTTAAGAAACGAGAAAAAATTATTAGAGTAACATTTCAATATTATGAGCTCTCTGACTACTGGGGACGAGGAAGGTTATTTTTCAACCGACTACATGTTTTTTTTTGACTTATCTTTGAACTGGGAGAACTGATTTTGATTTTTTTTATTGAAAACTACTACTTCCCAAGTGGTCCCATTTCAATTTGGTCTCATTCCGACAATTATTTGGTCCCATTCCAACAATTATTTGGTCCCATTTCAATTTGGTCCCATTCCGACAATTATTTAGTTCCATTTCAGTTTGGTCCCATTCCGACAATTATTTGGTCCCATTCCGACAATTATTTGTTCCCATTCCGACAATTATTTGGTCCCATTTCAAATTGGTCCCATTCCAAAAATTATTTGGTCCCATTTCAATTTGGTCCTATTCCGACAATTATTTGGTCCCATTTCAATTTGGTCCCATTTCGACAATTATTTGGTCCCATTTCGACAGTTATTTGGTCCCATTTCGACAGTTATTTGGTCCCATTTCAATTTGGTCCCATTCCGACAATTATTTGGTACCATTTTAATTGGTCCCATTCCGACAATTATTTGGTCCCATTTCGGTAATTTGAAGTCGGTTGTTGTGTCTATATTTGACGTGTATTTTGTTGTTTTGGTGATGATATAGTAGATAGGTCGTATCAACATCTCCGGGGCCGAAGGAATACTCACCTGCAAGTGGTGCACCTGTTGATCAAAAGACGAGGCTCCATCTATACTACTATTATAAAGAGGAAAGATTTGTATTTTAATATGTTTGTAATGAATAAACTCCAAAACTACTGTGCCGATTTTCAAAATTATTTCACCATTGGAAAGCTACATTCACCCTGAGTATCATAGGCTACTTTTTATCCCGGTAATGTGTTCCCATGGAAACCGGGAACGAGTAAACTAAATCACGCGGGCGGAGCTGCGGCGATCAGCTAGTCAAATATAAGTAGGAACTAGGGTTAGCAGTAATAGGCTCGGCCCCGGGGACAAAGTTGCAAGGGAAAACTGGTGGCATAATAAACTTCCGCTGTCAGTTCGTCCCTTTGTATGTTTAGATATTTAAAACTACGCAACAGATTGTAATGTGGTTTTCACCAATGGATAGAGTGGTTCTTGAAGAAAGGTTTTAGTATATAATTTAATAAACGAGCGACGTCGCAGGCGTCAGTTTCTTAAGAATAAGTTGAGATTAAGGTTGACGCTACATTGGTATATTTCTAACTTTGTTAACAAGAAAACATCTATTAAACGACTTAACAAAGACAGATTACATAAATACAATCCGAATAAATCTCACAAGAAATGTGACCATGAAAAACAAAGACAACTACAGTACACAAACTTTAACCTACAAACTTCCTTTGAACATTAAACTAAAGCAATCCATCCTACACGTTATCATTCCAATCCAAAAAGGTCCACCATTAATTAAACTCCCCTAATAGCCTATAAATAAAAGCTTTTTTGAATTAATTAACTTATTCTTTGGTCAGGATTTACTTCGACACCCATCGCCGTCCGTCATGCCGCACGCTAATGCCACTGAAAGCCTATAGATCACGCGAGATGGCGTTAAAGTCAAAACAAACAAATCATGTTTATTCTGAACTCTGAAAACGAACTGCGATACCAAAATACGTTATTTATGTACAGCTCTCAAATACTGATTGACATGCAAACTGGCCACTATTTTATTGTCTGTACCTACATATTTGAACTAACCGTATCGTTACTATTGGAATATCTATATTCTATCTATATTAATATCTATATCTATATTCTATCTATATTAATATCTATATCTATATTAATATAAATAGAGATTGATAGAAGAAGGGGGGCTCGTGGTCTAGTGGTAACCGACAATATAGGCCGGTCTTAGGATGGGTGACCGTTTCTTAAGACACTGAGACACCTCCGTGTATCGGAGAGCACGTTAAGCCGTCGGTCCCGGTTGTCATACGAACATCTATGGCAGCCGTTAGGGATAGTTGGAGCCTTTCAAAGTCCGACCGGTCTAACTAAAGAACTTGATATCGCCCATGGGTTGTGAATGTCAGATGGCAGTCGGTTCACGGAAAATATCGAAGTTCAGCCGAATCACAGTTAGACTGGAAAGCCGACCCCAACTAAGTTGGGAAAAGGCTCGGTGAATGATGATGATCTATATTAATATATGGGGATCAGGAGTTATAGAAGCTATTATGGGTAACTACGGCACCCTATTCTATGCGTGACCCGATACGCACTTAGCCGATTTTTTTAGTTATCATACCTATTTTTTATACCACTCCAATAGTGAAAAAGCACACGGCTATCTGATGGTAAATTCATAGCGGAATCGACGCTTGTAACAAAACCAGCTGTGGAAAACAAAGGGTCAGAAAAGAGAAAAATAGAGAGAGGAGACATAAGCTAAGCGGGATAGTAGGTCAATAAGCACACGGCCCTTCTGGTACGACTGCTTATATTATAAGGCGTAGCACACTCGCGCGGTACTTGTGGAAAAGAGAAGGTAGGGAAAAAGAGAAACAGAGAGGAGACAACAGCAAAGTAGGCCTCCAGAATTCTCAGATACCATGTAGAGCACAGAATACGCATTAGACGGCTATATACGGTAGAACTGGATCTTCCCAGCACGAGTTGCTGGGAAAAGCATAAATTATTCGTGCTGTGTTTTGCACATTATGGAAGATATAAAGAATGTAACAACGTTACATTATACAAGTTATTACGTGTAACCAATTTTGTGACATTACCCGCAAACTTGAACGGCGTTTAAATATTTATTTTTATAAAATTTCGAAGTTTTACAATCTTTTTATGTACTCGTAATGTAAAAAGATAATAACTTCGATCGTGGGTCGTCGACGAAAATGTTTAAGGGGAATATAAAAATTGTTCCCTTGTTCTTGTAAACGGCGCCGACAAGACATTACACGATGTTTTGAGCTGAACTGGAACTGTGGAGAATAAACTTTCTTTTAAATTGTCAAACCTAACGTATATTGCTTGTGAAGGTGCTATTCTTATCTCGGCTGCAATCGCTGGAAATGCAGGCAGCACATGCAGCGGCGGCACGAAACCAGCTGTGTCTGCACATGCTGTCGAGGAATGGCTCCTTTAGGAGAACCCCAGGGCTCCGACTGGAGTTTGGCGACTCTTGTATTTCGTTTGTCCGCATACTCCTCCTAAACACCTCAACCGATCTCCTTCAAACTTACCACAGTGATAACGTGTGGCGTGAGGGTGGTTTAGAACAAAAAGTCGTTGGAAAATTTAACACTTCGCTCAGTTTTTTGCAACAGCAGCTTGCATTGCATACCTATGTAAAGGTACTAAAAGGATATTAGTTGTTTTATTCGTTGCACTAATAACTTTAAAAAAATACTGAATAAATTTTACATATTATGTTTGGTACCAGGTAGCTAAAAATGAAATATGGAATAAGAAGAAAATAAGGATGCTACACTGTATATAAAACTAGCAACCCTTAGCGCAAACTGCGCAAGTAACATTTTTTTTTTTTACTTTTTGTCAAATTTCTAATCTTATCGCACCACTTGAGACCACGACCTTTCGAACGGTGTGCCACACTTGACTGTGTGACTCTTAGTTTAGGAGGAGAAGCGGCTTCACTGGCGTATTATATATATAGATGGGAATAGGAAAATTGAACTTCTTAAGCGGGACCGTAGGCGTCTTTACTAGTACTATTAATAGTATTAAATATATTTCTCATTTAATAAAAGCACTAATAGTTCGTCCCAGTGTCGCACAAGGATTATTATTTATTTAGCATTCTATGGATGCAAGAATGGGCGTTTTCACATTGCACGATATCGTGACGATATCGTAAGTAGCAGCAATAACTTTATGGTAAGAATGTAAATTATCGTGCAATGTGGAAACGCCCAATGTCTAAAATCGGTAATTTTTAAATTAACTCGTGAATTGACTCGCAATATACTTGGTAGAATGATCACAGTCCACTAAACATTATAACGAAAATGTCAGTATCTCAGAAGACACAAAATTAACATTAACATTTTACATAATGTAAAAAGTTTTAATAACAAAAAAAAAGCAAGTAATGTCGTAATGTATTCGGCGGTGAGCGCAACCCTCAACGTTGCTTCGTTATAATGTACTCTTTACAACATTAAACACAGTAAAAAAGACGTGGTTATACTGTTAGCGAGCATTTGTTACAATAGGTAGTTAAATAATATTTAACTGGCTCAATGGCAGTCAGTTGAACGTACAGCAGTTGCTACCCAAAGTTCCTAGGTTCTATCTGAATGCCAAATCAAATAAAGTTTCTGAAAATCTGTTCGGATTATTTCAGAGTATTTCGAGTATTATCAAAGCATAGCAAAAGATCACTAAGAATTTCATTTTACCTTAGGTTAAATATACGTAAACTGTAGTCGCAAAACCCACTGCTAACTTGCGGTACAACGAGCCAACCAACGATAGTATTCATAAAAAATATAACTGCTTATATAAAATCACCGCTAAGCTATGGGTGCTAATGCAGACACTTTTATGGGATAAATACTGCTACTGTTATGTGCATTGTTATAAATAAAACTGGCCATAAACGTAGCCGTAAATGTTTCAGAGTGGTTGACAAACAATCGGGGAACATTCACATGTCCATTTTGGGCCTTTTCAAATATGAAAGCTTTTAAGCTTCACTATCAGATGAAGCTTTATGTCAACGTACAAAAGTATTTTAGAGAACCTGTGTTATGGATTTATATGATAACAAAAACGGTTATTAAATGTGATAAATCGTTAAAATCCTATTCCTATTTACTGTGAAACTTTGTACTCGTATTACTCAACAACATTGTTATAATGTGTTTACTCTATCATAATAAATAATACTTATTTAAATCATGCTGGTTTATCAATGACATATTATAGACAAACTAGCAGAAGCGACGAAATTGCAATAACTCGCAGTGCACTTACTAAAAGAAGGACTTAAGTTCCTCTTGAATCGGTAATACTCTCCCCTATTTCACGGGACCTAAAAATGCGTGGTATAACTTATATCCACGTGGATTATTTGCAGTTTTTCTAAAGTTAATCGCTGACAATAGGACCAGACACTCAAACCTTTTATGAAACAATACCCACCCCCGCACTCATTAATGAAAAGGCTCTTTCGGAAATGTTGATATTTTATTTGGCCCAATTTCCACGTTGCCTACGAATTCAATGAACCATAAACTTTGATGGTTGTCTATTCCGTCAAAACATTTATTCACTGGACTTTTGTTTTACTTTTTTTTGTTAAAATTATCACGTTATAATAATAGTATATTTTTTCCTTAGTAATGGAAATTTTGGATACTGTTCGCTAACGTTAAAAAACCGATATCTTTTTCTTCTAATATGAATCTAAGGCACAATATTCAGTCAGAATGTTGATTAAAATACATTTTTAATTAAGTGTCTCCGATCACTCTTCAATGACGATTAATATTCGAATATTACAGAGATGTTCGTAAATAATATTACTTAATCTTAGTTAAGTAAACGATCGTTGCATTATTTTGATAAGTAGAGCTCGTCTTCAGTTGTATCTCGTTACCGGTATTAAGTTTATCATAATGAAACAGTTAAAGGATGGACTCTTCCATCCTTTAACTGTTTCATTATGATAAACTAACTAAGATATAGTACTCTTACTATATCTTAATCATAACATAGTTTAAAACAAAGTCACCCGTTCTGTATGTATGCGTAGATCATTAAAACTACGCACCGGATTTTGATGCGGTTTTCACTAATGGATAGAGTGGTTCTCGGGGAAGTTTTTGTGTATATAATTTGTGGGCGAAGCCGCGGGCGTCCGCTAGTAACTTATAAAAGTAAATGACCAGCACATGAGGAATACTTTTTTTTTTTCGTTTTTTTTTTAAATTCTGTGTGTCTGCGGCCGCTCCTATGTCCATTGCTGCGGGCGTCTCTAGTACACACCAGAAGATATTTCCAGTGGCGCCCGGCGGACCTTGGCCACCTGTGTGGCCTCTTCAGGGGATGTGATGAACCTGCCAGAAACGGACTGGACTCCAGCAAGCTAGACTTGCAGAGCTTTATCGGGATAAATTATAGTTCATATCAATCTGAACCGCCTGTTTCCCTGAAGGACTAGACATAATACTTGTAGATGCAAACATTTCTCCATTAGGTAATAAACGATTTGTTCCCACATAAGAAATAGGTATAGAGAACATGTGAAATAAACTTTGAACAGAAAAAATGCGCCATAAAATTTGATGTGTTGAAGTGCTTATTGGTTAAAAATATAGGAAATTTATTGTAGGTGTAAGACAGAGCACTGAAAGGAGTTGGGTAAGGCCGTTTTCCAGCACAGGCTACAGGCACACCTTTGAGAGCGGTAAGGAGTCCTGTTAACATGTAAGGCCCAAGTCTTCCTCCCCTCGCGCAATGTACCTGATGCTGATAGGCAGACGAGGTTCAGGCTAGATACCCAAAACACCTGGAAACTATAACCTGGGACCAACAGTTACTAGCCAATTGTACAATTAATTAAAGGGGGAAACGGCTGTGAATATAGAAATAAGGCAGTGATTTTCTATGTGTGTAAATAATCTGCACTCTTTGAGGCGTGTGTTCTATTATTAATCTGATTTGTGGAGCATCAGCAGGATATTGTGGTTCTTTCAAAATATTATTGTCGCCTAAAAGTGGCAAGCTATATATCCACGAGATCGGTACAATAAAAAACCAGTGGTGCGTAGCTGACCATTAAAAATGAAGACATAAATCGGCGACAATAACGATCGTTGTGTAATGGTGCGACTGTACAGTACTAGAGGGTTGAGTATTAGGTAATATTAGTTAAAAACTGTAATGGATTACTTTGCAGACTATTTTAAAGTTACAATTAATAATTCCGTTAAAGTTTAATAGCATATTTTGTATGGGGAATAGCAACTTGACACGACTGAAGGAACATAGAGTTTCCATGTCGTGATATATATCTATACTTACAAAGAGGAAAGATTTGTATTTTTGTGTGTATGTTTGTAATGAATAAACTCAAAAACTACAGTACCGATTTCATCAATTCTTTCACCATTAGAAAGCTACATTCACCCTGAGTAACATAGGCAACTTTTTATCCCGGTAATGTATTCCCACGGGCACCGGGAACGAGTAAACTAAATCACGCGGGCGGAGCTGCAGCGATCAGCTAGATTTCTATATTTTTGTTTGTCAAAGTTTTTCTTTTCAATAGCGGTCCTGAACTCGATGCAATTTAGTATTAGAAGGTTTAAGGAGAATTAAAGAAGAATATCGTTCAGATCCAATGAGTATCCTACATATTTTGACGAACCAGCTAGTCTAAATAAAAACACGTCATACATTAACACAAAAACCGACTTCAAATTACCGGAATGGTACCAAAGAATAGTCGGAATGGGACCAAATTGAAATGGGACTTGGAAAGCAGTAGTTTTCAATTGAAACTAAATTTCGAAATCGGTTCACCCGGTTGGAAGATATGAGGTAATAAACATAAAAATACAGTCGTATTGAGAACGTCATCTTTTCTTTGAACTCGTTGAAATTACTTTTATAGGTACACAGAACATAACAATAAAAGTTGTCCAAACTTTGATTGCCTGTTACAACAATATTACCACAAAAAGGTTCATATACTTTTGACAATTCTAAACTACTGTGATAACCTCAGCGGTAACCATTGCCGGGGTTACCTTCTAACTCTTGATGGGAGGTTAAACTGCTTAGTGGTGTCGACCGTCATGAATACATATTAGCTATTTTGCAGTTTTGGTTAAAACATCCCATAATACTAATATAATAAAGGTGAAAGTTTGCGAAGAAAAAAAAAAAAAATCCCGCTTCGTTGAGGTTGGGTTTTATCCCGCGTCGGTGAGTGAATCTGGTTGCTGTGCGGTTGGGCAAAGGCCCCGCAGCACGCAACCCTTTTAGCCTGCTTCTGTAAGGACGGCGGGAAGCTATCCCGCCGTCCTCAGGCCCCGATCATGGAGGTCGATGGTCCTGGGCTTAGATGAGTCTGCGGCGCCCTGGCCGCTGACTGCGGAACTCAGCGGGGAGGGTACGCTCCTTCTCCCTCTCGGCAGCCTCCTTCGCGAGCATGAGTACACCTACCCTGTCTAAAAAATCGTGACGCCGAGCTAAAAAATGTAAGCGTTGGCAACAATCTGTCAAGTCGAGTCTTCTATGTATTCAAGAGAACCTTCTATGTATGTTTATTTTAATGTATAGTTTGATATCGAAGAAGACTCTTAGAAAGGCAGGTATATCCAGGACTTAGGTTACATACTGCCTTTCCGCCGGCGCCAATGCAAATTCTCTGTGTGCACACCAGAGGCGTTTGGCAATGGACGTAGGCACGGCGCTGAATTCAAAAAGAAAATAAACGTACTGCTTTAGTCACTAGAATAACAACAATAAAACAGAAAACCTGATATGAACATTTCAATATGAACAGATATCATCAGATTCATCAGTAACACACCGCGCTACGCGAATAACAACGAAACAGTTGTAATCGAAACAAGCTACCGTCATCGCTTTATCGATACTATTCGTTGAGGTAACTCGATACATTTGGGCCGTTCACCCCGAACGGACCTAGTTTTTATTTATTTTATACGTTTATAAAACTAAATATTCTGAATTCGGTTGTATGATACAATTTTTGTAGGATGCTAGTTAAAACTTTGTTTAATCGACGAAAAACGGAGGCGGTGATACAATTCGACCCTCAGAATAACCATCTCTAGATAGAGAGCGAGTGTCACCCGTTTTCTTCGTGTCAAATATTATATACATAAGTTTACGTTCCACTTGCGAGGCACCACAAACAAGGTTTTAAAACAATAACTACATACAATAATTAGTTCCATTTTTTCCCACACGTCAACTTGAACTGGGAAAGCTGTAACATCATCCTCGACTGTTCTGACGTACAGATCGGATATTAGTGGTGGTTCTAGTAATATAGAGATAGTTGCTCTGAGACTCGACCTGATTATTTGTTTTTCATGTACGTTTTTTATAATACGATTATAACAACATTTTCATGGCAGTCTAAGCGAATTCCTATTTTTTTCACTACGCAAATAATGATTGGCTAAGTGGGTTATGTCGGACTCGTTGGGAATAAACAGCAAAGTATCCGATTGACTCCTCGGTCCTTTCTTTGAATCCTCGGTAACATGACAACTTCTCAAACTACATTTATAATCCATCAGTTTCAAGAGTAATACAAATACAAGAACAGTTTCATTACAAATAATAAGACATTGTTTCCTTACAGAAGGCGGCAACATGAAACAATAATTTCGACCAATCGGTGAACAGTTAGACATTAAACGACCTGCACTCCTATTATAGAACACTCATTCACACCTTTATGGTAATTTGATTGGGCGTTTAATATGTAGGTGGTGATAAATGTATCTAATAAGTTTAAATTGAATTATTTTCACTAATTTCTTGTGGGTGGAACGTGCCTTTAACATTTAATTGGATAAATACGTTTGACAAATGAATTCAATAAAAACTCTGTGATACATAATTTAGAAGGAAAGTGAGGTATTTAATTTTATTGATTATTAAGAGAGTTACATTTTCGGTGCTTTTGTAAAGTCATTAATTTAATTGGGTTATTAAGTGTATTGGATTATAATAGAGCTGGGTGTTTTAAAGCTTTCTAAATTTTAGATTAGTGAATTTCATTTTAAACAATTTAGGATGAACAATAAATGTAACTTTGAGGTTACTAGTTATAACTAATGTAGGTAAGTAAGTAAATATCTGTAAATATTACTAACATATAGTCAAACCTACTCAGAAATATTATTTAGACGGACCTACATCATTATTCACACTTTGAATTATGAATTAACTAGCAACCCTTAGCGCAAACTGCGCAAGTAATAATTTTTTTTTTTTACTTTTTGTCAAATTTCTAATCTTATCGCACCACTTGAGACCACGACCTTTCCAACGGTGTGCCACACTTGACTGTGCGACTCTTAGTTTAGGAGGAGAAGCGGCTTCACTGGCGTATTATATATATAGATTGGTTGATTTGATTTTGGATCGTCGATTTATAAGTGTATTAGAGCTCTACGTAAGATTTTAGTACTCGTATGATATTTGGATCGTATTTTTAACCGATTTTGTTACTAAACCGTTACATAGTTTAGGATAAAAATTAGAACAAACGATAGGTCCTTTATTACGAGTACTTTATTCCCGTGAGAGCAAGGAACAAGGAAACTATTTCAATTTTATTTTTACATTGGCAGTGCAAAAACGTACGCAACAAATCTTATTTACAAATTGAATATAACATTTATTTAGCTACTGGATAACAATCATGCTAATAAAATACACTGTCAATCGTTCATACACTTCTTATCGGAACGATCACGATTCGACATTAAAAAAATACCTCAAATAATTCCTCAAAGGGGGCCAAATGCGATCGCATCAACGCGATAACACATCAAGGGGCAAAGTGAGCAAGGGAATAAGTCATTAATAGAAATAACACGATATCAGTTTGTAAGGATCAGAAAACAAGATCATGGAGCGGATAGGGGCAGCAACAATGTTACACCCTGTATAGTGGGTAAGTTAAATTTCGCCCCCTCGGGGTGAAAGTAATGATTGTTATTTTTGGTAAATTGAAATATGGCAACTGCTACCGTGATAATAGCAGTGCCTGGAGCTGGAAGAACTCATGAATATATAATATAGTACCAGCTGAGGCTTGGTTAAAATTCCTGTTCCTTTTTCTTATTTATTTATTTATTTATGTACACACAGTATAAACCATATTTAGAAAGGAAATATATAAATATATATATGTATATAATGGCGCTACTTATCTCTGAAGAGATCTTTTCCAAGAGGCCTAGGAGAGGAGAAGTAAGTTCAATCAGGTGCTGTTGTGTGTGCAGGTTGGTTGTAAACTTAAGGTTAACTAGTTATCCCAGCGAACTTTGTATCGCCTCAAATATAGGTATATAAAAAAGAGAATATTTTAATATTTCATGCAAATGTATGTATTATTAATTATAATTGAAAAACGCGACGGACGGACAGACAAATTGTTGAATTTAATATTCTGTTCCTGTTTCATTATAGGTAGTGACCGATTCCTGTGATGATTAGATATTACGCTACAATTGAATTTTATTTCATGCAGGCGGTGCCGCGGGTGTCAGTAGTACCAGTAGTTGTACTAGTAATATTGTAACACAAAATCCCTCGCCGCATATAACTATCAATATGTTTGCAATAGACTTAAAAGCTACAATATAGAGTAAGTTTGTGAGAAACGTTCACATAGACAGACCGACATAAATCACGCCTTTATCTCCGAAAGAGTAGGCAGAGATGCATTACACATCCACACTTTGCAAGTAATTGTGTTGGTCCCCCGTAATAGGGAGGAAGCGTATTGCCGTTACCAGACACTAAGTATTGATAATTAAAAACTCTATAATTCAAACCAAAATTCCCACAGCCAGGACAGATACACACACACATATATCACGCCTATATCCCCGAAAGGGTAGGCAGAGTGCATAACACACCCACAATTTGCCAGTATTTTTTGTCCCACGTAATGGAGGGCAAGCCTATTGCCGTCACCGTCACATTTATATAATGGGTTATGTCCAAAATGGCCGAATGAATTTAATAAAAAGTAGCAGCAAGTAATTTAAAAAAAAATTTAAACCTGTATTGCGATGAAATGTTGATGAAAGGCAACAACATCTTACGTCCCAACTGCTTTGGCACGGCCAATTACAGTCCTCGGCGTATCGGACTATTCCGAGCATTCACACGTATAATTTATTCAACTGTAGTGATAAATGTATAATAGCGTGTTACACCGAAGCGAAGTAAGGGCGAATAGCTAGTTATTTTGTAATAAACAGCTTATTTTGTCGCTACACTAATAACACGAAATAGATATCGCTATGATACAACGAGTTTATAATTTAGTAAGGCGTTAATCTAATGAGAGATATTATCTTCATAGTTATTACTGTAATTAAAATACGTTATACGGTAGGGGAGATTGAATGGATCTTTTTATTTCTGAGTCTTGCTTGGTCATGTTAATAAGAGGATATTTTTATGTTATGTTTTTTTAAAAAAAGAGATTTGAAATAAATAATAAGTATTCTGGACATTCTCACACAACGTCATCTAGCCCAAACTAAGCTATAAGCTTGTGCTATGGGATCTAGACAACTGATAAATATATATTTCTAAAACCATCTCGAAACTCACGATCGACTCTTCTCAAGACAAGTAGGCTGATTACTTTTTAGCTCAAAGGATAGGCATTGCCATACAACGTGGCAATGCTGCCAGCCTTCTGGGAACATTGCCAGTCGGCAACGAGGCGGAGGAGTTCTTTGACGCCTGTATATAGTGCACATTGTAGTGTGTATAGTATAGATTTAATAAGTGTAAATAGTATTTTCATCTACTGTTAATGTTCTTTCTTGTGTCCCTATTGTAAATAAATTCAAACCCTGTCTAAATACATATACATAATATACATAGAATACACCCAAACTCCGAAACTAACATTTGTAGATTGCGGTCATAAACTTTCATTTATTGTATTATATTATTATTGAGATCAAAATATAAAACAGAGCCACGGTTAGGTATTTGTGACTATACTTCATTAATACAAAGTCACTTCTGGTTGCTGCTTCCATGAAAAATGTAATGAGCTTGCTGTTATCGTTGCTGAGAACATAATGAGAATTCTGCAAAGTCTCATCAGTTTTTCTTAGACAACCTCCTTAGCAGCCAATTATAGCAAATATGGTTACCCTTATAAGTAATTCATGCACGAATGTGGGTAATGGACATGTTTAACTAGAAAAGAGGTTCTAATTATATTGGTAACATAAATCAATCCATCAGCGAGTAGACGGTTTCGCCGCTAATTGGCCCGGAGAGAGCCAAGTTTGATTTTGATTTGATTCGTATATCAATTACGAAGTAATACACGATGAAGAAATAATTTTTGATTTGACTATTTGTGTTTCGAGGGATGATTTTATCACATTTTTAATCATCCTACCTACTAACTTCGTAACATAGTCCAAAACACATTCGCTTCCGTTCCCTATGTATGCTTAGATCTTTAAAACTACGCAACGGATTTTGATGCAGTTTTCATCAATGGATAGAGTGGTTCTCGAGGAAGTTTTTTTTATATAATTTGTCAAGCGGGCGAAACCGCGAGCGTTCGCTAGTAATTTTATAAAACTGAAAAGTTTGTTTGGTTGAACGTGCTAAAACCACGAACTACTGCTTCGAATTGAAAAATTGTATTAAACAGTACATATTTTATTAAAAAAGGCTATATATGCTTTATATAACATCACGCTACGACCAACAGAACGGGAACGTGATCGTCCGCGGGCGTCCGCTAGAAAAACATAATTTTTATTGCCAATAGGAAAACATCCCACGACACTCTCCGGTGAAGGACTTCTTTTGAATTAAAATCTTATTTTTTGGATCCCATCAGCGTCTTTTAAAAACGAATTACTGCGGCACAAGCCCTCATTTCGTATGCATCACAACGTTAGACGTTCAGGACTCGCGAAAAATGTAGGATTCCGCAAACTCAAATCTAAAAAAATGTCCATATTTCTATTAATTCATCAAACAAATTTAGTAACCCATTTACGAATTAAACCAGTCAGGTCAATCAGTATCTATGTACGTACCTATTATACAGGTAGAAATAACCTTGTAACAGCACATGCATGCAGCACAGCACAGAACAACGTTCAAATGCAACCCAATTTTGGTGAATTTCAGATCAACAACTAAAGAAGTTATTTCTCCAACTGGAGAAATCATTATGACATGTTATTTGAAGAAATGATTGTAAATCTATATATTTAATACGACAATTTGTCTGTCTGTCTGTCCGTCGGTCGCGTTTTTCAATTTACATACATTTGCATGAAATATATTTTTTTTTTTTTAGGCGATACGAAGTTCGTCGGGATAACTAGTTATTTTTGATCACATATTTGTCTAGGACCAATAATTGCCAAGTTTCACGTTTTGAGCACCGCGACATTGCATCAGTACAAGGTATACAAGTTCAAATAAAATACAAAATTGTACAGAACCTCCAATCATTTAGCAGTTTGATTTTTTCGTCGAAGTCCCGGCAAACCCTCCATGGCGCCGTGTAGGGTGACAACTTTAATTTAAACTTCCTGGGCCGAATAGGCCCGCGGTTGACTTCGAACGATTATAACTTTGAAGTGTTATTTTTAATGAGTTTTTGGATTTTCATATTATTAATGCATTGAAGGTGCTAAGTTATATAATTCAGAGTCTGAGTAAACAAAATAAATATTTTGATAAAACTTGAGAAATCAGAGTCAAGTCCGTTTATAGAATGACCTAGAATACATAATAAAAATAATATTAATACCCATATAACTGGAGTACAAAAGCAATTATTATTTACAGTGTGACAGTTCACAGTGATGAAATAATTCCAATAACATCATACACCAAAAAGCAGCGTAAAAATATTACATAAGCGGTGGCTGTACCTGTCATCTAGAAAATAAATTAAGTCACTCATATGTTATGGTTCTTTGGGAGGCAATAAAGAAAAATTACTAATATTAAAATCTTTAAAAGAAGTAATCTTTATTATTATACCAGTATTCGGGCCAAATATTATCTGTGATACATCTATGCTATTTATTATTTTTTAGTAAAAGTAGTTCTAAGCATTTTGATAAAAATCATATGAAACGAAAAATAATACGTAATTTAATAAATTTCCATCATTTTTAATTTAATCATTCCATCATTATAATTTCGTACAAATTAAATATTATGGATTAATATTAAGTGAGTTTTGTATTACAAGTATAAAAATTATCCGCGTTAATAAACAGTATGCCCATTTGCCCACCCAGATGGCCCATTTCATTGATCATTGTTATCGTACTATAGATTCTAATCCTCTTATATTGACATCATTTTTCAATGGCAGTAGCATTTTGATTAATAAATTGACGCTAGGGCCAAAAATAGTAAGCAACAAGCGGTGATAGGGTTAATCTCACAACAGTAATTGTACTGTTGTTTACGACATGCAATAACTTCACAAATAAACAGATGTATGAATGCCATATGAACATCTGCCATAACTTGTTCAAGACATAAAGAAACGTTTCGTAACTAACCCGAATTGAGGCGTAAGTGCCACGTGGCTGAGTGGATGTTAGGGTATTTAATTAAATGGGGAACATAATATTATAATCTGAGCTACAGTTTTTGGAACATACAATAGAATTGCACCCGAAAGACCATTTCCAGCGCAAAGTTATACATAACTGCAAATTGTACCATGAAAGTTTTTCTAATTTTATAATTAATGAATATATATATTTTATATCAGGTCGCCAAATTGACGCCGCTCTCCTGATGAAAAGCTGTTGCGACGTCTGGCGATTGTGGGCTATTAAGAGTTATTAAGAGTGGCCCTCAACTTGGCGATTTAGTGATGTGCCTCTTCACGCTCCACTTGAAGAACCCTGGGTTGTGATTAGGAAGAAATACGATCGCGGGCAGGGCGTTCCAGGCCTCGATCGATCTACAGAGGAACGATCTCTTAAAACGCTCAGTTCTTGGGTATATTGTAACTTTCTCATAGCAAATACAAATGTCTTGTGGGCTAGGACCAGCGGCATCTTCGTTGCACAGGGAACTCTAACCACTAGGAGAAAGATCTTTTTTTCGATCAATTAGGTAATTACGTACCCAAATTAAGGAAGAAGTTTAAAATTTAATGCCTATTGTAACAGCACATCCATGAAACCAAATAAGGATGAATGAGATATGAAGGGAATATCAGACCACACAGTACAATAAAATGATGTTACTAACTAACTTTAAGTTTAATATTAAACTAACTAAATATCTACATACAAGATTCAGTTACTGTCCCAGTAAATATCGAACGAACGGACAAAATGTTCTACTACTGACAGTTTAATATAAGTTCGAAGCCTCAACCTCCTTACAAATGACAGTTTTATTGAATTCCGGAGGCATTGAAATAGCGGGTAGTGGAGTGTTCGGAAAAACTACGAACTGTAGTTAGACTGTACTTTGGCTTATATGAATAAATTTGATAAGTTTTCGAGTCATCGTATATTTTGTTTTTATTTTATTATCTTCATCTCAAGCCATTTGACATCCACTGTTGGGCATAGGTCTGTCCCAAAGTGGGAAAAAAATAGTCTACATATACCACGCTGGCCAGACGGGTATACGGTTTTGTGTTGAGTTTTCCTTCGGTAACTTTTCTTACTCTTTTTTCTGTTTTTATCTAATCTTCTACCGGGCAATCGCATGCAGTGCATCTACTGACCGACGGACGAGGCGCTGACAAACATACATAAAGTTCCCGAACCAACAAGTGGTACCAACAAACTTAATGGCAAAATGGGGGTATGTGAAGTTCCTCTACTACCCGTACCTCTGCATATCAGGATAAAGGTATGTACCGTTACCGGTCACCAGATACAATTGAAAATCAATAACAATTTTTGAATCTGAACCTTAATTCCAATAGCCAGGACCAGTGTTACATTTAAATCTTTAAAAAGTCTATGCAAAAAATCTTGATTTTAAATTGCTTTTCGTCGTCAACTTGCACAAAATACTTGACTATTAAAATTCACTTCAGCATTCTGATCTATTTATTCAGGTTTCCACTCCGATAGCTGGCGGTATATTGATGAACCGTAACTCGGTTAGGGTTGCCAAAGACTCGATAACTGCGTTATCATTACACTAATAGTCTGTCGGGTCGAGGACAGTTCTAGCGGTTAGTTTCATATAGACTTAGTTAAACTTTATAACGTTAATATTTCACATTATGGCAGATACGACTACAACTTTTCCTAATAGAAATACTTCTTGTGATAGAATACAAGCTAAGGTCACGGTAGCCGCTTGTGATATTGTTACGCGGCCGTTCTTAAGTCCCAGTACGGTTGGTACGGGCGCCCCACACAGTCGGAAGAATTCCCTGTGGCGCCGGCGGACTGTGGCCCGGTCGGGTATTCTCCAGCATCTTTGGAACCGGTTTTATCTCGCAGGGCTGAAGCCCCGCAGCACGCAACCCTTCTAGCCTTCTTCTGTAAGGACCTCTGGCCCCGAGCAAGGAGGTTGATGGTCTTGAGCGTAGATGAGTCAAGACTTTCTCAAGAGAAAGAAAGATCACCCACAAGCTCTGAGTACCTACTAGTTGTATCTACATCATAAGGTTGATTGGTAGATAAAGACTGTGACATTAAAGGTACCACAGTCGCAGCCGGTGTAATCTGATCGAAACGTTACGCAATAATATTTATAAGCAGCATGCTCGTTAATTCTCGTTATAGAATAAAATAAAGAACAAATACCTACATTTGCGATGCATGAACACTTGAGAACTCAAACTCAAATTGTCACTTTATTTATCATACAAATAAAACAAACGAAATAAACGCAAGCACTTAGGTGGCTGCCGTAAAAATATTTACAACCCAAATTCTTATTTTTACAGAAGATATAATCTGTATGTGTACCAAGATACGCAATGAGGAACAAATCAATGGGTTTACGAAGTTTGCTTTCAGGGTTCCGTAGTTCAAATTTCGGAACCTTTATAGTTTCGTCATGTCCGTCTGTCCGTCCTCGGCTTTTCTTCCAAACAGTTAGTGCATGAAAACAATTTTTTGGGATACCTTCCGGTACACATAAGGTTGTGATGATTTTTTTTCTCGTGTCTATTCCATCATTAGATAGGTCTTTTCAAAACATTGATAGGTTTCAAAGACTATTTTTTGCTTTAAGAATCCGTCTGTGAGATACCTATCTACTCGTAACTTTAAAGACCATCTTTTTGTTAAAACAGAGTGTCCCCTCCCCCTCTAAAATCTAAACAGTCATCACGAAAAATCTGAAAAAAGTTACGATGCTAGTCCATGTAATGAACTTTCAATGAAAACTATAACGGTTTGGATAACTTTATTAGTTCAGGAGTTATAGAGGCTATTATGGGTAACTACGGAACCAAATTCTATGCGTGGCCCGACACGCACTTGGTCGGTTTTATAGAAGCTCTTATGGGATCATTCTATCTGCGTTTAGATACATGGAATTGCAATTTGGGCTCGAGTGTTTGGCTTATTTACAGGCTGTATGGACGTTGCTCAGTCAGTACCTTCAGTTTTCCTCTATAAACGTGGACGAAGTTTGTTTTAAGGTTTGGTACAAGTGACAGGAGAATAGATGAAGTGCAATCTGTCAGATTTCACAATGACATTTACTGTTATAATTAATGACCGAAAATACGTTGGTACGAAATTATAGGGTTGTCTGTAGCTAATATAAATTGTTGAAGTGATGCTTTTAAGGAAGCACCTAATAGATCTGCCGATATTATATTAAGTCTTATTTATTATCTTGCTTTCATTAATATTTAACTCACGGAAAGTCAACTACCATAATGTCTCATACTGAGTCCACGTGCTCCTAATGCTAAGTACGTATATTTTTCTTATAATCTTGAACATTGTATTCCAGGGACACAAATAGAACAAATTTCCAATATTTTATCGATGTGTATGTTCCTCATAAAAATAAACTTTCTTTTTTAAAATTCATGACAAGACTGTAGGTATGTTCACAATGGATAAAATATGTAACAAAAATAGATTGTTTCTATTTCAAATGTAGTTCAGTTTACTAAATAAACTCGTAAGTCTATCGCTTCGATCAGTTTCAGTTTTCGTATTATGGAGTAAGCGGGGTGGTGGAATGTAAAAAACAACGGGAGCCTCAGCGCTGAGGGAATACAAATCGAAGTATCGGATTTTTCTATTTTTTACCATAAACATCATTGGTACGTAAGGTGAAACCATTTATTTTTATGTTATTTTTACGAGACACCCTCTATTATTTCGTTTCGTCGTAATATTATCAGACGCGGTCGGTGTTCTTTCATTTTTACATGATTGTGGAATATCATTAGGTACGTTTGGCGTTCGTACAATAGGCAGGTATTTATAAACAAAATATGGAACCAATATTACGAAAACTAATATTTATCCTGTTTATTTCTGTGCTAAAAAGCATCACCATCACCTTCGTGACCCAAGCTGCACACGGCGTACCTGAACCGAACGAGGCTGTGGCCCCTACGTAAGAAGGACACAGCACCTCGCGAAATTTGGGCATATTAAACGTTTCTATCTACCCCAATATCAGACAGACGTGATTGTGTGTATAGTATTTTGTTTATTAAAACAAACAAAAACATTAACGAGAACAAACTCAATAGAAAAAGAAAGAAAACAAAGTTCGGCCCGGCCACTATTGTTTTACTGTTTCAGTCTAAATTCCGAAAACGTACGACTCCGAGCTCGCAGGATAGACGAATGTACCTTAGTATCCTCACCAGAACTGTCTGTCTGTTTATTTTCAAGACCGAGACGCAAAATGAATTTAGAATTGTGGACTTCCTCGCTAGTTTGTTCCTATTACGACCTACTTGCAAACAATTTAAAATAAAATAAGTATTTAAAAGGTTAGGTTTTTCTCTCTTATATGATTTGGTATATTTAAAGTGGACTTAATCGTGATAATTTTATAAGTAATATGCCATATTGCTTGCTATTGCTAAGTTTCAGATTAGAAAAAGTTTCAATAGCAATTCAATAATTTCAGACCGAATCATTTTCATACTGAGTTTAAGTATAGGAGTTGCAAAGACACCGTAGGTATCCAAATCAGTCAAAAATAATTCCAACCAGTTAATACGTAGTTGTAACCATAGTTTAAACGTTTCTTTTAAGTTCATAGTAGTAGAGATTATTTAGAAAACTTACTTACAAGTTACCTATCCTGATAATCTCTTGTACTTAAGGTCTTGTCAACAGTAAAGTCGATTTGAGCTCACATAATATTTGGTCGCACCTAATCTGGGATTATAGGCGACCTTTGTTTAATGTTGCGAGCGACATGAAATCTGTGAACGTGATTTTGGGAGCTATTTACGAGACAAGATGATCCATAAATCAAACAGATTTGTGACCATACATTTTCATGATTTAATAAAAAAAATTGACTTTTTATCGTCTTATTTTCGAAAACGTAAAATTATTACACTTCGAGTAACTTATATTACGTTTTTTTTGCTGACCTTTCATCTTTAGTATGCTGCTACAATCTTAACAAAATATTTATTGTTGAGGTGCATAAGGTGTTCACTACGATCTTAAAAACCTAAGCCAACCGCACCTGCCGTTTAACGGACGAAGCTCTGACTAGCATAATAGTTCTATGTAAGCAGCAATGGGCCTCCTTCTTATAACGTGGCGAAAAGTAGGAGTATAATATGCCTTACATCCTTTATGGAAAGATGTGTATGTATATAAGTGTGATGTATGTGTGATTAGATTAGAGAAGGAGAACTCGACACAATACCCCATACCAACCCGTCTGGCAAGCGTGGTATAAGTAGGCGTAATTACCCGATCTATGTCCAGCAATGGGGGTCAAATGAGCTAAGATCATGATGATGTATGTATGTAACAGTCATACTCGGTACAAAGTGGAGTACACCAGAGCTGCAACGCCCGCGTTCTCAATGACACGATTGTTTTGCTCTCAACTCCGCAACGCAATTTACGTGAACGAACGTGTAACATTACACATCAGGTGAAACGTTTGCGATGTCACGATTTTGTATGCACCTAATATTTGAGCTTGATTTAATTATATTGTCTTAGGAGCTTAGTGGCTAAGTTATTAGAATTACGTAGATACTATGCGAGTTCGAACTCAAATATGAGTCACTCGAAACACACATCAGAACACGATTTAGTAAGTCACTTTTTCTTCTTTTAAAGGTGTGGCTACATAGTGCGTTGATGGTTTTGCCAATGTCAAGGTAATACTTGATAGTCCCGCACAGAAGAACTAGTTACTCCGAACTAGCTCCAGGTGCGGGACAAGATAAGAAACGTTGTTCGGTATTGCAAGTGAGCGCCTCACACCAGCCACGCGCTCAGCAAAAACCGAACTCCAGTAAGTCACTTTGTCCCACGTACCTATTAGTATAAGGTGGCGAGACTATTGCCTCGACAGCCTGTCAGCAAATTCACTGACAGGCACTTAAATTTTGTTCATTTGTATAGATTTCTCACGAACTAAGGTACATACCTACTTCGTCTAATTATTTGAGTAGAATTATTTGATGCTCCTGTACATTATACAGTATTTATTTATTATTTCTCAATACTAAGATCAATACCATATAACACACCATTTCCTTCAGCTTCTCGTAAATCCCTTCTCTGCTGAATACCATCTATTTATACCGGGATTAGAGGAACTATTTCGCACTAAGGTACACACATATTTCGTGTAATGTACGTGGCACTTGTGTGTGTACATTCAATAGGTGATGAGACCGTGAGTGTTGTGTGTACACACAAATAAACATAGTGTTAGAGCTGATAGCAACTTGAATTGCAGTCTGGGCTAATGGTTAGAAACCTATGCTATTCCAATTTAGTTGGCGACAATTTATATGTGCAACAAAACACTGCACAGAAAAATATTGGTTTCACGGAAATATGTTCTTCTTTCATACTTCTTGAAATACTTCTTTAAACTTTCGCGTTTTGTACACATTATAAACTTAAGACTAACGGGTCTTTTACGCGATTATTGAAATATATGCATACCTCTTTATTACCCGACGTTTCGGCCCTGTTACAAGAGCCGTGGTCACGGGTGGACTGGTAAGTTAAGTTTATAATGTTCTTCTTTGCTGAAATTTAACATGGTTTACTTATTACATTATAAATATACGTTAGTTAAGAGTGCAGCGTGGGTGGCCGGCCCCAAACGCCACCTTTCGTCGACATTTGACATTTATTTTGTACGAAATGTAAAATAGCTTAATTCCTTACATAAATCTTTATTTATTACACAAACAAAACATGAAAAAATAAGTACTTGCCATTTTTACCAAAGGTCGTGTAACAAATCCTAGGCGTTATAAAAAAAGTTTGAAACCCGCGGCAGTTATAAAGACAACTTTTGTATTCAGACAAACAGCTACCCATGGGAAATGGGATCGTGACCACTATTCCGCGCAAGCATTCGCCAGTCTATACTAATAAGTCTATACTAATAAAACAAGGTATGCAATGCTTTCTGCTGTTGCAATAATTGAGCTGAGTTTGTCGATCTGGGTCGAACTCCTAAACGACTGGACCGACCTTTATGAATTCAGATATATGCACTCACGGTGATGGTCACTATGACCGAGCCAAATTTCAAAAAGATCGGTCCAGTCGTTTAGGAGGAGTTCGATCACGAACGAAATACACGAGTCGTCTAAGAAAGAGCTTCGTAAACTCCGCTCAATAAAAATAGTAATAAAATAGTCTATACACTAAGCATACGTATATACTAAGCAAATAAAGTTTTTCTTATCTTATCTTATCTTAATATTACAAAGAAACGATTTGATTGTTTATTAACTTGTATTAATTGAATAGGCTCCGTAACCACTGAACCGATTTTGAAAATTATTTCACTGATATGTAGCTACAATATGTCTGAGTGACCTGAGTGCAAAGGCTACTTTTTATACCGGTAATGTGGTGCAATGCGCAAGAGAGTGGCATCGCTGGTGCACATGTTGTGGGGGAGCCCCAACTGCATGCTGAGGGTGTTTGCTGGTAGATTGAATGGAGCAGTCTTTGGTCGGTCCACTAAGTTGCACGTGTTGTACGGGACTTAGTGAATGGATCATCGGATTATTCATTATCCTTATATTTTACTGGATTTTATTCTTCTCGATCTTAATGATAAGAATGCATGATCACCCTAATCTTCTGTTGTTAGCCACTCGTACAATATAAATTGTAACACAACGTAAACAAAACTATATTAAAAAAGGAAATGGATAATCTACGGTATATATTCGGTATGAAAATCCCGCGTCGTTGGGGTTGGGTTTTATTCCGCGTCGGTGAGTGAATCTGGTTGCGTGCTGTGGGAAAAAGGCCCCGCAGCACGCAGCCCTTCTAGTCTGCTTCTGTAAGGACGGCGGATCGCTATCCCGCCGTCCTCAGGCCCCGATCATGGAGGTCCTGGGCGTAGGTGAGTCTGCGGCGCCCAGTCCGCTGACTGCGAAACTCAACGGGGAGGGTACGCTCCCTCTCCCTCTCTTATATAGTTGTCTGAATTAATGAATGAATTAAATTAAATGGGAATTGGGAATATAAACGCGAGCGGAGCTGCAGTCATCAGCAAGTATATAATATCGATAAGGTAACATCTAACTCCAAAGTTTTTAATTCAAAAGAGATTAAATTAAAGTCTCCAACAGTTTCGATCAAATTAATTGCCACCATAACAATGTTAAATTTAATTTGGCGAAGTAAAACCTAATAATAACTTCGATTGTATTATCATAACAGAGTATCTAATCTTTATAATTGTTGAGGCACTAGAACGTAATTAAATTTGGCTATAACTGAAATTTTATACTAAATTAAATGTGAAAATTCCCTGCTGAATGTAATTTTCAGACAGTAAAAATTATTTTAACTGAAATATTTGAGCTTCTTTCTAAGGTTAAGTATAAGTGGTTTTTTAGGGTTCCGTACCCAAAGGGTAAAACGGGAACCCTATTACTGCTTCGACTTCGCTGTCCGTTAGTCCGTCCGTCTGTCTTGAACTATATCTCATGAACCGTGATAGTTAGAGAGTTTTGTTTGAAATTTACACAAATACTACAAATACTACAAACTAGTGGTTCTGTGAACCGTAGACTTCGGGAGCGGATTTGTTTAGAAAATTTCTTCTTCAATTTTCTTTATTACTCTGTCATTTGTCATTAAATCCAAAAAATATCATTCAAATGTTATTCATTGTAAGCAAGGAGTGTGTGTGTAAAGTTTCATGCAAATCGGTTGATAAATACGGCCTCAAACATGATCTGACAGAACCCGTAAATGGGGACAGACGCAAGAAATTCTCCCCAGTCTGCAAGTTGAAAAGAGCCTTCGGTCGCTTCGCTCCCTCAGTCAAATAGTATATAATAAATATTTTAGGGAGCTCCCATACAACAAACGTGTTTTTTTTTTGCCGTTTTGGTACGGAACCCTTTGTGCGCGAGTCCAACTCGCACTTGACCGGCTTTTTCTTTTGTGATATTTTTCTGCGTTTAACATTTCTATGGGGACCTATTAACATCTCAAAACGGCTAAGGGCAATAAGCTCGCAATCTATTACGTAGGACTTCATTAAGCGGTGTATGAAAAAATTAGTCCGAGACGCCCAGGACTTTAATTGGCTGTGCCATAGCGGCTGGCACGTAAGATTTTGTTGCCTTTAATCAACATTTCATCGCAAGGCAACGGATTTAATTTTTTTTTCAAAATTACAATATAGCTGCTGCTTTTTATTAAATTCATTCTGCCATTTTGGTCATAACCCATTATAAATGGGACTAAATATACTGGTAAATTGTGGGTGTGTAATGCACCTCTGCCTACCCCTTCGGGGATATAGGCGTGATATGTGTATGTGTGTGTGTGTGTATGTGTATGAAAAAAGACTATGCAAAAGACAATGATAGTATAGGCACTACTAGTATTTGGATTATAAATCAGATTAACATCCAAAAACCTCGTGTTCTAAGCGGAGCTTTAATACCGCCGATGGATTGTGGAGATCAGAAGGCCGTCGCTTCACGGAAAATATTGAAGTTCAGCCACATCGCAGTTAAACTGGAAAGCTGACCTTAACTAGGTTGGGAAAAGGCTAAGGGAATAATTATTTTAGCACAAATGTCTGTTGACTATTGTCTTGATATATTACAAAAAGTAATACCGTGACCTCTTGACTATTATCACTCCTACATATTGAGAAAAGGGTGTTATTTTGATTCAATGCACAAGTGTCAGCGATTTTCAGCACTTTTCAATCTTTTAATTCTGTTTCTTTATTATTAGAACAAGTACAAGAAATTACTTACTAAATATTTAATAGAAATTATAAATCACAAAAGCTCAGAATGGGATCGGCGGGACTCGAATCCAAAATCTTTCCCGAACATAGGGAATTATTTATTACGTTAGCGCACTCATCAAGATACTAACATACTTCCGACTGCCAATCTACATATATGTATATTTACAATTATAATAGGTATATAGGTAAGTAAGTATTTGTATTAACCCGTCGGATGCCTGAGAACATATCTTGAATTTTTTTTTATATTTAAACTAAAAATTGTGATTTCGAAAAATTCTGCTGATGCTGGAGCTGGACGGTGGTCATAGGAAGTTCGTGTTTTAATACAATCCTGGTGTGTTCGTAAAAAAAGTCGAGGGGATATTTCATAAAGCTCTTTATATCATAGCACAAGATCTGCTTTGTTTGAGACTGGGCGTTGTGTACTGGTCCTACAATTATTTTTTATGATTTTTGTTTGGTAACGATCTTACGACACTAGTACCCCTTAAGACTTCCCGAAAGTATATTTGATGTGTAAATAAAAAAAAATAAAAACAAATATCACAAAGAACGCGTTCGCTGTGACTTACATCCACAAATCTAACCGAAAAACTTTTTTCATAACACGAAAACCATTCCAAAGCAATCAATGTATGTTCGTAGACAATTTGTCGTAGGAACCCTTATTAAGTTTATGTCTCCCTTTAGTGCTCATAACCGCGACCTCAAATTGTATGTTTGCTGAAAAAGTTACATAGTATAAATACCTTTCTATTGTGTAACGTTTGACAAGGGTAAGCTTTTCGTAAACTTGCTGGTTTCTATACAACTTGATTGTGTTACCTGAAAAGATAATAATGATATGTTTTTACAAAGTGTCCAGATTAGTGGGGTCCATACTTTTTTTTTATTCCGCGGCCCAAGGTCGCTGCTGCTCTCACATCCGTTGTCAGGCGTCACTGGTACGAACGCAGAAGGTATTTCCAGTGGCGCCCGGCGGACTTTGACCACCTGTGTGGCGTCTTCGGGGATTTGGTCGGGATGAGAATCCCGCGTCGTTGGGGTTGGGTTTTGGGACGTGGTCTGGTGGCTGACTTTCCATGCGCACCAACAGAGGTACCAGCAAAAGAGAAATGATCATTTTCTCTGCATTTCTTCCCCATTTTAAAATGGGGAACACTGACAACACATCCAATTCGCCAGTTGAAACATATCCCACTCGCCCTAGCGAACATGAAAACATCACCTTATTTGAACATGCAAAAAAAAATAATAAAAAAACATCGTCTTATGAGATGAGAAATGATCATTTTCTCCGTATTTCTTCCCCATTTCTCCCCCATTACCCCCCCAATCGAAAAATCCCTTCGACAAAAGTTGCGCCTTGCAACAAAGAACACTTGTGCCAAATTTCAGGGTCAACTAAACCCGCCGGGCTTCGTAACACCAAAAGGTTTCGTTTCTAGGAAAGCAGTGAAGGTGACGTCATTGGTGCGGTGTCAATCACCGCTGTCTAGAAAAATTTCAGGTGACGTAAATTCGCCGCTGTGTTGCAACCGCTTTCCTAGGAAATGAAGCTTTACCAAGTTCAATCGTAATTTCAAAACACCCAGGAACCTATTGAAATATACACAAATTTTTTTCAAATCTGTATAGTCGAGGAGGTAGGTGACAAAGACAGGATATAGGTAGAAGAATTAGAATAAAAAGTATAATAAAAAAAACTTGTTACAAGTTATGCTGTACACCTGTCTGTTTTGTTATATTTGATAATATCCGTTATATCATCTAATTACAGCACCAACTAACCGATGTCAAACCATATAATAATAAACGTACACACAAAAGAGTACAAATATTGAAGGAAATAATTACTAAAATTGCTAGACAAATGTTAATTGAAGAATCTTACAGTCCGTTTGCTGCAGTTCTACAGTTTCTTTGGCATTTTAAAAAGAAGAAAATAAATAGTCCAGGACACATACAATTTCAGAATTAAATAATCTACAATGTAAAAATGAATCGCTGAATAGAATAGAATAGAATAGAATATGCTTTATTGTACACCAACACAATACAATAAATATACAGAAACTTGTTATCAATTTAGTATGTACAAATGGTGGCCTTATCACCAAGAGTGATCTCTTACAGGCAACCTTAGGATGGACTTAAGTAGACAGAAGTGAAATAAAAAGTGGATAGTTATTGGCGTATGATATGCGTATGATTAAAGAAAGATACAGAGAGTTATGAAAGAAAAACTACAGAAATGAAATGAACTGAGTATGGAGAAATATAGAGATATACCTACATAATTAAATAAACATAAATACTATTGAACAAACAGAGATAAATACATATCATTATAATAGGAATAAAAGTATGTATAAGACATCTAAAGGGAATAGAAAAAACATTAAATAGATGAAAGAGTTTAGGAGCCGAGGTAATGAGTTTTTACCATTCGCTTGAAGGTAGCCAATGTCGGGGCACGTCTGATGGTCACCAGCAGATCATTCCACAGTCGCACAGCTTGGACGGAGAAACATTTGCCATAAAAGGTAGTTGAGTGCTCTGGCACTGCTAACACCAGGAATTCCGACGACCTCAAGGATCTCACATGTGTGTCATTAAGGAACGTGAACCGTTCTTTTAAATAAGTAGGAGTGCAGGGATTGAACAAAACATTGTACAGGATAGAAAGAATATGAGTATTCCGTCGAAGGCGAATAGGGAGCCACTTGAGCAAATTGCGGTATTCGGACACATGATCATATTTGCGTAAGCGCTGAATGTGTTGCTAAGCGCAAATCTCGAGAGCAGCTGAACCGATTTTGCTAATTCTTTTATTGTTGTGATCGTTACTATCTGCAGAAGGTTCTTATGGAGGAAAAAAAAGTTTAGCGGACCATTAGAGACATTTATGCGGTACGAAGTTCGCCTAAATGTAATGTAGTAATAAAACCATTTTCAAGAAACTATTAAGTAATCAAAATTACAGTAACATGATATTTTTTTCCAACTCCAAATTGCTTCACATTCTCATTTAATAAAAGCTTAGAACTTTCCCTTGCACTCCATATATTTTTACTAAGTTAACAAATCACAGCTTATACGGCATGTTCACACTATAATTTAAAAACTTAGTGTAATAAGTCTAATAAGTTATGTTAAGTCATAAAATAGTACCAACATAATAACCTCACAACTCATTAATTACACGTTTATGGACGTACTAAACATTTATTGTACAAAAGGTCTATAATTATAGATTTTATGATACAAAAATGAACTGGGCGAATAAAAACCGCATAACTTAATAAAAAAATGAATTTTATAAAAAAAACAATTTAAAGAAACTAATTTGTAGAAATCTAATCAAAACTGGCATTATGACACGCCTCATGACGGCATAGGATGAACACGTAGGGACAAGTTATAAGCGGACGCGTTTTGTAAAAGTGTTATTGATAGGTACTATTATTAAGATATTACTTGAGAAAATTCCTAATAGGCATTTACAATAAGCGCCCTTCTACGAGTTATTAAAAACGACTTACGGTAATTCAAAACTTAATGTAAATGTCGGCAGCAACACGTGTTGCCACAAATGTTTAGAAATTTCTCCCTTTTTAGAGTTCCGTAGTTCAAGTACCTACTTACCCCCACTCCCCCCTTCCCCCGGGCGGATACTGACAGAAATCTTTCATTGAAGTCGACTCAGACATATCAGTGAAACCTCGGTTACGTCCGACACAGTATGAGCACAGTTCAGTTTCAGTGCAAAATATTCTTTTATACAGTTTCTATGAACATTTCAGTGTCAGTGATGACTGAGTCGTATTTGGAACTGACATGTGGGGACGCATTCATAGTAAATGTATGAAAGAATAATTTGTAAGTACTGATAAATCACTGATACTGAACTGTGCCGGAGGCGTCACTGATATGTGTTAATCGACCTTAAATCGGACTACTACTCAGAGAATACGTTTAAAGTATAGGTATTCAGAAATCTAATGACACCATATAACTAGAGTATTCAATTACCAGAATGAAAATACCTTGAATATTCATGATGTCGTTCATGATAATACAGAATGAGTTAGATTATGTTACGGGTAAGCCGGGTATACCACAATTCGCATGATTGTAACTGTACATTAGTCATACATACCTAAAAGATTTACAAACAAATACAGCCGTTACATCTTGTACCTTGTACCACACACGATTTACTGTACCATAAAATATGAACGAAAACCTTAACCCCGTAGCAATTACAACTAAGACATGTGAACTCATTTTATATAGATTAAGGCACCAGTTGCTTATTAAAAAAGATTATTTCGTTAGATAAAACGTCCTCAGTCCAAAGCTTAACAAAATGTTATATCACCACTCACTAAACTTGCTGACCTCTCTGAAGTTAATTGATCTGACAGCAGTCTGTTTCCAATACAAATTCAAATATTAGGAGTTACAGAACTGAAACTGGTTACAAAGTAACTTAAGAGCAACAAGCTCTGACCAGATACGACGACCAATTTGTTTGTCTTTTGTTCATCGTAGCTCAGTGGTCAGAGCAAGAGGAATTTTTTTAGGGAAAGGCCGAGGGTTCGATTCTGCTGATGAGATATTAGTTTTTGTGATTTATAATTTTATTATTATCTAAATATCTAAGTGGAATGGTTTTCTCGTTCTTTATTCTCACGGGGGACACTAATGTCATTGCCGGCAGCCTACGGCTATGTTCACAGAGGTCAATAAATTTGGTGAGAAGTGTTCATTAACACTTTATTACACAGTCTTTTATCACAACGCCCATTCACTGGACATTTGAGATTTGTAATTAAGATGTGTGCTCTAGGTTTCCGATCAAAGTGGAATAATTTAAGACCAGTTTTAAACTACTCCAGAAAAAAGACTATATATCTGTTTTTGGTTAGCAAGGGATTTTTTTTCTGTATTGCTAAATATGTAATAAAAACAGCAAAAAAAGCAGAAAAAGTGTATTAGAAAAAAAATGTAAGTAGGAGATATTAAAGACTAATTTAACACAAAAAAGATTCTTTTTAATCTTGTCTATCTGTTTGGTACACGCAAGTCTCCTAAGTTACTGTAAGGATTTTCACATATACATTAAGCTCAACTCAGATGATTTAAAGCGGTAGTCTCAGGAGCTATTGGTTCGACATGGAAAGAGATTCTAATAAGTATGAAATCGTTCTTCAATCCAGGAAGGTTATATCACAGACAGGCTACAAATGTCAGGCTTTAACGAATAGGAGCAGAGCAGCATTGAAAATGTTACCAAATCAAGACCACTATCGAAGGCGTTGGCTAGTTAAACATAAGAACTGATATCGTAGTATTACATTTATTGTATCACACTACTCGTACACGTTATGCATTTTTAAGTAAGATGAAATTAATAAAAATATTATACTCTAATACAATCTAATTTCGAAGTTTTTATTTAACAACCTCTAATCATTTCATAATATAATCGAAAAACTTAATCGAATAAGTTCCTTTATGCTTAATCATAGTCGATTCATACGACCGTAAACAAAAACCTCATAGATTACTTCCGTCTCAGAATGTTTGTACAAACAAAAATCTTATTTAAAAAAACTACCAGCTCCCGAACTAATGGCATCATCAGACATTGAATTAGTTTCGGACCTGAGTACGTAGTTATTAACGTGGTGTTCGAAATTCGAATACATTATGAAAGGATAGTTTTATATGTTGAGGAACCAAGAATTTTGGCACTTGTTTATTGACTGCCACGAGATCGAGAGTTCGTCCGAGTCCGCGTCGTATAGTTTCTGTCGGAATAAAAGTAAACTTATATAACAGAACGCCCAGAAGTGGGTGTCAAATGCACTAAGTGATGATGATTGCAGAACTGCATCGAATGATAAACAATGTTCATTGTTTCATCCAGCCGTTTTTACCTCAACGAACAAAATATTTTCTGCTGAACTGGATACTTATACCTGGTTCCTCATTTAATCGAGGCAGTCGTTTTTCCGTGACTCAACAAACATACAAACTTATCAAGTTTGTCTTCATTCTAGATTTATTTTACTAGATCCCTAGTCAGAAATCATTCTCGTAGGTATTTAAAAGACCGTGGCTGCACTTAATGTTTAATTAGGCGGAATTTAGATCAAAGTAAATTATTAGTGTAAACAATGTGTTAATTTATGTATGAGTATGACCCACGAAGACCATCGTACAATTATGTTTAAGTAGGTCTGAATGCACAATACCTTTTCGCTCTGTATTATTGGAACGTAACCACGTAACTTAAATGTATCTGACTTTTTCTTAAAGAATACTAGCAATCGGAAATAGGCGAACTAGTATTTATCCTTTCCAGCTGAGGTAAAAAGTATTTGTGTTAGAGGTGAACAAACGTCAGTAGTATGATGACCGGCGATACATGTTTAATTTAGTTGAGTTTCTCGGCCAAGGGTAGCGGTTAAAATTTATGCGGCATCGAAATCACGTCTTCAAAACACAAAACCAACACCCTAGTGTTAGCCACAAGGCGGCGGACGCTTCAGACCTATGATTCGTCTTCTTTTAACGGTGTGGATCCATGAGTCGATGACTTTGCCAATGTCAATGAAATGAAATGAAATGATTTATTTATTTGTATAGGTCACTAAATGGCTCTTACAAACGTCAGTAAGTACTTAAAATAAAAAATGTCATTGCTTCTATATTTACATGTAGTGCCAGATTCGCAAAGCAATAAGTAGAACCGAGAGAAAGAACCTGGCAATAAAACTCTCGGTCACTCTTTTTCAATAATTTACTCATTTTCTTAAGACTAAATGTGGACAAATGTACATAGGTCTCGTGTCAGAATCAAAAAGCGTGTACATTGCAAAAAAAAAATTGTTTGTCATCTAAGTACAAAATATGCTACAATTACGGCATTTTAGGAGGCGGCTGCACCATGCTCAAGCCAGACACTTTTATCATTAAGGTAATCAACTGTCTTATAATATGCTTTTTGACATAAAGTGGTCTTTATAAAGGTTTTAAATTACCTGTCGGGCATACAAAGAACCTATTCAGGCAATTTATTATAAAAGCGTATACCTTCCCCCTTGAAAGAATGACTAACCTTGCTAAGCCGATAACACGGAGGGAGTAGTTTATTTTTATTACGTAGATTTCTGTCTGTAACGTCACTTACTTTAGTATAGCTAGATATATTTTTCCTGACATACAGTATGTTATCAAATATATATTGGGAAGCTACAGTTAAAACATTAATATCTTTAAATGGCTCCCTAAGAGAATCTCTCTTACCTAAACAATAAATGGCACGGACTGCACTCTTTTGTAATATAAAAATTGTTTCTATATCTGCTGCATTTCCCCAAAGTAGTATTCCATAGGCCATCAAGCTATGGAAGTAACCAAAGTAAACTAGCCTAGCAGTAGCTACATCTGTAAACTGTCTAATCCGTCTCACAGCATATGCAGCAGAGCTAAGCTTGTTAGCTAAAATGGTGATATGGCCACCCCATTGTAATTTAGAAACTATTGTTATTCCTAAAAAGGTAGTGTTATTTACAAATTCTAACCTTTGGCTACCCAGCACGACATGGACGTTTGCTTGTCTGACATTGGGCATTGTAAATTTAACGCATTTGGTCTTTTCTGCATTCAACAATAGGTTGTTTGTAGAAAACCAATTTGAAATATATCATTTAAAATATTATTAACATTATTCGCATCTGTACTATGCCGATTTACTTTGAATATAAGTGATGTATCATCCGCGAACATTACTATGCCAGCTTGTGCCTCGATCATGCAAGGCAAGTCATTAACATAAACCAAGAAGAGAAAAGGTCCCAGAATTGATCCCTGAGGTACGCCTATTTTGACGTTAGTTCCGTTTGACTTAACGTTGTTCACATGAACAGTTAAGATTCTAATAGTTCTAGGGATTTTTTGTCAAAACCATACCGACGTAACTTTAGCAATAGTGTCTGATGGTCAACACAATCAAATGCTTTAGACAGATCGCAGAATACCCCAATGGCATCCTGCGATCCCTCCCATGCGTCGTAAATCAAGCTAACAAGGGTTGCTCCCGCATCGGTGGTAGATTTTCCGCGAGTAAAGCCAAATTGTTGGCTGTGGAAAAGATTGTTGGTCGTGAAGTGGACTTGCACTTGATTTAGCATCACTCTCTCAAACACCTTACTCAGAGCTGGCAAAATAGAAATGGGGCGGTAGTTACCAAGTTCTGACTTGGATCCCTTCTTAAATAATGGTATTAGTCTACTATTTTTCATTAGGTTAGGGAATATGCCTTCATCTACACATTCATTAAAAATTAGTGCCAAGTCAGGTGCAATAATATCAATTACATTACTAATTAAGCTAACTGATATGCCCCAGTGATCTTCCGACTTTTTAATTTTGAGATTTTTAAATGCTTTCAAGATGTCACTGGGGTCGATATGTTTGAAGTTAAATTTAGATGAAGAACCAATATTACTTTCGAGAAGGGCCACCGCACCGAGGGCACATGAATTAACAGAAGAAGTGACTTTAAATGGAATGTTGGTAAAATAATCTTCAAATGCATTTACAATATATTTCGGAGAGGTTATATTCTTGTTTTCTAATTTAATTTTAGTAACAGTATCCCTCACTTTACATTTACCTGACTCTTTGTTTATAACTTTCCATGTTTCTTTTATTTTGTTAAGAGTAAAGGTAATGCTTAGTAGTCCAGAACAGAAGAACTAGTTACTCTAAACCAGCTCCAGATGCGGGACCAGATAAGAAACGTTGTTCGGTATTGCAAGTGAGCGCCTGGAACCACGCGCTCAGCAAAAACCGAACTCCCAAACCTATGATTACTTTACGGTGTTTATCAGATCTGATATAAAACATATCCAACGTCAAAAACATGCAAACAACTGGCTCATTATGCATAACGTGGTCCAAACATACTTATGCATTTTTCACGGTAGTTGTCATGAGGAATGAGTAATTTGTACAAAACTGAGTTATTATTCCGACACCTTGACGCGTTTTCCCACAATTTACTCCCTATATCCTCTACAGATGATACCTTTTTTGAACATTTTGCATGCAACTATAGTTCTGTAACAGAATACTTAAGGTTTAAATTAGACTGGTTTCTGTTAGTATGATAGCAAAAACAATGATTGCACTTACGGATGACATTGATGGATATGCTTAATTCGAAGAATTTTGTTGATTTGGGAGTTCAGTGAATAGAACCGCGATGGGTCATACATAGAAAAATAAGGGTAAATAAAAGGCCAATTGCCGGGTCCGGAGACGCAGTATAATATTTGCCAGAGTATTGTCCGTCGGTCAGCAGATGCACCGCGTCCAAGTGAGGATGACTTGGATGATAAAGATGTTGGTAGCGCCCCCTAGCATCCAGCATTAAAAATGGAACTATAAATTATATCGTTAACGCACAGAAGTTATGTCGAATTAAACTTCACGGACAGGATTATTTTCGGTAAGAGTGCCGTTCCGTTTTCAATCCACATTGGTGAACTTACGTCTACTGAGAATCATTATAATCATCACTACATATTACAAAACAAAAATTTTTAAAACTACGCAACGGATTTTGATCCGGTTTTCACCAATGGATAGAGTGGTTCTCCAGAAAGGTTTTTGTGTATATAATTTGTCAAGCGAGGGAAGCTGTGGGCGTCCGCTAGTTTTACATTAAATAAAAGTCGCTAGGGAAATAGCCGTAATATACTCGAATCCATAGTGCCTATAGAATAACGTATCTATTGTTATTTTATCTGTTATTTAGTTACTGCTTGGAGGATGTATATCTGAAGTGTTTACACATGAGTTATATCAGCTGGGCCCAGCCCCAAAAAACTACGTTAAGTGTATTTTGGGGCTGGGCCCACAGGATACAAAGGGCGGGGTTACTTGATGAATACAAAGTTCAATTTAATATTACTTTACAATCGAATCAATTTAAATATTTTTATTAATTATTCAATTAATTAATTCTAATAGTATCCAGGAAACTAATTAGTGGGTAGTTTTAATAACTACACTAATTTCTTTCGGAAGTTGTTTTTTCTTCTTTGTATGTACTCGTATCATTTATATTAGTTCTCATATCAGAAGTTCTGCTTAGTTTTAGACTAGATGACTTAGTATGTAAAATAGGGGTTTATGGTTTTCAGTAGAGGTAAGTTACGAAGTGCTCGGACTACTGAGATTATAGGTAAGTACCACACATCGGATCTAACTGTTTAAATTTATTGTATGTATGTATAGTAGTCCCGACCGGGTAACGGCAATGAACTTCTTACATCTATCGGGCCCCAGCGACCTCACCTGCTAGTGGCGCACCTGCTGATTAACGGACGAGGTTCATATATTACGGTACCCATGTGGTGGCTTTGGCCCCTACGTGGATACCAGGTGGTACAACAGTGTTGGTCCGGGGGGGTACCACCGTGCAGCTGTGCTAAAGTAACCCAGCCCAGGCTGGGTTGCGTTAGGGGTTCAGCAGCTGCACTGCCGGGCCCAGGGCGGTGTATGGTGCGGCAGGCAGGGGTCCAGTGGGGGCGAAGCGGAGTCTAGTGTGGGTCGATTCGCCAGCCAGGGAGACCCTTAGCAACGGCGTTGCCGCGGCCGCCCGCAACATAGTCATGGGGCCCGCCTGGGACCAACCACCCCAGTAGGCTGCCCCACATGTTGCGCATAATCCTGTTGTGGGGTCGCCGCTCCGGGTGGTAACCGGTGTGGGGTAGCGGCGGCCTTGCATCAGGGGGGTTTGGGAGCCCTTCCGTCCGGCGTGTCGGCTCCGACCTAACCACACGGTTCTAGACGAAGCTAGCCTTTGCACTTTGTCACTTACTGCCGCACCAAATATAGCCCTGTCTTCACGCTTCCCCATATTTCACAATGACAGTGCAACAAGATAATAGACGGTACACAGCGGCCCCTAGAAACCCTACAAAGTTGACTTCGTTTGAGGTGGAGTTCGCGAATATCCGCGGACTCCATGCAAACCTCGATACCGTCCACCATCACCTGGAGACGGCACGGCCTTCTGTGATGTTCCTAACGGAGACACAGATACGCCGCCCTGACGACACGTCGTACCTCTGTTACCCGGGCTATATCATTGAGGAACAATTCCGCGATAAAGCCGGCGTGTGCGTGTTCGTTAGGGCGGATGTTTGCTGCCGCCGGTTGCGCTGTCTGGAGAACCCCTCCTACTCCGTCCTTTGGCTGCACGTGGATCATGGCTCCATGAGCCAGATCTACGTGTGCGTCTACCGCTCCCACACAGGGGACACTGGAACAACAAGGCTTTTCGAATACCTCAGCGAGATGGCTGACGATGCGCAGGTGCGGTTCCCGAACGCTGACCTGGTTTTCTTGGGGGACTTTAACGGTCATCACGTTGAGTGGCTGGGGTCCCTTAGGACCGATCATGCGGGACGAACCGCCCATGCATTCGCTCTCTCCCACGGGTTGACCCAGATGGTACGGGGGATCACCCGAATACCTGACAGGTCAGACCACACGCCCGCCTTGCTGGATCTACTGCTGACGAGTCGCCCAGCCGAGTACAGTGTGTCGGTACGCGCCCCACTGGGCACTTCCGACCACTGTGTGGTGCACGCCAGCTTCCAAGTGCCACCGCCTGCTCGTGCTGAACAAATGACTCGACGACTACGGCACTACTCGTCGGCAGACTGGGACGGTCTCCGCGATTACTTTGCGTCCGTCCCGTGGAGCCAGCGCTGCTTTGTCCCTACAAAAAGGCGCCTTCGGATAGCGCTGCTGCCATTGCTGGCGAGATCAGTCTAGGGATAGAATATTATATCCCTTTCACTGATGTCGCCAGCATCCGCAAAGCTCGCCCCTGGTTCGGGCGTGAATGTGCCGAGGCTGTCCAGAAAAAAACAGTCGGCATATCGCGCCTGGGTCAGGGCTCGGGCGGCACGTGACCCGAACGTGAACCGCCTCAAAGCAGCGTACAATAGGGCCACTAGGTTCAGCAAGAGGGCCTTCAAGAGAGCGGATGCCCAGCGCGTCGCGCGGCTTGGTCAGGAGCTCACATCCCATCCCACGGGCAGCCGTGGATACTGGCAACTGGCCAAAGCCGTACAGTCAAATTTTTGTCAACCCTCGCTGCCACCACTGCGTTTTCCTGATGGATCACTGGCTCACAAAGCCCAAGAGAAGGCGGACATGCTCGCAGACCTCTTTGCGGCTAATTCCCGGGACGATGACCGTGGCCTGCAGCCCCCCGCCATCGCCAACTGTGGCCACACTATGCCTGATATTGTTATCAGGCAATGTGATGTACGGGCAGTGCTGCGGTCACTCGACACGCGGAAAGCGGAATGCCGTCAGGGCGACGGCATTCCGGCGGTGGTGCTACCAAAATGTGCTGCTGAGTTGTCTCCAGTATTAACGCGTCTGTACCACCTGTCATACTATACAGGCCTCGTGCCGGAGGCCTGGAAGGAGGCGAACCGATCCCCAAGAAAGGGGATCGATCCGGTCCAGGCAACTATCGACCCATAGCTGTCACCTCAGTCATTTGCAAGGTAGCTCGAGCACCTTGCAAATGACTTGCCTGTAGAGTATGACAGGCGGTACGGTCTTATCAATAACCAGCTCATGCGATACCTGGAGGATCACTCGCTAATCAATGATCGGCAATATGGCTTCAGGCCAAAACGATCAACGGGTGACCTCCTGGCATTCGTCACGCATGTATGGGGTGAGGCTATGGAAAAGTTCGGCGAGTCCTTGGCTATTAGCCTGGACATCGCCAAAGCTTTCGATAGGGTCTGGCATGCTTCGCTCCTTTCCAAGCTTCCGGCATATGGTCTACCTCCTCAACTGTGCAGCTGGATTGCCAGTTTTTTAAACGAGCGCCGAGTGCGGGTCCTCTGCGATGGCCAGGCTTCTCGCTTCTTGCAAGTGAATGCCGGGGTACCGCAGGGGTCCGTACTGTCACCAACTCTCTTTCTTCTGCATATCAATGATATGCTTTCCCTCGGGAACATTCATTGCTATGCAGATGACAGTACATTGCACGGGAGTTACTCGGTTCATCCGACGGCGGGGCGATCTGTGATAGAGGAGGAGAGACGACATCTAGTGGGTGATCTCGACCGAAACCTCGACAGTATCTCCCAATGGGATGCCGAGAACTTGGTCGAGTTCAATGCCCACAAAACACAGGCGTGTGCATTTACAGCGAAAAAATCCCCTTTACTTCCCCTACCCACTCTTCAGAATGCAATATTACCAATGAAGGACAATCTAGACATCCTTGGCATAGACGTTCGTCGAGAGCTCAATAACACAAAATACATTGAGAGATGTATTGGGCTAGCTTCTCGGAAACTAGGAATACTGAACAAGGTAAAGCGATTCTTTACACCGCACCAGAGGTGTCTGCTGTACAAAACGCAGATTAGACCCTGCGTTGAATACTGCTCTCACCTCTGGGACGGCTCCGCGAAGTATTTGCTGGACGCACTCGACGCTATGCAGCGACGCCCTGTTCGCATTATAGACTATCCGGAGGTAATGGGAAGCCTTGAGCCGCTAGCCCAGCGCCGAACAATTGCTTCCTTGGCCGCGTTCTACCGTATTTACCACGGTGAGTGTTCTGAAGAGCTCTTCAACCTGATCCCACCCTCTCCTTTCCGATCCCGAATAACGCGTGCCGGGCAGAGATGTCACCCTCATACCGTGGAAACCGCCTTCGCGAGAACCGAGCGTTTTAAACGATCGTTTCTCTGCCGAACGATGGTGGCTTGGAACGCCCTGCCTGCGCACGTGTTTCCTCCAACATATTACCCTGGGCTCTTAAGCGAAGCGTGAAGAGGCACATTACTGGGTCGTCAAGTTGAGGGCCACTCTCTATAGTATTCCTGTGTACTGTGAGAGTCGCCCTCAATTGCCAGACGTCGCCTCAGCTTACCATCAGGCGGGTGGCGTCAATTTGTCGACCTAAATATAAAAAAAAAAAAAAAGATTTTAGTAGTTAGTAATCAATATTTATAATAAATCAATATTTTTTGACATGTGAGAACACGACATCATCTAGCCCAAATTAAGCTAATATAAGCTTGTGCTATGGGATCTAGACGACTGATAAACATACTTATATATTTTATAAATCAATACAATTATACATAGAAAATATCCAAATTCCGAAACAAACATTTGTGGATCGCACAAAAATAATTTGATTCGACCCGGAATAGAACCTGAGACCTCAGGGACGGCAGTCGCATACTCATACCACTGCGCCCTAGAGGCAGCGATTATTGAGCAACAAGTACTACTAAATATAATATTAATGTTGGATTGTTAGAAAGACTATAAGCCTAGTCTTTCTAACAATCCAACTTAAATTAACTTATCGCGCTCTAATCAATAGAAACAGGATAGTCATTGAAAAATTTTGCTAAAGTTTGGGAAATTTATTTACTTTAAGAATTTTCTTGGTGCCTCTGTTGCACGAGAACGATGAAAGCATAACAAATCTAGAACAAGAGAGAATTTTACACCAAACGAAGTTCTGGGTGTTCGCAAATAGTAAAATAATATTTATTTTATGATTCCTGAAAACTTCGAAGCGTCTATAGTTTGGAAGATATGGCATTTTATTGCTCTCACACATACGGTTAAACTCTTTTACTTTTATTACCCACGGTTTACGACAACGTTGTTATGGAATAGCTACGTTTTATTTTTTAAACTAGCGGAAGCTAGCGCCTTCGTTCATCTTTAATGTTTTTGCAAGTTTTGTCATTGCTGCTTCATTCCTATTGATGGTAGAGTAATGATATATAGCCTTTTTTTGATCAGGTCCACCCACTAAACCAAACTCCGAAAACCGTCCTGTCGCCTTAGCTGGGAGGTGCTGCTGGAACCCGCGTGTGGAGGATATTACCACCTTGCTGACGCAACAGACGGCACCTCTGCGACATGTTATATAGCCTACAATGTAGCTTCGTATTAGTCTAAGCCTATTCCTTACAACAAACAATTAATATTTCTGCGTTGAGGAGATATTTGGTAAGATATTTTTGTCAAAAAAACGAGGTTATAGAGTACCTACCGATAACGAAAAAGAAGGTATCATAGACCATAGTCTCTGGCCAATCTCACAGAAAAGAGGCGTGACTGTTTGTAAGTTAAAATATAATTTTCGACAAAAACAAAATACCAATAGGTGTATGACGACTCCGCCCTACATACGAGTGTATGCTACAGAGTACAACATTACAAGTCCCTCGGTGCCTATAAACACTGAACTGTTCGAAAACGCGGTTATAAAAATATGTAAAAATTTGTTGATAAAATCTTTAAAATTATGTTACCCACTATACTGTTCTGTGTTTAAATACCTGGTTTATTTTAATCTACATGATATTTAAGTAAGCACTTCAGACACTCAAAAACTCGAACGCAGAATAAATATTATAAAGATTGATATTAGCGGTATCCAATTAGCTTACTTACATGCACGTTTCTTTAAACTACTTTTATTATTCCGAATTAATTCGTGGCCATTGGTGTGGGTTACACGTTCACTCAATTTATGTATTTATTGCATCTGGTAATATACTAGGTATGCAATGCATGCTGCTGTTGCAAAAAACTGAGCGAAGTGTTAAATTTTCGACCTACAACGATTTTTTATATTGAGTTTTTAGTGATTTTTCCTCGATGGTATGTCCAATTTTTTTTTTTTTTCTAAACCACCCTCATGCCACAAGTTATCATTGTGGTAAGTTTAAAGGAAATGGGTTCAGGCGTTTAGGAGGAGTATGCGGACAAACGAGATACATGAGTCGCCTAAGATTGAGCTTCGCTCACTTAATAAATAAATAAGTGAAACAGTTTTCTGGTTACCAAATCCCACGGGAACACATTCCCGGAATAAAAAAAGCCTTACTTACTTTTTAAAATATCAGCTATCTGCCATTGAACGTCCCGTTATAAATTGGACTACCTGTTCCAGAGATTAGCCATAGACTTTTCAACTAAAACTATTATTTAATCTTTCATCTTGACTACCTACGTATGTACTTATAGTATTTAATAGTAAAACTACCTATGTATTTAATAGTCACATCAACATTGTGAAAGAAAATATTTGTGAACCAATATCTTATCTATAATTTTCACATCACACGATGTATAAAATTGTCATTTCTACATTTTACGATGAAAACGTGAGTTTATTATGGTTTATCCATATGTTTACTTGCTTATCTAAGCCGAAAATTTTTAAACTGCTCTGATATGAAGCTCGAACATAAAATTTTGATGGGCAATTTCATATATGAGGTTAATTTTAGATAGTAAGAATCGGTTTAGATAATTTACAAGCGGATTTATAAATATAAATCGACTAGATATCAGTTTACCATTACCACTCTCTCTATAACATTCGGCTATTGGTATCTATTAGACTCATTTAAAAAAAAAATAGTGTAGAGAACTCCCTACTTCTCTATCGGAACTCTTTGGTTGTGAAAAAATAGCCTTACGAAAACTAACCTCTTTACTCTTGAAAAGTAGGTACCTATAATACATACAACTTCCATTTATATAAAATTAGTTGCTGCTATGTATTTTTTTACACACACACACACACACATATCACGCCTATATCCGTTTGCAAGATATTTAGCTTATCCCGAAGGGGTAGGCAGAGGTGTATTACACACCCACAGTTTGCCAGTATTTAGTCCCACGTCATAGGGGGCAAGCCTATTGTCGTCACCGGGCACATTTATATTGGGTTATGTCTAAAATGGTCGAATGAATTTAATAAAAAGTAGCAGCTATACATATAGTAATTTTGAAAAAAAAATTTGAAACCCGTTGCCTTGCGATGAAATGTTGATGAAACGCAACAAAATCTTACGTGGCAGCCGCTATGGCACAGCACATTAAAGTCCTGGGCGTCTCGGACTATGTATTTTTTAGAATAGTAAAACTAATAGTCATCAGTGGAAGTTCGGTTAAATCTAATCGACGCTTACACCGTGATGCAAGAATCAAACAAGAAAATTTTGATGGTTGTTCGCCTAGAAACCAGAGTAAATAACAAAATACCCATAAATAATTATGTTAAAAGCGAAAACTTTACGACCAAAGGTATCACTTACTTCATAATATTTAGGATTAAGTACTTAGTGCTTCTAAAATACCTTTAATATTTCAAAGGACGGCAACATTGATCGCTAGTGCGCTCTTCAAGATAAGCCACACGACGCCGGCCTCCCGGCGAGACTCGTAATTTAGTAGGAAGGTAAACTGTACCTTACGTAATATTCCGGCTTTTATATTAAGTAAGTAAAATAAGATTTATAGGCAAGGAAACTGGTAAACACCGGTAGCGTTAGAATTATAATTATAATCATTCGGTAAGTAGGTAGGTACATTGAATTTCAGGGTGCGCCAAAGTTCACCTAAATTTTCAACTCCGATAATTGGAAATCCGAAAATGTTCTCCCTAACATTTTTCATCCTAACAATCACAATTCTAACTACTCTGTCTCTAATGTTCATAATTTCGAAGCATTCAACTTCATAATGTCAGTAGCAATAAACATCTATTATACTTTTATTTGTTTTCCTATATTTTTTCAATATAACCATCTTTTACACTATTATTCAAAGTCATATCATTTTTGTTTAGATTTCTTTGGTTTAGGTAAGGTTAGAACTGTGACCACAACGCACGAGCCGAGCGAGCGAAGCGAGCTTGCCCCGGCAGCGGCCGGCGAAGTGCCAGAACCGAATCGGTCCTAATTATGTTTAGGGATAAAAGCGTTATGATAAAAAACAGTAGGAGTTTAAATATATTTACATTAATGATATTATTAATTACAATTTTCGGAAACATGAGTGTTATGAACATCGTCGGTAGCACTACAAATAGTATGAATGAAAAGTTTAGGTTGAAAAAATTTAGGAAGAGTGATCATTCGGATTACAAATCATTAGGAAGAACAATTTCGGGTAAAGAACTTTAGGTGAGCCAATATGGACCCTGAATTTCAAGGGTCGCCCGAGCCAACCGAGACGGCGACGACGAACTAAGCTGAACCTTGTTTTACTAAAAAAAAAACCGGGCAAGTGCGTGTCGAGCCACGTATAAGATAGGGTTTACTAGTTACACATAAAAGCCTCTATAACTCCGGAACTAACAGAGTTGTACAATTTATTTATTAATTTAAATTTCATGTACAAACGCGTACAATGGCGCGGTCTTAATGCCTTTAGACATTTTATGCTAGTCAACCTTGAGGTGATACAGAAATAATGCTCAAGTAGGTGCTCATTATTATTAGGATACCATCCGTTATAGTTTTCCCTTAAAGTTCATCACATGGACTACCATTATAATTGTTTTCAGGTTCTTCACGGCAGCCGTTTACATTTTAGAGGGGACACTCTGTTTTCAAAAAACTATGCTATTCAAAGCTAAATATCTTGCAAACGGATACTTTAATCACAAAATCACTTTAGCAACCTCGCAATGATTTTAAAAGACCTATCTAATGATACCCCACACGACGGAGTAGACGCGAGAAAAAAATATCATCCACACTTTACGTGCAGAGGTGCCCTAAATAAATTTTTTCAACATTTTATTGTAGCCCTCTGTCGGCGTTTTAAATATACATATTCATGCAAAGTTTCATGTTGCTAGCACCAACCGTTTGGGAGCAAAGTCGAGGACGGACGGACAGACGAAACTATAAGGGTTCTGAGACTTTTACTACGGAGCACTAAAGACCACTACACACACAAGAGCTGAGCCTCTTTTGATGAGCCTGTGCAGTTTGATGTTTAATAGACAGCGATTAGTTTATTAAGTTTTGTAATGTAATTAGATAGTAACAACCAGTTATTTACACGAAGAATTACAATATACATAATATATTATACTAAAAATATTTACATTACAAAATTTCGTTTTAAAAATCCTCCGCGTCATTGCCGACTGGGAAGGTTCCCAGAATGCTGGCTGTGTTACTTATTCATTAATAAGTAGATTTATTATGCGATACTTATTCTTTGGGCCAGAAAATTAGATAGTTAAATGATACGAATACTTAAATTTTTCTTCTAAACTACTAAACTCCAGTACGATAAATTATGGGTCTTAAACCTTCATCACACCCGACTATTACGGAAGTCAGTAAATGTAATAAAAAAAACTTTAATCAAACACATAATTTCTTTGTAATTTCCAAAACCACATGTATGAGTTACATTACAAAGCTTCAATTCACAATACAACAAAGGCAGAGGAAATTACATAATTATTATCCCCTATCTCAAGCAAGAATCTAAGCGTCTTCTTCGGGCCATCGAACCAAGGTAAGCCGTGGGTATTATTAGGTACGTATGAAGTTTGAATGACAAGCTAACTAAACTTTATGACCTGTCCGAAATTAGCGCGAAAGCGCGGGCTGTTCTTATTTATGGGTATGATCTTGATTCATAATTATAATATATTTCATATAGGTCTTGCTCGGACTGCAGAGATTTATTGATAAGTATGTAATGTGAATTTTGGTGTGAACAGAGCAGATTTGAATGAATAGTGCCTGGTAACGGCGATAGGCTTCCTCCCTATTACATGGGCCCGATAAAATTACTAGGAAAATGTGGGTGTGTAATGCACCTCAGCCATAATGTCTGTCATTCATAGTATAGGTAAAACCAGGCGGACTAATCATTAACAAAAACACACAACTCTAAAGATTAACATACTAATACATAGTTTAAGTGATATTATAAGCGTTAAGAATTAATATCGCCATTCAACAAGGCAATGCAGCATTTTGAGAGCCTTCCCAGTAAGGATAACGTGAAGGACTTTTTAAATAATTCAGTATTAAAATTTATTTATAAAATTTGTAGATGTCTTCTTTTGGTTATGTTACTAATAACACTTATTTAACTATATAAAAAGATTAAGTCGAAATCCACGTCTGTATTCAGACAGGTCATAAAGTTTAGTGTATCATTGATAAATATTTAATGATTGCTTGTCTATATCTAAGTTCAAATTCGAAGGTCACTGCACCGGTACAATCACAGTTATGATATGACATGCCGGGACAAATTCATTTGGTTTACAAATGAACATGAACTTTTCTTATAAGTAAATTTCTAAGATACTACAAAGGGTAAACAGCCAAGTAACCATATCCTTATTAGAGACCTAAGAAAAGAGGAAGAGGAGGAAAAGAGGTTACCACTTCAAATAGTTCTAGTTGCTAAGATTTTGATACACCCTTAGGTTGTTTAGCCAAGTTGTACTTATCTTAACATAGTATAAAACAAAGTCGCTTCCCGCTGTCTGTATGTCCCCATCTTTAAGACTACGCAGCGGATTTTTATGCGGTTTTCACCAATGGATACGTGGTCCTTCAGGAAGGTTTTAGTTTAAAAAAAAATTAGCCGCGCACGATGTGAGTGGGATAGAATCCTGTCCCAATAACCGCTTCGTGACGTCATCAATCGTTGAAAAGTACGGATAACAAAACAGTATCGTAGTATCTCCGTCACTATGACGTCACCAACATGGCTGCCAATCCCATTGTCATCTTGCGCGGCTTATAAGACACGCATGATTACCCCAGCTGCTAAACAATTGTATGTGTACAATTAAGACTGCAATTGATGCATTTAAGACTAGACCTCCTACTAATAAAAATATTTTCCTATGACAATACTACCACTTGGTGCCAGTATCACGAGTACCATTCGATTTATGAGGTCTATTTCCTCGAAGGAGTAGTCAGAGGCATGTTATAACGCCTATCTTTCACCTTTTGCTCCCACGAACCTATTGCCGCTTTTAGGGAAGTTTTATGTCTGGCAGAGCTTCTTCTGTTGGTAGGCAAGTGCATCACTTGCAAGTGACGTTGACTTGAGACCCAAGTTCTTGGTGGGACCTCTTTACACCTATTTCTATAACTAATCCCTGAATATTTCATAAGTCGACAGTTGAATTCAACAGTTATGATTTTATGATCTTAAATTGAGTAATATCTAGATAGGTATAAAACACTTTAACATATTAGATAGGTAAGCTAATGTTATATAATATAGGAAGTTAAAGATTCTGGAAGTAAATTCTGTTCTTCTTTTTTTAAAAAACGTGGCTCCATCGTTGTTCATCGATGATTTCGCCAATGTCAAGGTAATGCTTGATTAGTTGATAGTTCCGCACAGAAGAACTAGTTATTCCTAACTAGCTCCAGGTGCAGGACAAGAAACGTTGTTCAGTATGTGAGTGTCTTGGAACCCGATTTTTGCGGAGCGCCAGAGGTAACCTAAAAAGTCACCAGCCACGCGCTCAGCAAAAATCGAACTCAAATTATGGTCACTTTCCTTTATGTAACAAACCTGCCAATAAATTGAGTTGTGAACTGAGGGTCTTTTTTTTAGTTCCGCGGCCGCTCTAACGTCCGTTGCCGGGCGTCTCTGGTTACAAGCAGAACCTATTTCCGGTAACACCCGGCGGAAACTGAGGGCCTAAAACAGCATAGTCTTTAGAAAGAAAGATATGTATTAGCATGTGAATAAAACTACTCTTAATGTCAATGCAACGAACAGGTAAGATATTCACGCAAAAGATTAAAGTAAGTACTTAAATTAAAAATTATAATTTCGCCATTAAAATATAATGCTTAGTGACGTCCTGTTAAATACTTGAAGTTGGTGACGGTGGCCCGGCATGGCACGCGCACGCAATCGCGCGTGACTGCCTCCGGGCGCGTCACACGCCATGCGCAACTGACAGCTCACAAGATTTGTTGTTGTTCATATACGACACGTTGATCACTTAATTAAGACTATTTAAAATACTTACGGGAGAATAAGCCCTGATGAGTTCATTTAGTTTACGACCCGCTTCCGTGTAGATACCAATTAGGTATTATATTATTTTATAATGCTTCGATAATCAGAGGTTTATAAATACCGGTTTCAATCAATCTTTGGGTATCATTTCTTGAATATTTCTGTTGTTTTTTAGGGTTCCGTACCCTTAGGGTATTACTGAGACTTCGCTTTCCGTCAGTCTGTCTCCAGGCTGTATCTCATGAACCGAGTTAGTTAGAAAGTTGAAATTTTTACAGATGATATATATTTCTGTTGCCGTTATAATGACAAACACTAAAAAACAGGATAACTAAATAAATACAACAAATGTAATTTTTGCTGTTTTAGTACGGAACCCTTTATGCGCGAGACCAACTCGCACTTGGCCGTTTTTTTACAAAATCACATCTTTTTTCTTGAAGGGGTGGACGCAGGCGTTCATTACACCCACATTTCGCCAGTCATTGGTACTGGTTACAAATTAACAAATACAAACTACAAAGTTAATATTTTGGACTTCATCTTGAGTAATTCGATAATCCTTATAATGAAGCACAAGTACCGTATGTAGAATATGTGCGAGCCGCGTTGCGAATGTTAAAATTGTGAAAATTAACTCACTTTACGAGTGAATCGTGAAATTAGCCGAGAAGAGCCGACGGAAATATGAAACACGTAATATAAAGAAAATGAAAATATGCGATATTTACAGAAATGACTCCAGTGAATTTAAATTGTTTCCTGCAGAGGCATAAAAGTCACATAAACAGTAACTACTTTGCAGGAAATATTGCACTAGCGGGTTTTAAAATATATATAATACTAGTGGTCGCCCGCGACTTTGTCCGCTAATTTGGGTTTTTTCCCGATCCCGAAGTATCGCGCACTCGGTTTGTCATCGTCGCTTCCTACTTACTTGACACTTATCGTCATATTTTGAACAATTCACACAATATCTTTATAAATTGTAGCCTATGTTTATTCTGATGTAAAAGCTATATTATTGTAAAGTTTCATTAAAATCCATTCAGTAGTTTTTACGTGAAAGAGTAACAAACATCCATCCATCCATACATACATACTCACAAACTTTCGCGTTTATAATATTAGTAGGAAGTAGGATAGCATTTTAAGGCCTCTACAGAGATCCGATAGAGATAAGACAACACGATGCAGTTGATATTGATACACATAGCCTCCGATTCTTAAGCATCCAATACACGGTTTAAAACCAACGGTGTTCTAGTGAACACTGTTGGTTTTAAACCGTAGTCAGCAAAGTGCTCGGTTTATTACCACGTTTGCAATCGTGTGTTTATCCGTTTAGAAGTAGTTAAAGGGGTACACAGATGCATTTCGTCTGGCATATTATATTAGATATTGTAATATGGGGCGAACTTTAGATAAATACCAGAGCGTCGTCCGTCCATCAGAAGAACGGTTGTCTATCGTGTGATGATGACTAGAGCCCCGGAGAAGTTGAATGAGCCCTATAGCACCTTGGATCTTGTAAAACGTCCAATTTATTTATGGTACAAAGTCTACTTCAGGCATCTTAACCTCAAAACTACACCAAAATGCTTTCACAGCAAACTTAATCATACAAGAGGTGTTCCAGTAAACCCTAGTGTAGTGTGGACATGACTAGTTCACATAATTGGAGTACGTCGGGAGTCACTTAAGCTGTGACAAGTTGACAGTACGTGCTCCTGCTTCTGCTAGCACTACAATTTACCAAGTTATTTTAACGTAATTTGCCACAGATTAGATACTGGTTATTAAGAATATATTTAGTCTATTAAGTACTTATAGGGGACTTCGAAAATGATGTTTTAAGTAAATGTTTGAGACATAAACTACAATATTTCTAGCAAGACAGCTCAAACAACTGAACAACAGAAAGTTCGAAACTACATGACAAGGTAATCCATCCATAACGTTAGTATTCGAACTGTGACTAACAAGATGGACAAAATGTCTGGTCAAGATTGTCACAGTAAATGACACGAGGTGACAGATTGACAAAAACTGACAGAAAAAAGTCCCATTGGAACATTTCATTTTATAGTGTTCTTTTAACATGAAAATATACTGTATTATGTATGCATATAATTTCCGGGCAATATGCCTTCCTTGCATATAATTTCCTATAAGGGTTGTATTATTTACTTACTACAATCACTTAACAAACCAAATTAAGTAGAAATTCTATGTTTCATAATACTTATTGTATCGTAAATGCAACTAAGGAATAAACTAGTATAGTATAGCGGTATTGTAAGTCATTAATACTAAGGTGCTAAACGAATTTGAAATTCCACAGCAAATTCGATTAGCGCTGTGGTGTTAGCAACACTTCACATGTTTCTGACAAGCCGACAATGATTGACAGCGTGTAACTCTTTTCTTAAAGCGCATTGTGTTAAAAAATACAACTAGGTATTTTATGTTTTTAAACGTGTGGAACCTCGTTTTAGTCTGCAGCTGTGTTACTCTGACTCTGACCAGGTTAATGCGACCTCTTCGCGCCTGTCATGAGTTGTGAGTGTTTTGAAGATCACTATATGGGTGGTCAAAGTGTCAAACAGCAACGGAAATTTTGAATTCTACCGATACCAGATAATGTTAGTTTCCTTTCACGCTAAGTTTTTCGTAGCGCTTTCGTTTCTCGCTGAGCAATTTAGTTTCAGGTACTCAGTGTACTTACCGTGTTGTTTCATGGAAATACACGCCTTAAACTATCAAAATTAATACTAATTTAGGCTTACAATTATTCTATGAACGGAACAAAATCGGCAAAAATATAAATGAAGGTAGTCAAGTTTTTCCCAACCAAAATGAGCCCAAGTGCCAGACATAAAGTACAGCAACAACAGACAAAGCCTTTTTCATCTCAAATTACTGTGTTACAAGTCTCTGGAACGCATATTTCGCGATTATGCAAAACAGTCTTAATTGCGTTAGGAGACGCCGCGCGGCTATTAACCGCACAAAATGTGTTTAACGTATAATTAAATAATTTTATTGCGCTACAATTCAATTATTTTACGGCACACGACACGCTATGAATTTGGTTACGTTCGAGTCTCACGCGATTTGCCCCAATACTGCTAAATTGATTCATTTAAGAATGGTTTATGGCTTTAACTCTTCGCAATGCGAACAGTTTAGAAGCGTTCATTACTACAGGGAACGGTACCTACTATGCATCACATTTGCCAGCCAACATCTGAAAAAAAAAGACGACATCTGAACTTTGAAAAACAAACCTTATAGTTTAAACCTTCTGAAATACGTTCAACTGTATGAATTGTTTTTAATACTTCTATTGCAACCTTAAAGAGTCCTACAATTACTCCGTGTAGCATGACACAACCCGGTTCTACAATTCAAAGCCCAGGGGCCGCTATCCTACATAAAACGTTTTACAATCTTTATAAAACCAACCGTCGGGACAGTGAAATGGAAAGGGAGTGAAAATGATAAAATTTCTACCTCTGTTCATAAAGTTATATCGAAATAACGTCACATTATCTACAGCTTAAATAGTAAATACACAAAGCAAGTCTTGCTTAGTATGCAAATCATTAATATTAGTTGCTACGAGGGATAAAAGGACATTAATTCTGGAGTGGTTTTCAAACGACATGTGGGTCAGGTTAAATTAGCATAATAGCGTCGCATGAGCAGCTTCAGCGAAATCATATTTCTCCGATGTTCGCTCGTTAAGGGACGGGCTTTGTCGAGATATCCAATGTCGTCTTTGACCAAATACATTTTTCTAACGTAAAGCAGGTACTCGGTCAATAAAGTAAAATAACGCTGATGAAACTTGTGTACAATTATGGTTGAATTACTGCAGGTGACAGATATTAAGGATATTTTTAAATACTACCTTTTTTTACTAATATAAAAGAGGAAAGATCTAATTGCTTGTTTGAAACGAATAGGCTCCGTAACCAATGATCCGATTTTGAATACTGGCTACTTTATATCCTGGTAATCTATTCCCACGGGAACCGGGAATGAGAAAACAATATCATGCGGGTGGAGCCGCGGCGATCAGCTAGTTATTTATAAATTACGATCACGCCCTTTCCAACGAGGAAGGCAGAGACTACGGCTTTCCACTTACTACGATTATGGCACTTACACGTCCCCTAGAGCGACCACAAACAGCATACTATTTTTAAACGACTTCAAAAAAGGTTTAAATATTTTTCGGAATATATTATTTACCAGTATTAAGTAATTACAAACAATTATACCGTTAATAAGTAAACAATGTAAACTACAGTAACGGATACCTACTCGTACTAACATTGTACATGACAGGTTTGTTACTATCAACCACATCTAATCAGTCCGTTTAGTTACGGGTAAATTAAGCAATTTCAAACAATAAATTAGTATTAACAACAATTTGTGTACATTGCAATAGTTAGGACCGATTTTACATATCCGTCGAACAAATCAATCAATATTACCAATGCTACGCGAGCTGAATAGAGACTTATCGCGACGAATCAAGTTTTTTTTTATTTAAATAAGTTTGCGGAGTGGTATATCTGTACTTGTACTATTATTTAATCGGTGCCGATGTTGCAATAGATATACAATTTCTGCAGTCCGCCAAACAAATCACTCAGTAGTACCGACTCCAAATTTTATTATGAAGAAATTATTCAGCTGATCGTGATTTTCAACAAAATAACTTTCATAATTCATTCTTTTATCTAACCTTTTTGTTTTTAACTCGGCGATCTCTATTGCCGGGGGCACCACGTACACGCTCGGAAGTATTCCATGTGACGCTCTAATGACCCATCCAAATATGTTAAAATTCATTGCTTGTGACAGGAGTGGGTTCACGTCAGTTAACGGGGATCGAACTCGGAACCACCCAGCTGCGAAAGCTTGTCCATGTAATACGGACGCCTCCATATTGATAGGATATAGCAAGTGATAAAAATAAGGAAACTATACACTTACATCATAAACCCCTCTATGGTGGTCCGCAGTTACGAAACGAACTGTTACCATTAAAATAGTTTTATTTTTTATCTACCAACTAAACGCTGTGCCCGAGGAAGTGGTTATTTTATAGTTTCTCATGGAGTTGTAAACTAAGTTAGTCTATAAAACGGTAGACTTTGTATTTTTATCTACTGATAATGTATTGGCTTCGATTCGTCAAATTCGATAAAATATTTACGAACTATTTTGAATTTTTTCATTACATCGTATATATCTCTCTCCATCCAAAGGTTGCCTGGAAGAGATCGCTTATTAGTGATAAGGCCGCCCTTTGTACATTAGTTTTAAGGCATGCATGTTATACGTTACTATTTATTGCTTGTGTACGATGTACAATAAAGAGTATTTATCTTATCTTATCTTATCTAATTTTCGTAAAATCTCTCGATAAAATACGGTCGATTTCTGATTTGAGGGTTTTAAGTTGAGCATCCACTGAGTACGCCAAATGTCAATTCAGAAACAAATTTTAACATGTTACGTACTCAACCAACACTCAACTTAAAATTATCAATTCAGAAAGAAGCCGTTAGAATTTTAAAAAGCTGAAGTATTTGGTTGGTTAAATCTTAACAAATATTGATTTTACTGGAAACAAATATTTTGTGTTGCATAATCTAATAGGATCGGAGTTGCAATGACAAAGTTTATCTAAGAAGGTACTTTTAATATCGACAGCGATAAAAATAATTTGTTTTAAAAGGAATCTAGATATTATTACAAAACTCTGCTCGTAGCGTAGATTAACCAGAACCGGTTATAGACGTATAACTAAGCAGTCTGAATTCCAAAAGTTCAGTGTTTTCTTGTTATTGTGGAGTTCAATTATAAACATCCAAAAATTTTTGTCTGGAATATTTTTTTTCCGAAATAAAATAACGAGAGCGAAAGTATGAAGAAGAACATTTTAAATGCAAATATAATATAAAGTTCAAGTTTCTCAGAGGAAAGTTAGACAAGGTAAAAACAAAAAATAACTTTCCAACAAGATTTCATAAAATTATTCAAAACGGTTTACTTTGAGATTTTGCACACCGAAACTCGTGATCTTTTCATAGAATCACAAAGTTTCACACCATAAATAAACTGGTAATCTATAGCTTAGAATAGGGAATAGTACTTACATACAGAACTTGCACTCCGACCTTAATTATTTTTTTTATTTATTTATTTATTTTATTTATTTATTTTATTTATTTATTTTATTTTTAGGAAAGCTTACAGCTATTGAGTTTACAATCATTAATCAAGAGTGGTCAGTGACACTTGCCAAAAACAAGCTTCCACATATAGTGATGACACTATAGTCGCCGGTTTGAAAATAAACATAATGAAAACAACGAAAAAAAAAAACAAAAAACAAAAAAAAAATCCAAACATTGTACACATCAACATACCGTCACCAAAATAACAAAATAAAACAGTTCATAAAAAACTAGATTGGGTCCAGATGCCTGTTCAAGGTCATCTGTCCTCTGCCGTCGTCGTCGTCGTCCCAAAGTACTCCCTATTAATTAGTTTTCTTACACTGTGTGCACTAGTACAAAAGAGGTCGATTTCAAATTGCGCAGATAAGTCGTTAAATGCCCTCACACTACGTATACTGAAGCTATTGCGTCTATAATTTGTTGATGCAAACGGTGCATGCAGGAGCGGTCGCCTACGGAGGCCATTCTGGTTGGTCTGCAGGCACAGGTTATAGAGCAGATCCGGACAATCCACAGATCCGTTAGCAATGTTTATTAGAAAGCAGATGTCACTAGTGTTGCGTCTCATTTCCAACGGCAGGAAGTGATACCGCTTACAACGGTGATCGTAGTCAGTTGATGACTGTTTCCCCTTGTAGTCCAGGTAACGAAGGAATTTTTTCTGTATTGATTCGATACGGTTCCTGTAAATGTCGTATTGTGGGTTCCAAACTTGTGAGTTGAACTCGAGGTGGCTGCGCACGTAGGAGCAATACAGGATTTTAATATACACAGTCTTGTTTGGGCCGCGTTTTGATGCGGACGCGTGTGCTGACTAATACCTACTCGTAATAGTGTAGCGCGGCGTCAGCCGTTGCACGTATCGCGATGAGTTCGCAACTCGTCCCAAATGAGTTACTGGCGTTCCTGCAACAGAAGCTGGATGTGATGGACGAGCTGTCGGCTATCCAGATCTGTTCGTCGAGTTTCAGCCAGGAAGAGATAGCTGCCTCTAAGCGGCTACTGTACAGCGTGCTCAATAAGAGCGACCAGATGGTGTCCCGCAGGCGTGACGGGACAACGAAAAGCATACAAGACATCATCACGCTGCTTAAGGCAACCGATCCCGACGACGTGCCTACGTTTGTGGCCCAGGACTTATCGAAGCTTCCTCCGGTCACATTCGACCACGTCGACGTTACCTGCTTTTTAAAGGACATAGTGTCCTTAAAGGCGAGCTTGGCGGACGTCCAGACGAGGTTGGCAACGACCGAGGATATCGTTGTGAGTTTGCGTAAAGAACTTATTACTTTGCGCGAGTCTACAGCGGTATCTAGGTCACCACCTAACGCCAACATAAACATGCGTCGTGAAGCTGACCTCAATGCGAGTTTCGCGTCAGCAGTTTTGTCGCCGTCATCGAGTGCTGAGCGCGCAATGCCCCGCACTGCATCCGCCCCCGCGGCCCCTACCTGTAAGGCCGCGCGAACCCCGCGCCCCGCTCCGCTGCCCGTACTTACAACCCCCATGAAACGACAAAGTTTCGTCACCATCAGCGCAACGACCGCTCCACCGAAGTCACTACCACAGAAGGTACCGGATGTGGCTACTGATGGTTTCGTGACAGTGCAAAGGAAGCGCCGATCACGAACCAAAGTGAACCGTTGCGGCACCGATGCAGCGCAGTCCAGCCCAGCGCTGCAGGCCGCAATACCGAGTACACCCGTGTATGTCTCCCGCCTACACTACACCACTAAGGCGGATGACATCGGACAGTACGTGCGCAAGAAGGCCAACTTCACGCCGAGAGTGCAGCTGTTGGAGGCGAGCCGTAACGTCAGTTTCCTGTCGTTCGTGGTGCGAGTGCCCAACACTAGACTGAGCCTCGTCATGGAGGAAACCTTCTGGCCACAGGGCGTGGTGTTCCGTCGCTTCCGCGGATCGCTACCACTGGTACGCAAAAAGACCGAAGTGCGATAGTGAAGTGTGTACTAACAATAGTCTTAAGATTCTATTACTAATATACATTTTGTAATATCTATATGTATTCTTAGTTTTAAGGTATTTATCTATGGGCCGTAGAATAAGTTTATACCAACTGTAACTTTTCTATTTGTTGCCTGAAATAAATAAATAAATAAAATTAATACATTTTAGGGACTGGAATTCCGAGCAGGTTCTGATGATAAACCCCAAGGCCTTACATGCTTTGCATGCTAGCCTCAATATGGCCATCAAAGATCAGCTTGTCGTCATGCAGCACACCCAGGTCTCTAATATTGTTCACCCTACTTATGTTTTTGCCATCTAGGGTGTATCCTGGACCGATTACAGACAACTTACGTGTAAACATCATGAAATAACATTTAGAGATGTTAAGTTCTAATTTATTTATGTTGCAGTAAGCTGTAAATCGCTCAAGGTACGACTGAAGTTCTTGAGTGTCAGATAGGTTGCGAATTGGCTTTAGGATTTTCATATCATCTGCGTACAGTAATATTCGGGAATGAATGAAACAATTCTTTATATCTATAATAAATAGGGTAAACAACAGAGGTCCTAGAATTGAGCCCTGGGGTACACCAGAAGGAACAGAAATCCAGCCGGAAGTATACCCTCGAAGTACAACTGCCTGCGTGCGATTACCTATGTAAGAGGAGAACCATCTAAATAAGTCGCCGTGGATTCCTGCAGCTAGTAATTTCCTGAGTAGCACACCATGATCAATCCGGTCAAAACATTTAGCGTAGATTACGCTAAATGTTTTGACTGCTGCTGTAAACGACATCCAGTTGGCCTCCCCCCTCCATTGCTGATGTTATTATATCGTTAGAGAGAATTAAGTTCGAGGCCGTGGACCGGTTTCTAAGGAAACCATGTTGTTCCTCCCCAAACTGATGCCTCATCGAATCGTAAACATCAGAGTGGACTACGCGCTCCAGAACCTTTGATAATAAACACAGCTTGGAAATAGGGCGATAGTTTTCTACCTGCGATTTATTACCTTTTTTGAAGATAGGGGTAACAAAAGCTGACTTCCACAACCGCGGTACAATACCCTCCTTTAATGACCGTTCAAACAAAAGACAGACGGGTGTAACGAGACTTTTAGCACAATTAATTATAAAAATTGGGGGTATCATGTCTGGTCCCCCCGATTTACAAGGGTCAAGATCAGTCAGCAACTTGAAGATACGATCCGGGGATATCTCTACGAAGTTCAAGTTTACAGAATTATCCGACTGCGCGTGATCATCGACATCGCTGTCGACAGACACAAGATCAGTTGCTTGGTATGTGGAACGGAAGTAAGCAGAAAACAGCTCCGTAATACCTGTATCCGCAGTTCTATCCAAATATTGCATAACGTTGGGCAAGGCACCACTACTTTTTCTGTTCTTAACAAAAGACCAAAAGACCCTGGGGTTTTCGATAATCGATGACTCAATCCTTTGTAAATACGATCGATAACAGTCGTTTTCGGTATAGCACATTCTTTTGTTTACATAGAACATAGAACGTTAGGGTTGACAGGAAAGTACCAGCATAATTTGACCAATAATTATGACGTTAATGTCTCAATATCAACTCTATGGTCAATGCCGTATCACAAACAAGAGACAACCCTTACCGACTGACAACTTCAAGTTGTCGCCGACGTCACGTATTTTTTTAAGATTGTTAGGCGAGCGACATATGCCTGTCTATAGGTACTAGAAAGTAAAACCATAGAAATTGTTTTTTGTAAATCAGAATCAACAACAAAAACACACAAAAATAGGCTTGACTTGTCCACTATTACGCTTAAGATAGGGTAAGCATATTGCCGTTACCGGGCACTGATTACAATAATAAAATTCCTCCTGATTTGGATCAATTTTTAAAACCAAACCTAAATTTTAATAGTCAGCACCGATGTGACACTCAAGTAAAATTCTTAGCAGTCTGGGCAGATCAGCTTCACTCTTTCTCAGCTTTTTATAGTACAAAATGCTAATGTCGATAACCTATCAAGTTTTAAACTACCCACATTATTAATCGAAAACTTAACCAAACGAAAAATATTCATATCGCCTTTGACATGCAAATTTTCTTTCGACATTAAAAATATATCATTTTATACCTTTTTATTCCAGATAGTTTTATATTTCCATGAGAAAATGCACATGTCGGGAAAACCATAATTCTGAATTCATTTTTAAACAGTAATGAATACTTTATTGAGTAATTATATGGCATGAGGTATTAAATAATACGTTGTTAGTTAATGCAGTTTAGCTATATTTTGCATTGCAGGAATTTAAAATAAGTACTGGTTTGGTGGTACCTATAAATAGTGAATACGCTTGTAGTACGCGTGTAGTCTTTCGTTGGTTCAATCTCTGTGTTGAAACAAATACTTAGGTCATCCGAGGATGTAGGTCAGTCGGGAGTTGAGGTTTCGAAAAAAAAATAAGTGGGTAATTGTGTATTTGTGTCATTATTCATCATGGACGGGGCTTAGTGGTAACCTAGAATGTTAACACATTGCAAAGGTTAAGCAACATCTAGTCAGGTCGGTGCTCCGTGTTTCGGAAAGCACGTTAAGCCGTCGTCGGTACGGGTCATACGAACATCTATGGCAGTCGTTACAGGTTTGCGGCATTTAAACAAAATCCGACTGGTCTAATACAGAACTTCGCTATCACCCATGGGTTGTGAAGGTAACTTAGTTGAGAAAAGGTTCGGTGGATGATGATATTATTCATCAATGTATGAACTATCAAGGTTTATTCTACATTTCCATTTTTATACCACCCAAAATTTACCAAAAACGTCAGTTTTTACTACTAAAACGCTAACAGAAGCCCTTTCCTAGTTTCATACTAAAATAGACACTTAATCGACGTGTACTTACATGATATCCGTGATTGAAAAGCTCTATAGTAAATTGTTTTCGTGAAGAATGATCGATGTAAGTATGTGAGCACCCCATAAAGTAGTCCTTACACACCCAAAGGAGCACGTTAAGCCTTCAGTTCCGGTTGTTACGAGGTATTTTGAGGATATTTTGAGGCCGCAAACCTTTACACGTTTTGATGAAGGGTTACACTTACAAATAAACGTTTCTTTACGGATGTTCTGTAGTTAGAAGACGATAATCTTAACAAAATCTGAGTAAAAGTACCGCGGCCTTCAATTGAACCTAGCATCTTCTGTTTTGCGATTAATATTGTTATAAAAAACTGACTTCCCGGAATGGAATCAAGTAATTGTCGGAATGGGACCAAATTGAAATGGGACCACTCGGGACACCGAAGATTTCAATAAAAAATAAATTCAAAATCGGTTCACTCAGACAAGATATACGAGGTAACAAACATAAAAAACTATTGTATTAAGAACCTCCTCCTTTTTTAGAAGTCGGTAAAAATAACTCATACATAATGATAAATAATATGCACTTTAGAAATTTGTGTCCTGTGTTTCAGGCACTTGAAGTGCAGTTTTAGTTTTTACGATTTTAAATAATAATTACACTTTAGAAAGCTTTAAACTTTAACGTAAGAATCAATGCAAATGGAAACTGATTGCGTAGAAAATTATTCCCTTGAGTCTCGACTCAAGGGAATAATTTTAGTCTAATTAGTTAGTTATAAACTTTAAAAGTAGAATAAACTGACATCTGACGATTATCGATTTTGTGCACGATTTTTTCGTTTCTTTATATATTTTTTTGCAAAAAAGCTATGGTATATAATATTACCTAGACAATTGATAAACACCCAAACTCCGAAACAATCATTTGTGGATCACACAAATATTTGATTCCACCCGAAGATCGAACCCGAGACTCCAGGGTTCAAGCCTACTACTACTAATGATCAAACCATCAAAGCACTGAAATATAATAGTTGGACAATCTTTTTCTTCTTCTCTTATAAAGTTATTTTATCTTCTTCTGCTACTTCTCTTACAAAGTTCGTCGGGACAGTAGTATACAATATTTTCTTTCGTAACAACTAGTGTATAATTTGGCGTAAATGTGTAAATAAAGGTACAATGGCAATAAAATATGCGTGCACATTGATGAGCGGCATATTCAGGAACAGAACATACAGGTTTGCCTAATACTTCAGCAAAAACTACATTAGCCATTAATTCTGGAAGCGTCTTCATTGGAATTTTAATTGCGGTACAGTCTGTTGGGTATTTCACCTAAGGACAATAACTAGTCGGACGAATAAAATACAGTACGACTACGAATAATAAAACGACATCTTTCTGAGTATAGAATCTCTCTATAGAGTTAAACAGTAAAAAAGTTTTAACAAACAAACGCCAATCTTGTACGTCAATCTTTGGCAGACCATAGAGAACACTGTATTTATAAAACCTGTATTTTACCTATGATCACAAATAAACTGATTAATTGATTAAAACAATCAAATTACTTTTTTTGACACGTTTTTTTATATACGAGTACTAGCAGCTAAACTCAATATTCCGTTCAATCTGAAAATCTTGTACTTATCTTAATAAAATCTTCAACCGATATAATAAGCATAACATATTATTATGTAGAATATGACCGAACGAAAACATCAAAATCTACTTGACAGACAAAATACCGTAAACATGATGTAAAACCAAATAAATAAACCGAAGCAACATCTCACAAACTCATCTCCACCCGAACGTGTTTAAGCCCACGTCATACCGCACAAAAAATGTCATTCCCGACAAAAAAATCCCACAAATAAACATTTAGCTGTCAGGGAATACAGTTATGTTATATTTAGAAGCTTAGGGGCGTCCAAAGAAGATATTTTAATGGACCAAAACCATTATTCAACGATGCAAGTCGGATGCGTCAACTGGGGGACTAAAAAACCAAAAACATACGTATCATAGAGATTAACTCCTTGTCTTAGCCGACTGTAAATGAACTTAATGGTTTGTATAATGAACCGTCGGGTTACAAAATTTCCTCTTTTATCTCTGTCCATTGTGCTTTTAAACGAGTTGTCGAGTAAATTTATATTTTAACTTCGCAGAATTTTTCATGTCTAAAGCGTCCCAGTATTGTTCTTGTTCAGATTCAACAGCAATGAAAGAGGCTCGAATTTAATTTGATGCTGAAAAAGTACATCATTGGTCCTTAAAGAAATTAGATTGTGTTCTCGTGGATGTTACGGGAAGGAGGCACAAAGGACCGCCAAAAGAACAAGCTAATTGTTCATACAAACGATGTGACAGCCGGAAAAAATGTAAGGAAATACTCAACGAAATAGCGGAAGCTTTTGAAATGTTTTTACGAGTATCGTTTTATCTTTTAACATAATTATGCCTTTAATCTAAATGTAATGTATCTGACATGGTTATATAGCTGACGTTTTCATGACATGTGCCTTAGCGGTTTCCTTCGAGATTTTTATTTTTTGTTAGCATAGTAGCCTTGTATTCATCCGAAGGAGATGAGGAGATGAGAATTCTAATCGTGGCATCAACACAGGCTCTTAGCAGAAGAAAGATTTCAGGATGAGGTGGTATTGGCGTATCATTATAATTGTACTAGTATAGTTTAGAAATAGAATATGATATGATAACACATAAATTGTATGCCTTGTATTTTTTCAGAACCAAACCTACTGCAAGAAATAAGTAGCGAAATTCCTCAAGCAGATAAGGAGTACTCGGAAACAAGTCTACTTACTTGCTATTCAGACTGCTAGACCCGCGTTTTAGAGGCAAACTCCAGCAATTGAGCTAACTAGGTCACAATTTACTTATCTCTTGAGAATACTCTAGTTCTTGTCTTAATATGAACTAGCACATTTAATTTTCCACCTAAAAGCAGAGAATACCACAGTTGCGGTATTTCTCACACAAAATACAACCATTGCAATGTTTCAAACTATAAACAATATCACATGAAACTCGAAGCAAGCAACGAACTCGATAACTTGATGGGTGGAAATCATCAATCACATTCGGAAATAGGTCGAACTTGCACAGGGAGTTCTTTAAAAGTACTCTTCAACAAAATGCGGTTCGTTAGTAATTCTTACGTGGAATCCAAAGTTTATCATTGCAAACTTAACCGTAATACGAGAGGAGTAAATACCAATGTTAACGAAAGGCATTTCGAAGTATGGCTTACGGTATCTACTGGCCTATGACCCAAGATAGCAGTTGTACAGATTAGGTAAGTACTCTAAGCAGCACAGTACATTCGATAGCTTAGATAAAGGGTTCTGTGTTCTAATAACTTATGGATAACATCGGGGATACAAGTAAGAAAATCTTGTTAAACTTTGTAGACTGAAGTAATAGATTGAAGAACGATAATAAATACATTGGCGAATTGCAAATGGGGATTACTGCAGGTGTACTTTTTTAATATCGCAGTTGACAAGTCTTTTTATGAAAGATTAAATAAAGGACAATTTATCGCCAGCAAATCTAAATAGATAATTTACGGCCTCAACGACAAACGGTTCGGCATGGATTTAGCGAACAAATTTTTACCCTTTCAGTATTCTCGTAAAAGACTACGTACGACTACAAAAATAGAGTTGCAAATTGCATTTTTCATTTGATACGTGTATATCACGCGTGTAAAATGTAATAAGTAACATAAATCTAGGAAGGTGAAACTTGAGAAATGGGGAGTAGGAAATTGGTACCAACGAGTAAAGCAGTAGGGATCATTTTTGGACAAATTATTTGTTGGCAATTTCCCGCCATATTATGAATAGAAACGACCCCTGCATAGAAGCAAGGGATTTTGAGTTAGCAAATAACATGTTGTTACTCCCATTGCATACAATATTTATTGCAACAAACAGTCGGATTATGAAAATTTTACATGTTTAGATAGAGAATTCCAAGTGATAAATTATGCAGTGTTTACAAACTCTTAACTTTGAAGATCTTAATATATTCGCCGAGGAGGCATGAGTAATTTAGGAAGTTAGCGAAAACATCATGAATAATACTTAATTAAAGTTAAGAAAATTGTTCACATAACGAAGTTAATTATTCAATTTATTAATTTGTACCAAGATAAGGCTTCTAGAAATAAGTAATTTGGAATTCTGTCATTTTGCTATAATGAGCCTTTGCTACGATTAGTGAACTTTTTGTTACTTTTATGTTGGTTTACAACTTTACGCGGAGAATTGTTCTGAACACCTATTTCTTGTGTTATTCAAGCATTAAGTGAAGATTTTTGGTGATTGATAATTCTTCAAGCTAACTATCGCAAGTTTGTTTGTAGATGTTCATATAAAACAAATTCGATCGTACAAAAATAGATATTTACAAATTCAACAAGTCAAATATTGCCAACAAAATACTTGTCGTAGTACGTTATGGTATAACTAACTGCTGTGCTGAATGGAAGAATAAACTCCCCGAAATTGTACCTCGATATAAGAAACAACTTAAAAAAGAAACAAAATAAAAAAGAAACAACTTCCACGAGTCATGTATTAGTTACGTTTTGTGGTACTAAATAAATGTAATTACTGGCAATTAGAAAATAATGGCTGTGAGTTTTGATTGCCAGGTTCATTTCTCACAAGCACTCTACCTGTTTGTTGCCTTACGAATTTGTAGTACCATTGACGTCGTAAGCGTAATAAATATTTCAACTTGGTACCGGTAAGTCGTCATATCTAAAATTATAAATCTACATTATTTCATCCTAAATTTTCGATAATCAAAGAAAAGATCACAGAAAATACCTTAACTTTATATTATTGATCACAAATAAAATAAATCCAATACTGTAATATTTTAAACATCAAAGTTCACAAGAGCAAGCAGAAGTTTCATGTTCATCCTAAATCTTTGTGGAATTCATGTTTCCATTAAGATCGTGATTCAATAATTCGAAAGATATGACAGCATTATTGGAGCACGTTTGCGAACAAATGTACAGTCAGCATGAATAACATTGTCTCACGCAAGATATTCAAATCTATTGACACAATCAAGGCTTTTATAATATTAAAGAAATAATATTTATAAAATAAATTTTATTTTTAATGTTATATTTAAATGTGAAAACTTGTGAAAATGTTTGGAAATTCTTTAGTCAATCACGCGTAATCCATTGAACAGACAAGAGATGAAAATGGCACATAGATTTGACCATTACCTGCACATCCACCACTCTTTCCACCGGTAATGTGTCAGTGGGAATTAAGAGCGAGAGAACCTGCGGTTATTGGATGTAATAATATTTAGAATATGTCACACTAACAAAATTTTATTCGTTGCAAGCGTCCTGTTGATTAAAATATTGTGATTACATGAACATGACAATGCCTATTGACGTCGTAATTGTATCAAAGAACGTGGACCTTGTGTGTGACCTACTTATTGGTGCCGACTGTATTTCGTTGAATGAAGTTTCAAATTGATTACCATAATAGGAGCGTATTGACATTACGTCTTAACACTCTGATCATATCATTCCATTCTCTGATGATATTTATTGTTGGTATTATTTAGGCAGGTACTTGCTTTGTTCAATTAGCATTTTATATGGTTTAAGTAATATTGTTTCTGACACGTTTTCTATTTAGGTACATCGTTTTGTGTTTTTGAGCAATTTTTAAAGCAATTACTTAAATAACCCGCAACCATATTTGATCCTAAGACGGTACAAAGTTCGCCAGGTCAGGTAGTAATGAAAAATATCCTACTTAATAATATATTTTATTTGAAAGTTTCTGAAAATACTTTTATTTTTAAATAATTTTGAAGAAAATTTTGCCACATAGATAAACTATATCCTTGAGAACAATCATCAATTTAAACGTATGATACCATGAATGGACTCAGCAGTTAAAGGGAAATGTCAGTAGCGGAGGAACATTTCTATATGTCTATAGTGGTTATATAGCTATCAAACTGCCCGGTCACGCTTCACCCCTCTATTTGATTTTCATGATGTGGCTACTTTCAGACAAACGTTGCATTATGTCGGCCGTTATTTACTTTTGTTTATTCTGAGACATTGTGTAGGCAATGTGAATTTATAGAATAGTATTGAACAGAACACATATACAACATAAATAACCATAACAAAAGCTTGGCTTTTCACTAAAAAAGTGATTTCTAGCCTTTGCATGAAGAAGTAGAAAGAATAAAGAGAATATAAATTTCACTTATCATTTTAAATTCGAAGGTTTGTAAGCATGGATGACGGGTGAATGTTTGTGTGTCTTTCAAGCAAAAACTACTGAATGGCTTATATTGGAAATTTAGAATAACATAGTTCATACATCTGAATAACACATAAGCTACATTTTATACAGCAATGTGTGCCCGTAAGAGCTGAGAACGATAAACCTATTTGGGACGGGGAGCCGAGGGTATGTCAGTTTTTTTTTTCACAATTCTAACTCGTAGAGAGTAACTAAAAGTAACCGAAGGCATTAAAATAGAAAGCGAATTACTTAAATAAATAAGACATACATGTATACCGTAGTTCAGTACAACATATTTTATATGCGGTGACAGCTAAAACGATAAAGCCCGGTACTGCCGTCGACAAACTCATCGCTTAATGCGGACTACAATACATATTATTCGACGCAAGCACTGTAACTGTAAAACTATCGACAGTTACGTTATAAAAAACCAGCCTTTTGATAAGCCAACTTATTCAAAATATTAACAAAGGACCAGTTTTATTATACTTAATATTGTTTTTTTTTTGTTGACGTTACACGACATTAGACTTTGACTGAGTTTTCAAAATCGGTCAACCGGTTTAGACGTTAATAGGTCAAGTTTAAATTACAGACAGACACAAATCACGTTTTTATCCCCGAAGGGGTAGACAGAGGACCTTATTACGCCCACGTTTCGCCAGACACTTCGTTAACCACAAGTAATAGGTGGCAAGCCTTTTGCCGTTTCAAGATACTCGGTATATTTGCCGAAGCCTAGTCTGTTTGTTCGCAGGTGCACCGCGATAAGACGCGATAGACTTGCGCCCTGGAGATATATAAGTCTATATGAGAAAATACCCAATATAATAGAGGCGTAGCCGTTCACTAGAAACTCGCTGATGGTCGCGGCTTCGCTTGCGTGATATAGTTTTATCGTTGGGATCACATTACCGAGATAAAAAGTAGCTTATGTGATGCAGAGATATTGTAGTTACATATTAGTTAACGGGTTCTATTCGCTTCAAACAAACAATGAAATCTTTCCTCTTTATTGAGCTGAGTTTACGAAGCTCTTTCTTAGGCGACTCGTGTATTTCGTTCGTGATCGAACTCCTCCTAAACGACTGGACCGATCTTTTTGAAATTTGGCACGGTCATAGTGACCATCACCGTGAGTCCATATATCTGAATTCATAAAGATCGGTCCAGTCGTTTAGGAGTTCGACCCGGATCGACGAACTCAGCTCAATTATTGCAACAGCAGAATGAATTGCATACCTAGTTATATTAGTATAGATAACGCTACTCATGCAACGCAAAGAAACATACACAGTTTGCAGAATCAGTGTCCAAACAAACTTCCGAGACATAAAGCCTACATCTCATGACAGCGGCTGCAAACATTACTAAATGGTCGAGGACCGAGAAGTAAATGTAGTACTAACGCGCAAACACGCGTTCAGTGCACTGCACGTCTTACTTACACTGGTTTGTGTAAACTTTGTGTAAAATTTGTGTAAACTGGTTTGTGTAAACTTGTGTTACTTAATACGTCTAGTTGAAGTCACTTCGTGGCTTTATACCGCTTAATACAATAATGCAAATGTATAGACGTATTTCTATGTCCGTTCCTATGCATGCTTAGATCTTTAAAACTAAGCAACGAGTGGGCGAAGTTGCGGGTGTCAAGTAAGTTCACAGGTACTTACATTAGAATCAGTTCTCGAGGGAATTGGTTTCGAAGTTACTATTTCAAACAGGCGGAGCCGTAAGAAGTAAAAACTAAGTAAGAAGGCTAGTCATCTAGTAAGTAGAATATTATTGAGATTACCTACAACATTTTCTTATACATTCTGATCACATTCCAATATCATCAGATAAAGCTGAATTAGTTTGCCGAGGACAACCTTGAATAACTCAAGGATAAAAGCTTAGATAAAAGTCAGTTTTCCGGCTTGGAGTGGAACAGGAAGAAACGAATCAAAGTGAAATTATGCTTATAAAAGACGAATTTTTTCATTTTTCAAGGAAAGGAAGCAAATGCTCCAAGAAGTCCTCATTATCATACTATCGCGACTGTTTCCGTGAGAAGCCTGAGGGGTAGGTAAGTAGATATGTGATATAAGGTAGTTTTAAAATTATTTGTTACGTGATAGAAGTTTTGCTTGATAGTCAATGTTTCTACGACGAGACAAGTGACGTCAGATGGATTCCCGATCAGAGTTAGCATCTACAACTACAACTCAAGGATTCTTGAACATACCTGGAGGGTGACGTAATTCGATAGATTCGTAGTATTAATTAGATGGATCTTACCTTGCCCGAAGATGTACCTAAAGTAGTGATCACAATTACAAGGTTTACGGTTGTGTACTTTGTAGCTCAAGTTATCCGTGCATCTCACAGAAAGGGAACTGGTTCGAATCCCAGTCTCATTCATCGCTATCTAAAGAAATTTGGCCACCTTTCCTTTAGATTGGGGTCTACTTACGACGAATAGCTAAGTAATAGCTAAGTACCCCGGGTGTCTGGCAACAGACGTTAGGATAGCGATTAAAAAAATCTAAAACGTCGTTTTTAATATTTCTACTGTAAAACATTTAAAGGAAATTTGTTTTAAATACCAATTTAACCTGTTCTATCAAAATCTCAAACAAAATGTTTGAAAGTGACAAAAGTGTGAGACATATTTACATAACCCAAAGTCCCTTAGCCAACCGAACATGGCGAGGCGTTGTAGATTTATGGAAAATATTGTACACAATGTCAACATATTCAGATACCACTCAAGGTGGGTAAACAAGCTACAAAATAATAACAAATGAGTTTTCAGAGATATAAAGAGGAACACAGTCAGCCCAAATGTGGATCTTAGATGCTTTTAATTGATATTATATTATGTTTTATAATATGGCGCAATAAGGTTACGAGTATGAATATAAACGGCAGGGATTCATGTTTCACTTAGTCATTATTGTTGCTTACAATAATAAAATACTAGTAGTTCTGCGAACAGTAGACCTCGCGTTATTTTCGGGTCCCTCACATCCTTTTGGGACATTTCTCCCCCATTTCCCCTCAATCGAAAAATCCCTTCGACAAAAGTTGCGCCTTGCAACAAAGAACACTTGTGCCAAATTTCATGAAAATCGGCTGAAAAATGCGGCCAGTCCTCGAGTTGAAACTGAGACGCTTCGCTCGCTACGCTCGCTCGGTCAATAAGGTATTTTCCGTCTGTATGTGTGTTTAGGACTAGCAGCGATATTTTTTAGCCGATCTTCACGAAACTTGGCACAAGTGTTCCTTGATTAAAAAGTGTTTTTCATCGTGAGCCTCTTCAATTGGATGGGGAAATATGGGAAAAAGCCTAAATAATGTTGTTAATGTTCACGAAGTCTACATACAACCACTAAAATAGCAATGTACATGTAAAAAAACATGTAAAATAGCATTTTGGTCTAATAATCGGAGCCACTTCACACTTCCCAGATTTATTGCACTGATGTAAAGACGGGGTGGGTCGCTAGTATACGTATAAGTCATCCTCTGGAATTAGTCTATCCATAGCTGACAACTACATTAAAATCCGTTGAGTAGTTTAAAGATCTAAAGCAGACAGCGGCAGCAACTTCATTGTAACAAACAATAGAGACACAGACCTAACGGTACCTATAGGCATAATTTGTCATTTTAGGAGTCCGTACCCAAAGGATAAAGCGGGAACCGTATTAGTAAGATTCCGCTGTCCGTCCGTCCATCCGTCTATCACCAGGCTCGCGAACCGTGGTAGTCAGAAAGTTAAAATTTTTACAGATAACGTATTTTCGTTGCCGCTATAAGTAATAACAAGTACTAATAACTATTTATACTGTCGACTGACGGCACTTGATGGAATCTGCTACACATATTGCACAAAAACACAATAATACGAGTATAATTTTCCACTGTTACATATTGCAAGTACTAAAAAACTGAATACAATAAATATTTAGGGAGCTCCCATTCAACAAACTTGATTTTTTGCCGTTTCGGTACGGAACCCTTTTGTGCGCGAGTTTTATTTAAATAAAATCGTAAATTAATATTCCATTAATAGTCTGTCATCCATTTTTACACAACAAAGACAATTGTCACGATGCAGTTTTGCATAAAATTAACCAATCAACGGACGCATACAGCCATGGTGAATTATTATGAAATGTATTCGGAATACTGATGGAAACGAAACTCGGTTTTACGTTTTTTAAATGCCAGTGAATGATTTATGAAATAAAAAAACATCAGACCACAGTTCCGGGGTAGCCATCGGAGAATATTGGATATTTTTTTTGTATTAGGTTCGCAGGTGATGTGCCTCTTGGCGCTTCACTTGAAGGACCCTGGGTTGTAGGTAGGAGAAAATACGTACGCGGGCAGGGCGTTCCAGGCGTCGATCGTTCATACGAACGATCTCTTGAAACGCTCAGTTCTGGCGAAAATTCTATCCACTGTATACGGGTGGCATCTCTGCCCGGCACGTGTTGTAAGGAATTGAAAAGAGGGTGGGATTAGGTTAAAGAGCTCTTCAGAACACTCGCCGTGGTAAAACGGTAGACTGCGGCCAAGGAAGCTATTGTTCGGCTTTGCGCAAGCGGTTCAAGGCTTCTTGTTACCCCAGGACAATCTATAATCCGAATAGCCCGTCGCTGCATAGCGTCGAGTTAGTCTAGCACTCACCATTATACTCTGGACGTATTCATGATGTTTCATCGCCTGTGTCTGGACTCCCAGGTATTGTCAATAAAAGTTGTTCTCGATACTAATTATCCCCCACTTTGTAGAGATAGAGAGACTGTGTACAATTTTATTCTAAACCCCAAGATTCGTATTTGTTTGGTTAAACGCGCTAATTTGAGAAACTGGTTTGAATTTGTCTTCAACAGTCAATTTATCGAGGAAGGCTAACAACATCACTATAGAGCCTATCCTTCCTATGACCAAGAGGAGTAAAGCAGAAATAAAAATATTCAACAAAGGAATTACTCGCGAAGGAAGTCGCGGGCAACCGCCTTTTTGCATAATACAAACTCGGTCCTTGGCACATATATTATGTATTATGTTTACCTAAAATTAAATCAGGACTGAGATGACATGTGTGCGTCAATGGTGCCAGAAACAATAGTTTCAGCGTGCTAAGGGGCCTCAGCACTCACATACTATTCTCTATTCTGTGATAGTATATTGGTAGGGTACGAATTTATTTACAATAAGAATTACAATACAAATAATTATGTACTGAAAATATTTACAACACAAAATATCGTTAAAAATCCTCAGCGTTATTGCCCGACTGGGAAGGTTCCCAGAATGCTGGCTGTGTTGCCACGTTGGTTGGCAATACTTATTTTTTAGGCCAGAAAATAACCAGCCTTCTGGTCCTGAGAAGCATCGATTAAGCGTTTGGCAATGTATAAATTGATAGGTAAGTACAGTCCTTTCCCTTAGATTTCGAAGAACATCTTTTGACATTGTCATCCAAAAATACTACTTTCATTATTACGACGGGAAGTGAATCAAATTCTGTCGAGAATATATTCGGGCAACGGTAGCTACTACAATTACGCGAAGTTGTACGTACCTAGTTATTATGGTTTTTATTACAGCATAATAACATGTACAGAATCTATGATTATTAATACGAAACATGAATGAGGCATTTAGATAATATTAAACTACTTAAGTAAAATATATCTCTCAAAACTATTACATATAACAAAAGAAAGAAACGGTTATAATTTTCATATGCGTATAATAGCGTGCATTTTGGCATTTTCCAGGAACAAAGTAGTCACTTACATAAGTAAGTTCTTTAACAAATCTCTTAAATCTAAAAATTTCAAAAGCCTAAAAACTTTTCCAATTCTACGAAGGTCCTATTATTATTTTACAGTACATTTTTATCTCCAACTTTTGACCTATAAATCTACTGCGTGGGTACGTTTTGTAGGAGTGGTTCGGTATTTTGTTACTATCTTCGCAAAAGCACTTTCAATATGTCTTTCACGATAAGTTTTACTAGAATGTTCAAAAACTTCTCTCTTCTTTCTCAATCAGAAACCTGCAATTACAGATTAGCATGTAGGTACCTACTTAGGTTTGTATGTGCTGCAATGAAATACACGTGAAAGAGATTCATAGAGCAATAATTAGGTAGCTAGAAGTACCTAGATTATCTAGTAAGAACCTAATTACTAGTTTATATGTTTACATGTTTAACTGATGTTAATAATCTAATCATAATCACTTAACAGTTACAAGTAGAAAATTAACTCGCGCTTAACAAAGTGTACCTAATTGACGCGAACGTGTAAAATGAAGACGAAGTTATAACTACCTACAGGTATTCGTCGAAAGGATGTATATGGGTAGGACTAGGACAACAAATTCTAAGGAACCTACATACTAATTCCATGGGACATAATGACAGTTTAACATACCACCACCACAGCATTAATATTTGTGCTAATCTAAATCTAAAAAATAATAAACAGGCGAGTCTATCAGTTTATTATTGTTACAATAGAAAAAAAAGCTCAGAAAGTCGTTAGTCTAATAGCCAATACTTTTCGAATTGACGTTAGAATGTAAACCGTGGAGGCTCTATAAGTAGGCATCTTGTACCTCAGTTCAATGACCACGAAAAAAGTTGCATACCCGTACCCGCCTGGCCTATGGTAGAGGCTGAACGTAGATAAGTACCTACACTTGGTTACTTGCACTTTCTCATTAGTAGTTAGGTACTATGTTTAATTAAATACATTAATAAGCTATCTGTTATAGTGATAATGCTACATAACAATAGTTACGATACGTAGATACAATAAGTAGGGGTACCAATTTAAACAAAATTCATAATAAAGGACTGTCTAGCGAGTAGGATGTGTGATGTGATAACACGGCACAACTAAAAGGGGTACCTATGTACGTTATTCAGAAACTTTTCGGTAGGTAGGTGCACACCTACCTACTAGGTATGCACATGCGCGCTAGTGATTTTCGATGTAAACAAACCGAAGTTTCAAAAAGTTATAAAAGTAAATAAAAACCCACCTTGAGTAATAGATGCGATCACAGAACACCTGAACTGCAATAATAAATATACACAATCCACTTGGATTCACAACATTCCTCAAAACAGAACTTCAAAACTAGTTGCTTCATTCACAACTGAAGCCGCACTTTTTCACAGAAATTTATTTCTATACACCACAAAATCACACAAATTATCACTATGACGGTTTAATATTTCACTTTTTACTCAATTTGTTTTCAACCACTACGATTTATCACGTAAAAACTTTAATAAAAGTCGTAAACATTCAGAGCAACACTCGGCACACGACGGCCATCTTCCGCCAACGAAAAGTTTGAGGTTATTTTCACTAGAGGGAGCTATTGTACGAAAGGGGCCGTTCCGTTGAACATATTTAGAGTTTTTATTAATCCTGATTTATTGACCATTATGAAGTGTGCATTGAATTATTTCAAACTTTCTTATCATGATTTCATTTATAATTAAATACTCCGGCAAAGCTTTGCTTTTTTAACATTTTTAATCGGGCTACCCATAATCTTGGAAACTAGAGTTTGGCAACTTTGGTTTATATTATGAAACTTGCCAGTTATCTATGTTGGATTGGTACGTTGTAGGTATTATTTTTATAATGTTTTGGATACACAATGGATTAGATTGAGAATTTCTCTTCGCTCCACAAAACAACTTATCCCTACCATTTCGTTTCCTTCCAGAAGTACTAGTTGGTGAAAACCTTTAAAGGAACCATTTCTAGGAAAAAAAGACGTTTATTTCACAAACACAGAGGCGACATAAACAAGATTCACATTACAACAAAGTAAAATAAAAACCATGTATAAGAAGGTCGTTGGTGCATGCTAGTGCACGCCGCATCTGCGTGGAAATTAGTCTCTTTGAGGAGGGCAGTGTAATAAATATAATTATCAGAAAATGTTGGTCACGCGACCAACACATGACATTTAACTTGAAATTTACTGCGATATCATTGGTAGGTGGTAGTTTTGCTGGTTTTTTCACACAGGCTGTGACATACAAATACTGTATTAAAAAATAATTGTGCGGTCGGGGGACCCCCGTCAGGAACAATGTTCTTTACGCAACTGTAACGCAACCCAACCTGGGTATAGGTTACTTTTCGTTTTACTAACGACGCCAACGCAAAATTTCAAAATTTCAAAAAATGGCATAATATTTTGGCTTCTGCGGACCACCGGTTGGGAGCCACTGATAAGGGTAACGTGACGATTTCTACAAAATCGCACTACCTATAAGCCGCGTTAGAGAACTTCGTTCCAATATAATCTTTAGAGGTGCAGGCCATATACCAAAATAACAGGTAGGTATTTTGTAATATAATAATTTTTTTTAGGTCTGCAGTGTAGTAGATTTAGGGTGCCATGACTTAATTTATTTACAATAAGAACTACAATATACATAAGGTTACTGTATGTCACAGCCTGTGTGAAAAAACCACCAAGGCTACCACCAGGTGCCATTCCTGGTAACTTTTTAACTGTCAATATTGTCATTCTTGACAATGACAGATAACTGTTATCGTAGTATTGTATTTCTCTTTGATTGTTATGTAATTATCCACTTCGCTTGTTGATGACCATGATTTGTTTTGTCATTGTCGATTTGATTTTGATTTAAAGATTTTGAATGTACACTCTGCTCAGGCAGGCCACACAAAACAAACAAAAATTAAAGTTAGTGGGCTAATTTAATCAAAATATTTAAATATGTAAATAGAACAGAAAATAGAGATAGTTTATCTGGGGCATGGGGCATTAATGTGGCAGGCAGGTGACTAAGTGTTTTATATCTTGTACTTTTTGTAGTTTTCAAAAGCTACTATTATTTTGTAGCTTTAGCTATGTACTATTTTCTTTTGGATGTTTTTAGGATTGCTTTATGAGATGGTAAGAATAAAAATCCTAACCTTTTCAAACATGTAATTTTCTACTACTACAATTAGTTATTCTGAGAATCTGAGTGACAAATACTTAATAATATTTGATGTAGATAGAATTGAGATATTCATGTGGTATAAGTATGTAAATAGGAAGACCATCTAATGAGATATATCTTGACTCCCATGGTGTATACTGTGTATGCATATTATTACTTACTTGAAAAAGTGATAACACGTAAAACCATGCAAAGTAGGAATGAACTGGTGTCTAATATTTGTGATATAGTTAGGACGTTTTCTGTATTTAATATCCATATTTCATAAAAGTTGGGTGTTTCCCACTTGTCTCATTGACTTTGGCCCAATAGGTTGTACTCGTGGCATGGGACAACTGGAACAAAAAAAAATGAGACAGTCCCACTTGTCCTGTACTAGGCCAAATAGGATGCACCCAAAAAATTTGCATTTGTATCATTGCTGTCGTCTTAGAGCCGAGATATTGTTCTTAATTTAAATTTTTAGGTGAGCAATATCAGATAGTTTTCTGGTTTAGTGCCTCTTTATTCAACTGCAGATTGAAGCTTAAAATAGTAGTTCCTAGGAGTGGCAGTTCACTTAAAACTTTCAACATACAGTACACATAATATTTGTAAGCTAGGATGTATGCTTGGACAGCAGAGGTAGTATGCATATAACACCAGTTCTGGCTGTTGTAATTTAGGTTCAAATTAATTAATCTTTATTGATTTAAAAATGTATTTTCTGCCCAGTAACTGTAAACGCTTGTGCCTTATTCAGGGCCGAGCCGACCCCTGGCAGCGCCTGTGTGCGAACCCTATGAAGCGCTTTTTTTTACGAATCTTCATGTTTCCATGTTATTTTTTATAAATATATAAAACCAATTCGCTTGCCAATTACTGCGAAAAATAAAACGCTAATTGGTTTAAGGGACCGAAACATCTTCAGGGCCCCACCGACCTCACCTGCTAGCGGCACACTTGGTGATCAACGGACGAAGCAATGTGAATTCACGGTATACATAATACCAGGTGGTACGGTTGGTTGGTCCAGATGGTATAAAGCCCCTCAAGTAACCCAGCCTAGGTTGGGTTGTGTTGGGGGTTCAGATGGTACACTGCTGTTCCCGGGGCGATGTGTGTGTGGAGCAGCAGGCATGGCACCAGTGGCGCAGTGCAGTCAAGTGTGGGTCGACCCGCCCTGGCCAGGAAGACCCTTAGAAACTTTGGTGCCGCTGGCCGCCCGCCTAACCTAACGTATAACACAGGGCCCCGAATGGGACCAACCACCCCCAGAAGGTTGCCCTGGTGTGCGGGCCTGGTGACCACGCATCAGGGGCGTTTTGGAACCCTTTCGTCTGGTGGGTCGACTCCCATCTAACCACACGGTTCTAGTCGAAGCTAGTCTCTGCGTCTTGTCACTTACTACTGCAGTAGATGTCGGTATACTGGTTCACACGGATACCCGACAGGTGAGATCAGGCGCCCTGCTGGACTTTGCTGGATCTACTGCAGCTGGTGAGTCGCCCAGCCCAATACAGTGTGTTGGTAGGCGCCCCCTTGGTTAGCTCCGACCACTGTGTCGTCCACGCTGGCTGCCGGTGCCACCTCCTGCACTTGTTGTGCAAATGATTCTTAGGAAGTACATGGTAGAGTAGAGTCGTAAAATATTAATTACTTTTTTTTTTTTTATATTTGGTTCGCCAACTTGACGCCGCCCGCCTGGTGGTAAGTCGTGACGACGTCTAGCGATTGTGGGCCACTCTCACAGCACACAATAATATAGAGAGTGGCCCTCAACTTGACGACCTACTTATGTGCCTCTTCACGCTCAGCTTAAAGAACCCAGGATAATATGTGGGAGGAAACACGTGCACAGGCAGGGCGTACCAGGCCACTATCGTTCGGCAGAGAAACGAACGTTTAAACTTTCGGTTCTCGCGAACATGCTATCCACTGTGTGGGAGTGGCATCTCTGCCCGGCACGGGTTGTTCGGGACCGGAAGGAAGAGGGTGGGATTCTGATCTGAGGTCTGAGGGTTAAGAGCTCTTCAGACTTCTTTTAATTGTATTTTTACCACGTTCTTCTTCTAGTTTTGAAGACGTAAAACAGTCCAGTACCTAACACAAAATGTACATATATTATTTTTAGTGTGTACCTAATAGACTATTAACTTTTAATTAAGCTATCGCGTTACATAATCTATTATAATATTCGACGGGAATTAGCACGTATCATACCTATATATGCACAGGTAGGTAGGTAAGGTCACCCGGGGCGAATGCGACTATAAAAAATAAAGTTTTAACTTTGCCTCCCTCCAGCATAATCTACATAATTAATAGGGTAATGCTAATACATATACCTAATAAAGCATATTTTAATGAACAGTTTCGACATATAACACAGTACCAACAGGCTCAGGTTTTTCAGTAATTCACGTTATTCATGAGATCAGTAAAAGTTACATTAGCCCCCATAGGGTAAATGTGACTAATATAGCCATAACTCTCTTTCAATCAGTAAAATCGACATGGCAACAATACGAACATGTAGATTCTAGCAACAGCTTACCGAAAATGATAGCAATCCGCTCAAAATACGCTTTAATTTCCGACAAATTCAGTTATAATTTTTGTGGGGTGAATGCAACTATTTTCCAACTATGCTCTGTCGGTACAACAGTAAGCAGTCTAGGAGCTCCATCTATATTTGATTGAAAGAAACTATGATTGCTCTACATTTCAATAGATGGCACTTTTAATAACTACCGTTCACACCACCGCCATAACAGGCGTTCCCCTCGCTCACATGTTATGACCTATGAGTCATAAGTTAGGAATAAAACAACTTAGCGTCTTGAACACTCACTAGACTAAATCTAGTTACGCGGCTGATATGACATTACACTAAAATGTTCAGTTTTTTTGCTGTAAAAGCGATCTGCTACAACAAACTTACAAGAAGATGTTTTTACCTTTAATTTATATCTAATATTTAATCAAATTATATTATTAATTTCTTTATAAACCTATTTATTTGCAATAATCACAGTATTATATTTGGATGTTTCTATCAACATGGTGTCTAAAGTCCGCTGATCGGTCGTACGACTGACATAAGTGTTGTCACTCTCCCTTACCATGGCGCTCGGAAGAGTTTGTCGTTATCTAATAATACCGCAGGAAATTTGAAAAAATGTGTTAATTGAGTCACGCGTTCGGAATTTTCTGCGATATCATTGGTTATCGACAAACTCATCCGATGCCATGCTAACAGTAATCCTGACAATTACTTTGTTATATGTCGCCATGACAACACGATGTACCAACTTAGATATCGATAAAAAATTGCAAATGCAAATAGGTTCAATATAATCATTATTGTAATCTTAACATAGTATAAAACATGTCGCTTCTTGCCGTATGTACCTATGCCTAAGCATAGATCTTTAAAACTACGCAACGGATTTTTATGCGGTTTTCACCAATGGATGAAGTGGTTCTCAAGAAAGGTTATTAGTACCTACCTACAAAGCTAGTTAAAGGTATTTTTTCTGATCTGAGAATAACGTAAATACCCATAATGTTACTTTTATATCATTCAGTTTAATACCTATTAATAATTGTGTCTTTTTTATCTAGCGCGACTTTGCCGGCGTGAACATTTTGTTAATACACATTAGCAATACGGACCTAGGCCTCATAAACTCAGCCCGCTATTTTTATATTTCAAACTTACAGTTAGGTATCTTTTCCATTGGACTATGGTATTCTACTTACCAGCTTGTCCATCAACACCCGCCATATGTACTGACCTGTTTCATCAACCTCCTTTCATCCATCTTTTCTACTTGCCCGAACCATCTAAGCATCCCTTTATCTAGATCACTACTCACCGCATAGTTCCCGTATCACGCGGCTGTTCCTCACTTTAGCCATACTTTTCAAACTTCTCAGTTTCACTCCACACTGCATTTATTTTACTTTCATGCTTCTTCTGCCACACCCAATATTCACTACCGTACAAAAGTGTAGGGACAAGCACTCCTCTACGCACAGCCAACCGGACCTTCTGGCTGTTCATAAAGTTATACAGTTACCCAATCACTTGATTCCCTGCCATAACTCTTCGTTTAATATCCTCGTCATAATACCCTTTACCCCTTGTAAACTTGGACCCAAAGTGCACGAACTTTCACTTTTTCTCCTTCAATCACAGTCACACAGTTTTATATTATATCGTACAAAATGTTGAAACTGGTCAATACCCATACCAAAATCCAATCTTAATCATTTTTTTAGCTAGAGATATCCAGGGAAATGTCCCTCTGAATAGCAACGGGTACAGTGGCGAGCGGTGTTTGCGATATTAGAACTTATAATATTTGCACAAACCAAAATGATCCTACAAAAGTTTTGGATACAACCAAGGTTATGAATTTTACTGGTGGTTGCAGAAAGTTCTGCAGTAGGCGGAAGGAACCTACAGATGTTAATATTTTTGGTCTTACTTCTTGAACGTTACTTTCCAGGGTGGTCATTGCTGCCAGCATTCTGGGAAGTATTCAGTCAGTGACGACGTCAAAGAATTGTTCCACGAACTTTGTAAATATTGTAATTTTACAAAATAATTATTTTTTTATATGTTTATGAATAGTAAAAAGTTTTGTTTTTATAAACGACATCCACGTTTGTGACATTTTTGAAACCTGATTTTCCTAGTCGATTTATCAAATTTATCGATATCGTGTATCGACACTGTTACATCAAAAGTGGGCGGTAACTTTTTGTCTTGTCATTATAGTGTTATGATACAAAATGTATATGAATGTTTGTGAAAATGTTAATGTGTTATTCTTATTGTCATGTGTGAGTATCGTAGTGGCACCCGATTGGGTTTGAGCGTCTGAGAATGTGTGCGTGTCGATGACCCCCCCGCACCAAACATGGCAGACTTTTATGTATCGGGAAAATGCATAATGCCTTGTCCCGTCGTATACGGCAACAGCGTATACGACGACCGCGTTGCTATGCTACCGTTAGTTGAAGAGAAAATCAAATTAGTTACTTTAGCCCCCTAGTTGCATTCGCCCCGGGTGACCTTACCTACATACCTTTTGTGCCTGACGTTTCAACCAGGTAACCAAGGCCGGTATAACCGGAAAGATTCGTGTTAATTCCCTCAGAATATAATAACATACTAGATTAATATTTTAATTTTTCAACAGACTTTTTTGGAAGTCGGTTAAGGTTCTTAATTCGACTGTATTACAACAATTATTTTGGCTCTCTCGTTCGTTAAAATCAGGGAATACCCGTTTTTTTTTTATAATTCCGAGGCCCAAGGCCGCGGCCGCTCTGACGTCCGTTGCCGGGCGTCTCTGGTTACACGCAGCAGGTATTTCCAGTGGCGCCCGGCGGACGGGGCAATACCCGTGGCTCCTCTCGGCTTGCGTAGCGTCGCACATACCGCATCGTGGTTCGTTCATAAACAAACTTACGGCGGGCGTGCCTTGATGCAATTGATCGGCGCAGTTCTTTTGATCGTAGGTAAGTACCTAATCAATGTAAACTAAAGCCCAGCTGGAAACAACCATCGTGAATATTATCTTGGGAGCCTTGCAAATCATGATGCGGTTACTTACTTATCGATAGGTATCTACTCTAAATAAATAAATAAATAATAAATAAATATTTTTGGACATTCTCACACAACGTCATCTAGCCCAAATTAAGTTCATATAAGCTTGTGTTATGGAATCTAGACGACTGATAAACATACTTATATATTTCTAAATACATACATATTATACATAGAAAATACCCAAACTCCGAAACAAACATTTGTGGATCACACAAATAATTTGAATCGACCCGGAATCGAACCTGGGACCTCAGGGGCGGCAGTCGCATACTCATACCACTGAGCCACCGAGGCAGTCAAACTCTACTAAAAAGAATACGTCGTCCAAAATAATTTCGGTGGCGGTGCGGGCGCCCCTATGGTCTTGGCGCCTGTGTGCGCCGCACACTTCGCACACAGGGGCGACTAGGCCCTGGCCTTATTATATGGTAAGTAGGTGCAAGGGAAATTTCAGCTAAATATCTTTACATTTGGCTACCTCAGATTGCCCTGATAGATATTTCCAGTGGCACCACAAAAGCTACCCTTGAATTTTTTTTTTTATATTTGGTTCGCCAAATTGACGCCGCCCGCCTGGTGGTAAGTCGTGACGATGTCTAGCGATTGTGGGCCACTCTCACAGCACACAATACTATAGAGAGTGGCCCTCAACTTGACGACCTACTTATTTATTTATTTTATTTATATATTTATGTACACACAAGGTAACAAAGAGAGAAGAATAAATAGTAAGGATAGAGGTATAGTACAAAGGCACCACTTATTTCAAAAGAAATCTCTTCCAGTGGGCCAGGGGAAGGAAATGCTTGGTCGAAAAGGCTTGAAGTGTGCGTAGGTTGAACTGTATAATACAGTAAATAAATACATACTCATACTACAAATACACTTACATATACATACATATACCTATATAAATAATAGATTATAAATACAATACATACAAACATTCCATATAAAATAAAATATACCTACACATATAAAATATACATACATACCAATATTTAAGACATAGAGGAGAGGTCGTGTTCTTTCACTTTCCTCTTAAAGGTGAAGAGGGTGTTGCAGCGTTGTATGTTCGGTGGGAGTGCGTTCCACAGCCTGACCGCATGAACAGTAAAGGAGTAGGAGTAGAAGTCGGATTTGTGAGAGGGACAGGATAGGCGGTATTGGAGATATGACCTACACGGGGCATCAGGTGCGTTTACATAAGAGAAACGCTCCCGTAGGTAGGACGGATAGGAGGGACTGTGTAGGATGTTGTTTAACAGACACAAAATGCGAGCA